>CM042078.1:2991036-3591036 GCA_023509865.1 Trypoxylus dichotomus
ATTTTCTCCAATTCTTAAAATAGTTCTTGTTTCAGAGTGTTTTTATTTTTGCAAAGATGTTTTGCCATTTTAACTTTCAAAATCTGCTACAGCGGGAGACGAGTCAGGAAACTGCGCCGGCCACTCCAACATTCGCACGTTGTTATCACTGAACCATATTAATTTATGGTGCAGCGCATTATCTTATTGGAAATAGTATTCCGGTACACCAGCATCAAACAATTCTAAAGCGGACGGCTCTAATACCTTCTCGTGCACAGGAATAGTTGTTCGACGTCGGCTGCCGACATGCATCCCTAGACCAAGATTCTACCTCCACCGAATTTTGCTTTTAGGGATAATACAATCGGGATGATATGCTTCTCCAAGTCGTCGTCGAATATACTGCGCCTCAAGCCGCTTGAAAAGCTGTGAACGGTAGCAATAAAATTCACCTGCAGTGATCTTCTTTGTTTTTAATAAGTGTAAGTAGTAATTTGAATTATCCACTTCTACTAGTATTCAGTGGTCATACTTACGTATGTGTGTACCTCTATGTTAGTTTTGTCCAACGTTTTGGCCGTCGAAAACTGAGGTAATGTGCTGTTTTCGACGGCCCAATATTAATTTTTTTGCCCATTGAAGGCGTCGTCAACCGAGGTTTACGACGGTCCTACAGCCTTTGGCGCATCTAGCATTTCGATCTACGGTCGTCTGTAGTTTTTCTTCTTCTTTTTTTGCTCTGTTTCTTATGGCTTTCTCGATCCCATCCCTCCATGATGTCGCTGGCCTTCCTCTTCTCCTTCTATTTTGTGGTGCATAATTTAGTGCCCTCTTTGGCCATATATCTTCACTTATTTTGTACATATCCATACCATATAAGCTGTCTTGTTTCGATTCGATCCTCACTAGTGATACCTCTTCCTGTTCTTCGCCGTAGCTCTTCTTTCTTACGTGTTTCAATTTTGATACGCCGAAGGCTTTTCTCAGGAAGTCAATTTCGATGGTTTCTACATTCCTCTTGTTGCTATTTGTCCTCTGCCAGTTCTCCGCACCGTATGTTAGAATAGGCTCCACGACGGCCTTATATATTTTTATCTTTGTTTCCTTTAGGCCACAGCAAGGAATTTAAGGCCTGGATTGCCCTTTTCCCTTGTTATATTTTATTTCTTATGTCTATTTTCGATTTACCTTCCTCACTAAGTATGTTTCCCAGGTGTTTGTACTGGTTTGTTCTTCTTAATTCTTTAATTTGCAAGTCCTGGTGATCAGCTTCGTTTTTACACTCCACTTTCATCTATACGGTCTTTGTCATGTTTATAGTTAGTCTCCAATCCTCGTATTATTATGTATAGTTTTCTAAATATGTAGCCTGTATCCCCTTCATCACAAGCTATAATTACTACTCTAGGTCGGTAAATATGAAGCGATGCATAACCGTCTCATTCGGAAACCGTTTTGATCTTATATTTCGTGTAAGCCACCTTCTATTATTTTCTTTAATATACGACCGTAGAGCCTTCTCATTCCGCTGATTTCTCTGTAATCCTGCCATTTACTTTCGTCTCCCTTCTTGTATATTGAACTGAAACAGCTCAGGTTCCAGTCCTCTGGAAATTCTTCTCCTTGTAGGCATCTACTAAACAGTATCGTTATGTGTTCTATTAATATATCCGGTCCAATACTTACAATGTTCGAGTTTTATGAGGGTGTCTAATACAATTGGCCAAAGCTGCATGTATGTGTATTTCAGCTAACACTAGAAATTAGCGTCGAAGTATAAGATTTCAACCATCTCTATAACAAGAATGACAAGAAGCTCGTAAAAATTCCGCACTCGTAAAATTCAAATATTATAACGCCCGGAAAGTTTTTTCATTTCATAAACCCATGATAACGGTACCTGTCGCATTATACGCGCTGGCGTAAATGTAATAATAAGCTCGTGTGTAAAAAGCTGCTGTATAAAGCAGATACCTACCGCACGGCTTTGAAGCGCTACCTTTGTTGCTATACATACATTTTGTGGGCGACGAATAAAGAAATTTCACAATTATAACGCGGATTAGCGGATGTTGAGCCGAGATTTAACGAGCCTCCTGAATTTCGCTGTACATAATGATACCTTGATAAGAAAAAGCGACAAAAAGCGTGCTCGCAAATTTTTGCCATTTGTGGCAAGGAGGGTGGGCGCTAAGTTTGTTATTTGAAAACTTTATACGAAGATTAATTTCGTGCTGGAATATATTTGTGCTGGTGTGCCTACACGACTAATGCGGTGCATTCAAAGAGAGTTTTAGAAGGTCATTCGTTTACTCGCATGGTAGATAAACAGCGCAGAAACGTATTCTCAGAAAAACAAGAAAAATGCAAAATATTTTGCTTAACGGAAAGAACAATTACTTAGCTTTTTACATGTTTAACATTTAAAGCAAAATGAAAATTCGACACTTTCTTAAATTGGGGGAAATTTAAATTCAAACAGTCTATATGACTGTTTTAATGAATGTCATTGGTAATTTACATACTCTGAAAATCACGAAACTTTGTAGTTACGTCATAGTTGGTATGCTTAAGTAGGTACGACTAAGGTTGTATACGCCTATCTCGCTTGTGTATATCTATATTTCTGACATTTTTATATAACGATTGTCTTCACTTTACCGATGAAACAATGATGTAACTACATACCTTTGTGGTTTCATCTGTATGTACACTACCGTCCATATTGGTTCGGACAACTAGTAAAATGTTGTAAACTCTATTAAAAGATAATATAATTGCCTTTATGTATAAATAACATTTATAGTCCTTACTGAAGTTCATTGCTAATTAATTGTACGAGCAAACTTACAAGAACATCTATTACAGAATGACTAAAAACTATATTAAAGCTACTATATTCCATGATCCAATATAGTAGTTTTCAGAATAATCCTCATTGCCATAAATAGCATTATTTTTGGAACAATATTGCTGGTACTAAATTAGCAATGCTCCTTGGGCAGGGAGCACGCCACCCGAAAGTGTATTGCGTATTGATAAATGCTCTAGTTTCTAAATAAACCAGCTTGTGCGTTCCTTAGTGTTAAGAGCGCATCTTTCTGTGTGAATCCGATGAAAGTTATCAAAATGCCGAGAGGAAAACCGACAAGTTTAGAAAAGCGCTCTGTAATTGTTGCTTTTTATCAAGAAGAAAAACAACGAGAAAATGTTAATAAAGCGACTATTAGTGATATCATTCGGAGACGTCAACGCACGGGCAGTTTCAGAGATCGGACACGTTCACGTCGTAAGAGAATAACAACTCACAACGACGATGAACGTATAAAATTGCCGAGGAAGCAATATGGGAGACTGACAGTACCAGAAGTCGCCGCCGAAATGAATCGAGCCCGCGTAAGGAAAATTTCTGTTACTGCAGTGAATGGAAGATTGAAAGCTGGAAATCTTCACGGCCGCATTGCAACAAAGAGCCCCTACTTCGACCAGGAAACAGGCAAAAACGGCTACAATGGGCAGAAGAAATTGGACGGTGGATGTTTGAAAAAGGGTGCTAGGGACTGATGAGTCAAGGTTTGAAGTGTGCGGACAATCAAGGCGCGCTTTTGTAAGGAATCTTGCGGGACTGTCAGGCAAGGAAGAAGTTCTGTGGTCGTTTGGGGTTGTTCTTCCAGCACCAGTACAGGAGACTTGAAGCGAATCGAAAATATCTTGCGAAAAGGGGGTTACTTTGTATTCATGCAGGACAACAAGCCCACATACTCAGCAGTGGTATGTAAAAATTTCGTAAATGAAGAACAACATAATGGCACTTTACAAATAACGACATAGCCGCCGCAAAGTCCCAATCTAAACCCCATCGAGCTGTTATGGGATAAATCGGACGGGAGGGTCCGAAAAGTGTGCCCTACCTCCGTAGACCACCTGTGGAACATTTTTACAAAAGGAATGGGCTAATATGCCAAATAAATTCCTTGAAAAACGAATTCTAACAACTGTTCTTTAAGCAAATGGAAGTTTCTTTGATGAATGAAGAAGTTTTTGTTTATTTTTCGTCAGAATTTTAAGAATTTTAATCGCATTAATAAAATGTAGTAGAAATTGAAAGTTTTGGAAAAATAAGCTTGGATATTTTGTTGTTTTTAAAAAATTTATATTTTGCGTGTTCGAAATATGGACGGTAGTGTATGTAGGTATACGTAAGTGCTCGACAAATGCTACTTTCCTCTCGAACGCATTACGATTTGTGATTGACTACTGACCTTCTAGAAATCACATTGGGCGCAATTTACTCGATTCGAAAATATGAAGAAAAATAGTTTTAAACACCGCGTTGAACTAAAGTGTATAAAAATATTACTATCTTTCTTATTTGGATGCAGTTTGAAACCGAGGACAACATTTCCTCTACGTAGTCGGCGTTCCATTTTAAGCAAAGCCATTTGTCACAACAATCGGATGTGATATGTGAAATATGAAATTGCCATTTCTATTTCCGTACCCGTATATATATTCTCTGCGCTGTTCTAGTTAAATTCTCTTCCTCTTTCGTCTCATATATCAATCAGAAGATGTCGCTGCAATTTAATCTTGGGAGCGCGCGATTGTTTTCAGTTCGTAGTTTTGATTGCGAACATTTCAACCGCGCTCCGCGGTGGTTTAGATGTTGCATTGTATTGGAGTTGTTGTTATGAATCACAGCGTCGATATTAAATTATATCGGACAAACGGGGATATTTCGTATTAATTATAAACAAATGTCTGAAACTGTCCAATCTATGGTGCAATGTGGAGCGGGTAACATTGAAGATGCGCGATACAAAGTTAAATTATTCAGATTTTCCGGTAACCTCGTACCTGATGAAGTCGAAATTTAATTATACTGCATACGGAATAGCGGAGGGGTCAAACAAACCGTTCGCCTCATTTGATGTTATCGCATCCAATGGACTGGTAGCTGAGACACCGTAATTAAAGTAAATAGGTGAGAGCAAACTGGGGCAAATTTTCTACAATTGTGTGGCTACTGCAGATATAACTTCGTAATGGAAAAATATCTGCTAATGACATTTCGACGATCATGTTTAGAATTCACCTACATGCACCACGGTATAACGAACATTGAATTATTTGGGTCCATCACACTAAACTGAAGGTTGAAAATAATCTAAAAAGTATGTAACGTAAATGTGTACAAAGTTAGTGAAATTGTTACGTTCTCCTGGTTTGAAGAACAGCGCCGCTGTAGCTTGCTCGTAAATTCCTGAATTACTTGACCAATACTTACTTGTAGAGTATGTTCGCTTATTTACTAGATGAAAGGTTGTACGGTTAAACTCAATGCGCATGCGCAAAAAAAATATATAAAAAAAAATAAAATGTGTACATGGTTTTCACTCTTGCGTATGTTCAGTTACGATGTACGTAAGATATATATATTTGCAATAATTGCAGTTATTCGAGCTCTCTTATACATGTAATGTACATTAGCATGTGTATATGTATGTTTCTTATATGCTTCCGCAGAAGCTTTGTTAGAGGCATGTACTAATTCCTCTATCTGTTTGCATGCACCACTACCGTTTTATAGGGGAGCCAACCCTATTTATTTCTTAAATTTATAAGCGCACCTCGGTGCTATGCTTATTTATATGTCCCTTTCCGGGAGCCTAATATATTTTCCTTGTTTTAAATTTGCCTAAGGCACTTGGCCCTGTATTATTGGCATGTATTTATACTTGAACCAAATACCTTCGTTATCTTCACATTTATAGAGGAACCCACCCTATCTCTTAGAGCTTGAACGCCTGGTCGAGGGCGACAGTAGCGATAATAGCCGATCTCAAAACAAAAGTAATGTGACAGCTACCCAGGCGTTCTCGTTTGAAATAATACGCTATGTGCAATCTTTTGCTCTCTGCTACTGCGCCCCAAAGAAGGGAAAAAGCCGGTAGCCAGCAAATGTGCGATTTGCGCACCGACAAGTAAAACGGAGCGATGATGCCGACATTACATAAGAAAAATGGTCCGTGAAATTCGCCCGCTACGACGAGCAACTAAATGAAAAAATTTCCCGATACGACAAAGGACCGAACAAACGTACAAAAGACAACGGGCGCTGCGGCCGCAACGACCGTCAACAAGAATCGGAGTGATCGTACTTGTAGAAGATGCCTATACATGCGCGCCGACAATCTTACGAAAATGATTTCCGACACAAACTTAACCGAAGACTAAAAATATGTATAGACGACAACGGACACAGTAGCCTCGACGGACGATGATAGAAAATCGAGAATTTGTACTTATTAAAGAAATCTATACATGCGATCCGACAACCTTACCAGAATGACTCCCGCCAGAAATAAATGTATAGGCGACAACGTCCTCGACGATTCCCGCCAAAACTAGAAACTATTAGAAACTTCCAATAATCATCCGACGACGTTACTATACACGTTACGACGAGGTACGACGAGGTACGAAAGGTGACTGAGAGTGCACGATCGCTAATACCTCGACCGTTGCGCGGGTGTCGACTGCCTGTGCTTGTATATATTAAATATTAAGAAAACTCCCAATATTTGTTCGACGACGTTGCACTTAATAACTTTTAAATTAGGCACTTTTAGCTAGAGTAATGTGAGTGGCCGGCTTGCATACATATACAATGCGTAATGCACATACATATTAAAATAAAATTGGATATATTCTAAGAGAGCAAAATAAATAAATGATAAAAATGAAAATAAAGTAATATTCTAAATGAAAATAAGGTAATAATGCTAACGCATGCGGTTGCAAAGAAGATAAAATCATATAAAACGCAAAAACAATGTTAAGTCCTTAACAGAAATAATAAGTTACTGAAACAAGTGAAGGCTTCTTTATTATCTCAATATAATTAAAATTGAAGTATTCTTTGCAAGATTAACAGGGTACAAGTGTTCAAGTATTAGATAAAATTGAAAAGCTTTAATGCTAAGTAAATTATTATTAATTATATGCATCCTGCATATTAGCATGCGCATTTGTCTACTTTGTAAGCTTATAGAAATCTTGTTTCATCCTTCTCGTACTCAAAATTACGCCCATCAACACGTCGTCTTCTCTGCAAATGTAACACTAACTTTGTAAAAAGGGTTATTCGTCGGAGAACTTGTGATCTTTATTGTGTATTATTACGCCGCATCCGGTGGTTGATTCGTTATTCTTTCGCTTCAACGTTTTTCTTTTAATTCTGTTGGGATAATGGAAAAGGAAACGTTTAAAGACCTCCTTTGTTCTCGTAATCGGTCGCTTCTTTCCTTTATAAAAGTTACACTAATTTTTCTGGTAAGTCATTTCATTCGTAATGCTTTTAGTTATAAATTCAGTGCGTAACACATTATGGTTAAAATTTTTTAAGCCAGGTCTTTCAAATATAGTTGCTAAATTTCTACATTATATTTCCTAAAACCATTTTTTTTGGTATATACTGTAGCTGTATTTTGAGGATAAAGCTATTTTTATGCTGTTTTAAAACACTTAATACTACATACATACTACATACAATACAAAAAAGGGTGCGAATTTTTTGCCCAAACTTAGCTAAAAGTTGATTATAATTTTGTCGTTTTGATTGACTTGCGGCACGGTGCGTTGTTTTGATGAAACAACATTTTTTTCTTTGCCATATGCGGTCGTTTCTTTGCAATTTCGGCCTTCAAACGCTCCAATAACGCTATATAATATTCGCTGTTAATGGTATTTCCTTTCTCAAGATACTCGATGAATATTACACCACGCACATCCCAAAATACCTAGGCCATAACCTTTCCAGCCGATTGTTGTGCTTTCGGGCGCTTTGGACGAGGTTCACCAGTTGCTGTCCACTCAGATGACGATCGTTTTGATTCCGGAGTGAAGTGATGGATTCATGTTTCATCCATTGTCACATATCGACGCAAAAATTCCGGTTTGTTACGTTTAAACATGGCCAAACACTGCTCAGAATCATCAACCCGTTCTTGTTTTTGGTCAACAGTGAGCAAACGCGGCACCCACTTTGAACAGAGCTTTCTCATAGTCAAATGCTCATGCAAAATAAAGCTAATACGTTCTTTTGATATCTTTACGATGTCAGCTAACTCACTTTTCGATCATTCAAAACGAATTGGTGGATTTTTTTGACGTTTTCTGGTGTTACCGCCTCATTTGGACGTCCACTGCGTTCTGCATCATCGGTGTCTCTACGACCACGTTTGAAGTCAGCAAACCAACGTTTTATTGTAGTTTCTGATGGAGCGGAGTCCCCGTAACACTTTTCAAGCCATTGCTTCGCTTGAACGGTATTTTTTACCCCTTGTAAAATTAAAACACGAAATTGTTTTTGATCCATTGTTTTGAAAATAACAAAAGTAGCGTGACTCTTAGCACAATAACTCACAAACTAATGAATAGAATATCATGAAATTTTAACAGCTGTCTTTTGAAGGTTAGTACTAACTGAGAGAGAGGTGACTGCAATAAAACTAGCGTCATCTATGTGTTAGGCTCGGGACTTTTCAGCCCATGTGTTATCTCCGTTACGGCAATATTCGTAATGAACTGGAGATAGCTTTAATCTCGTTTCTATCCTGTGTGTTCTTTGAATCCTTCAGTTATCTTTCCTAGTACTGTGCGTATATCTATATCTGTCTTTACTGAAGAAATAAAACTTGTAAAAACGTTTGCAATCACAGCTTGTTTTCTATATAATGAGAACGTCAAGATTTCAACAACATTTAGGCATTGCTGCGTACTGAATATCACTTTGCTTAATTTATATTATGTATTCTTTTACAAATTATTCCATATAACGTAGAAAGCCCACCTACATTACATTTTACTTCATTGTTTCCCATTTTCGTACATAATCGAGTGACTGGTATATGACGTACCACTGAAAATGAACGGTTTACGTTGTTTATGCGTAAATCAGCTTATGATGCCATTTTATATAAATAAGCAATTCTTGTATAACATTCCCTCGCAAAGAAAAGCACTTTCATTACACAGCAACTGAACAATAACAATAACAGCAAATCCCGTTCGTTCGCTGTTTCCCTCTTTACCGGAGTGGAGAGGGGCGAAACGCTTTCGGCACCCTGACCATGAAGAAACGAATTTAAAGAATTTTCCCGTTGTTCTCTTGCCACATCACAGAGGATTTTATCTCGAAAATACATTTTCGTTCTAATTTAAAGCTTTTAATGCTTCTTCTTTATTAGTATTTGTTTTGCTCCGTGTTTTTATTTATTTTACGTAAGTACGCTTGCGATAAGTATTAAGATGACAGTTCTATTCTTATCGCAATATGTTAAAAGTTTCTAGCAATGAATGGTACTGCTAGCACTGGTCTCAAATACGCCCTAAATATTTAATTTTTGCCGTGAGGTTTGAGCTGATTTGAAAGCTAATCTATCGTTGTATTGGACGTGATCTGCACCCTTAACTGATTCTAGATTAAATACATTAATGTTTAATTTTTTGTTTTAGTTCATGGCGTAAGTACGATTTCATATTTTGTGTTTAATGTGGTTTAAGAACCATGCCCTCCCACTTTCAACATTTGATTTTCTTCTTTTTTCTTTCCTACTTGTTGGAAGGCAAGAAGCACTGTGGCAATTTTTGAGTTCGATAATACTTAGGATTGTTATACGTTCATTGCGGTGTTAATACGTTCTTGGAATATATACGCAGATGGTGATTTTGAAACCATGCGCGAGTAGTTTCAAGATCTTTTAGCATAAATTGCAATATGATTTTATCATGTTTGTTGCATAGTATAGTTACAAATTTGCTAGTTCACTCTTGCACCTCGTGTTTGTTGCTGGATAACGTGCTTAAGAGCGTATATAGGACTTGAGGCCAGAGAAGAGGTAATTATGCCTGCTTAGGGTCAATCTCTACCGGCTCTAATCACACCCGTTTCAAATCCCACCGTGATACCTTTAGTAGTCGATGCATGACCACTTTTGACAAACGCTACTCTTCCTCTGCTTTCGAAGAAGGTGTTGTCAAATATATTGTTAGAACCACTAGGCTAATTTGTTTCTAGGTTTTAATTAAAACATTACCCTGACATATATTCTTTTAATACAAATATCCTTTCCGCATCTATAGCATTGTCCTAAAAGATAACTCCGTATTGAAGTCGAGATAAATACTTAGTGCCGCCTGAATACTAACATTTTGTGAGATTATCGTCGAACTCTAGCAGAAACCATTTAACTTCGGTGCAAGATCGTCTATAGGGAATTTCCATGACAAATTACCATCAACTACCACTCCGAGGAAACGTGCTTGATTTCCAAGTTGGTGTTCTTTGTCACATCTCATTCCTAAACCAAGTATAGGATTTTCTCAATAATTCTAAATATATTTCAGAGAGGACTAAAACTTCGTAATTGTTCACATCTCTTCTGTTTCCTTTTTTTATGAATAAATCTAACGATACTGTATTCTAACTTTTCAGGAAATTTGCTGCTTTAGAAAATATTATTTAATATATGGAGCAGCGGAGGGACCAGAAACTCAGCTCAAGACTTGGGTGTAGAAATTGGAGCTCCATATTTTCCCATCGCTGTGGTATTACGCATTAATTAAACTATTAATCATGGACGTCAGTCAAATTTCATGCTAGCAATTCATGGACATATTTCACACATTCTGATACTTTAATCGTTTCTTCGCTGTTTTCAGTAGATTGACATTTTTGTGTTTCAGTGAACAAAAAAATATTTACAATTGTACAAGTGGTTTAACTTCTAACCCCTAGATTACTTGGACTGGAATACTTCTAGCTCAGTAAAACATCGAACCACTTTTCAGCCCATAGATACCTTTTGGATATCGCTAGTAATTGCTTTATGACTTCTATGGTGAAGAGTGAGGTATAAACAAATACCACTGATTAAAACTCAAACCAACGCATCAAACATTACATTTCAACACATATACCGTATTACGAGATCCAAAATCTAATTTTCCACTGATATGCAAAGGATATGGCGTGTATACTATATCGCGCTGATGCCCACGTAAACACGGTGGCGGTGAACCTAAAAAAAATAATGAAACAAAACAAACACGTATGGGTACATTTTTCGTTGATGAAGCCGTGATTCCACACGCAGCTGTCAAAAAAGCGCCGTAACACAAATCCATACATTTTTTTCAGACAGGGTACTCTGTCATCATTACGTCTAATGTAGTTACATATCATCTGACACGTTGAACAACCCGGTTAGGCTAGGAGGGGACGTTTTATTCAACGCCCGAGCTATCCCTCATATCTTCACCGTAACACCCCTCCGGCCGTTTCTGACGTGAAGCGCGGCGCTCACCTCTATTCGTTCGTATTTACTTAATTCGCAGTAACGATGGCGTGTGTCAGTTAAAGCAGGAGAATGAGGGCGCACTTTTTACACCCGTCGAAAGATTAAACCGTCATTCCGACATTCGTACGAATTCGTGTTCGCTTAAATTACGACCCCCGCGCCAGATTTACGACACATCACGTAAAATAATAACAATAAACGTCGCGTATGCCCGCACCCCAAAAAGCTTCGACAAAGCCGGCTCGACCGGGAGCGCGGTAAATAGTGGAGAGAATACAAGTTAAGGAATAAATTCTATTCTCTACGCGCGTGGGTATATAATATAATCTTAAAGGTTGAGTAAGATATGTACGTGTCAGAGATAAATCATGAAGGGGGAGCAATAGCCTAGCTGCAATCGACAAAAGCGCTGTGTGGTTTTTGGTGTCGAACGGCGAAGGAGATGGTAAAACTATTTGAAGGAAGCACTTTATACCTTGTTAAGGGATAAAATAGTAAAACTTCATGAAAGCCTTCCTCCCGTTTTAAGAGTAGGAATGACGGTCTTTCTCAGGACGAGATAAAATAAAAAGTCGGTTATTAAAGCGGAATTTCGTGGTTGTCGAGTGTCAGGGCTCCTTCGCCAAAAAATTCCCCTGGGCCAAGATGTTTTTTTCAATTAATTATGATTTTTCTAAATTCTTTAAGCATATATTTAACTCGATTGATTTAATTTGGGATAGGGGAAAAAGTAATAGGACGAGCGAGGGGCGTTCGCTCTAGTTCCTGAAAACATAGCGGACACCGGCGGTCTCCAAAAACAGCATCAACAGGTGGACGCAATACTTACATATGTAAGTGGTCGACTACTTATTGGAGTAGAATAAAAGGAAGCAATTAATTTAATTTTTTATTTACAACGTTGAAGCTCGAAAATGATGGTGCATACTACGATAGTATGTTGTGTGACATAACTAGCTTTGGAGTAAAAAGCAACTTACGACTCTAATGTTGAATGTTAAAATTGTTTGCAATTTCGATTTATTATTAGTAGTATAACACATGGGCTGAAAAGTCCCGGGCGTAAAAAAGAAAACACGTTTTTTTTGGTTCAAAATTAGCTTTATTCATCAAGGTAATCTCCATCAAGGGCACCGCAATCATTCCAGCGCCGCTCTAACATTTCAATACCACTTGTGTAGAACGATTTATCTTTTGCCTCAAAATAGGCCTCAGTTTCAGCGATAACCTCTTCATTCGGCCGAAATTTCTTACCGGCGAGCATTTTTTTGAGGTCTGCGAACGACCAGTAGTCGCTGGGAGCCAAATCTGGCGAATACGGTGGATGTGGGAGCAATTCGAAGTTCAATTCATGTAGTTTTGCCATTGTTTTGATTGACTTGTCTTGGTGAAACAAATTTTTTTTCTTTGCCATATGCGGTCGTTTCTTTGCAATTTCGGCCTTCAAACGCTCCAATAACGCCATATAATATTCACTGTTGATGGTATTTCCTTTCTCAAGATAGTCGATGAATATTATACCACGCACATCCCAAAATACCGAGGCCATAACCTTTCCAGCCGATTGTTGTGCTTTCGGGCGCTTTGGACGAGGTTCACCAGTTGCTGTCCACTCAGATGACGATCGTTTTGATTTCGGAGTGAAGTGATGGATCCATGTTTCATCCATTGTCACATATCGACGCAAAAATTCCGGTTTGTTACGTTTAAATATGGCCAAACACCGCTCAGAATCATCAACACGTTCTTGTTTTTGGTCAACAGTGAGCAAACGCGGCACCCACTTTGAACAGAGCTTCGTCATAGTCAAATGCTCATGCGATATAAAGCCCATACGTTCTTTTGATATCTTTACGATATCAGCTAACTCACGCAACTTCACTTTTCGATCATTCAAAACGATTTTGTGGATTTTTTTGATGTTTTCTGGTGTTACCGCCTCATTTAGACGTCCACTGCGTTCTGCATCATCGGTGTCTCTACGACCACGTTTGAAGTCAGCAAACAAACGTTTTATTGTTGTTTCTGATGGAGCGGAGTCCCCATAACACTTTTCAAGCCGTTGCTTCGCTTGAACGGTATTTTTTCCCATCAAGAAGCAGTGTAAAATTAAAACACGGAATTGTTTTTGATCCATTGTTTTGAAAATAACAAAAGTAGCGTGACTCTTAGCACAATAACTCACAAACTAATGAATAGAATATCATGAAATTTTAACAGCTGTCTTTTGAAGGTTAGTACTAACTGAGAGAAAGGTGACTGCAATAAAACTATCATCATCTATGTGTTAGCCCCGGGAATTTTCAGCCCGTGTGTTATAGTAACAAGGTCATGGAGCCCTTTAAATACACTTTCCTACACCTTAAAGCTCCTATAGTTATGACAAGTTAAAACAGCTTATAACCCCGTTGGGCCGCTCACCACTACAAAAAAGCCCTTGCACGTTAGAATTTAGAAGATTTAGCATTTGAAACATGTCAGCAAGATATACCAATTGTGCATTCCCCATTGCATTGTTTCGTTGTTTTGAGAATTCAGAGGAATCGGTTTTAAAAACGTAAGTTTATTTCGTCAGAAAGTTCCAGGATCTTGCTTAAAGTTTTGACTTTTGCGAGTCAATGAATTTGACGGTCCAATAATAAGTTGTAATCCCAATCCATTTCACTTGGCTTTTCGAGTATTCGTCGCTTTACCAGACACGCTTTTGTACAATTAATCTGTTGTCGGTAGTGACTTTCACAATGAGCGCCTTCATTGTTTGTCAAAGTTATAAAATCTGATGCGACCGGTCATAGCTACGACTCCGTTTGTATATATCGAACAATTGTATTTTGATTTCTAAATACCTTAGTTGCCAAATTTAAATGCAGGCCCTTTTACCACTGGACCACTGAGCCGTTAACCGTATTAATGGCTCGGTGATGGAGAATATGTTTGCGGCAGTGTGGTTAATTTACTGCTAAGGTTAATCTAGATATATAGATATATCGGAGACTCAAGGGGACTCATGTAATTTTTTAATATTTCACTATATTTTATAAAATTTCTCGAAGGTTAACAACAAGTTTGCACTGACAAAGAGACTCATTTTTATATTTCATACTATTAAAATTTTAAATAAAAAAGTTAATGTTAGTTTTAGATTTATAAAGTAGGTCTTAGCAATCTAAATTTCGTCATCAGGAACAATGCCACGCAGTTAGTCTTTTTAATCCTAGCAAAGTACTACGTATTACCACGTATGTATATACCATTTGTACATTCCTCTCTGGCAATGCACAAACTAATCCCAAAGTATATAAAGCTGCATCCATGCAAATCTCTAAATAAAAGCTTTTAAACCGATGGTTAGTTACAGCAAAGATATGAACGAATACCCGTACGTACAACAATACGATATACCCCAGTATAGATCATACGTATTAGGGATGTAAGACTGTTGTTTGTAGGTATCAATGAAAACTATTCACAAAATGTCGTTACTTATAAGAAGACCAAAGCCACCTAAGCAACTTTGGCCTGTAACAACCATTGGAAAAATGTGTAAGAAAAAATAATAATTACATATTCAAATCATTATTAAATCAAAAATACGTGTACATACATATGACCGCAAAAATACCAAAGCAGATAAATTCAATAAATAATGATAAAATTAGTATAGCAAAATTTTAGATGTTACGAATTACTATAGGAAAGTTACGTTTTCAGATTTAATCAACAGTTTTTTTACACAATTGCGCAAATATTTCAACTCACGAAAGTACCCGAGCACTTTTACAAACATGTTACTAGTATATCCTATAATTTAATACATGTATGTACGTTAAACGTAAATACCGTAAACACAGTAAATACATAATATATATAGTACAGCCCTTTCTATACCGGGGCGTTAATACAAAGTTTAAATGGCACATAAAAGTACTTTAAAGTTGTAATGAATGCCGAAAACATGTTAATTCCGTTAGGTTATGTGAAAAGTTTTGCGTTGCGGGTTAGGCCGGCGTTGATAGCGCGATGGTCACCCGTGTAAAGTTGACATTTCGAATTTTGCCAACACGCCGATCCTTCCACGGCCTCCAAACTCCCCTCATCACGTTGCCATCGATAACCGACGCCAGATTCTGTACCACTAATTCGACCTCTCGAACAGAAGGGATCGCGGTCGTTGACAAGCGTTTCGGCGTCCCCTTCGTGATTCATCTTTGATAACGATTGATTTGCAAACAGATCGTTTTATTCTTAACTGTATGAATAGCAAAAGTTTTTCTACGTTTCTTTTTATCCCATAAGGTTTATTAGATGCTGTTTTTTGACTAGATCCTTCGGTAAAAACTTTTTCTCTCAACACAGTTTATTTTTGTTTTCTGAAGGCTAGTAACAGGATTTCAAAGATGTAACCACTTTCGCAACGTACGAGGGTGGATCTCTTTGCTGTACCTCTAACCCTTTCAAAATAAAACTGCAGTAGCATTTTGTTTTTTACTTTTCGACATACTTTGCCTCTACACTAATACACTTGGTCCATCGGTGCTCCAACATCTCAACAGCCACCTGGAAATATTTTTGTCCAACATCTGCAAGCTACCTCTCAACAGCTTGCAGTACTTCATAATTACTCGAAAATTTTGCTCCAAATAATTAAATATTACGATTTCTTTTAATTTGGGGAACAGCTTGTAATCACTGGGGGACCAGCTGCGGCGAATATGGTGGGTGCTCCACTAATTCAAGGCCTGCTTGGTGTATGGCAGCCACAGCAATACCAGATGTATGGCTGGGAGCATTATTCTGATGGAACAGCATGCCGTGCCTTAACTTTCGTCGGCGTTTCTCTTTAATAGCGTCTCGCAATTTAGAAATCAACTGCGCGTAGTACGCCCCTGTAATGGTCTGTCCCTTTTGCAAATACTCAGTCAGGATAATTCATTGCGCATTTTAGAACACAAATAGCAAAACCTTTCCAGCCGACAGCACGACCTTAAATTTGCTTGGAGGAGGAGAACCGTTTTGTTTCTACTCTCTACTTTGCACTTTGGTCTCGGGATCATTGTGGTGCATCCATGACTTACCCATGGGCACATACCGACTATGAAGCTTCGCTTTGTTTTGCTTGATACCTTTCCAATGGACGCTTCTAAATCAACACCATTCATCTTTGTCGTATCTAATTCTTTAGTCAGTATATTGTGCACCACATGATATGGTAAGCCAGTATCTTCCCCAATATCTCTGATGCGTCTCGTCGGTTTTACAGTACGACATCGTGTACCTTTTTAATGCTTTTGTCTGTTGTTACCGTTATGATAGAACCACCTTCATGTGAGTTTTCACAGGATGCTCTTCTGCATTTAAAATCTCGACACCAGCGTTTGACTATATCATGAAAAACTGCAGACTCACCAACAATTGCCATAATGTCTTTATGAATTTGAGTTGACGTCATGCTCTTTTTCTGGAGGTATTTTATTACGGGTCTCTGTTCTACAGGATCCATTTTTATGAACAATCACGACACACAATTCAGGAATTAGCCACAGCGCAACAATAATTTGAGATACAAACTTGATATTGTGTGGACATGATCTACAATTCTGAGTTAACGAAATGTCAAAAGCATTAATCAAAGAACCGATTAGAAGTAGGTGATGGGTGGGACATGAAGATCCGCCTTCGTATATGATGCTTTCTTAAGCTTTTGTGACAAGCTGTAAGCTACCAGTCTATAAACTGGTGTGCATTACAAGAGATGGAGCACCGGTCACGGCTCGAGACAAAAACGATTTTGCTGCATTGTGTCGAGCTAATGACTGATTTCGCTGCATTATCCATCAACAAGTTTTGTGTTCAAAAATTTTAAACAAGGAGGAGGTTATGAACATCGCAATAAAAATTGTGACTTCCATCCACGCCCGAAGCTTCCAACGATGGTACTTCAAGTTGCAGTTGGTAGATAGTGCATCTGCTGAACAGATTGATTTAGGTTCTCACACAGGCGTAAGATGGTTGAGTCGTGGAAAATTCCTAGAGAGGTTTCGAGAATTATTGCCCTAAATAATTGCTTTTCTACACGCAAGAGGTGATAACATTCGGATGCTTAAAGGTGAAAAATGGTTGAAATGAAAGCCTTGTCAATAGAAGAGCTCACTATTTATAATCCTGTTGGTTACAATTACCCATGATTTGTTCTTTAAATGCATCGTTGATAACTACACACGTAACTATAAACTTTCGTGGTTTTGAGTGTATTTATATTTGATCCGAGAGCCATAGCGTAGATACAGCATCTTATAGTAATCATTTACTTATCTATATTAACTATATTAACTTACAATGAAAAACACGATGCGTTTAGGTTTTCCATCCATCCACGTATAAGCCCGAGTACACAGCGTGAACGTATCTCGCCTTCGCACACTTTTTTTTACGCGCTTCTGACCGCAAAAGTCCCAATGCTACATCGTTGTACAAAGAAAGAGAATCAATATATCATCTCGATATGAACGATACGAAACGCTTTATCACGTTTTTTTTTTCTGGCCATCTTCTCTCCCTTCCTGTTCTCTCGTTTCCAGTATCGTTTCGCCACCCTCGAGAACGTGTACCCTCCTACGGCGACGGCGGTCCTTCCTACCATAGAGCCAACAGGAGCAGAATAAAAAAAAAATAAGCGCGCGAAACCGGGTATACCCTGAAACTAGAAAAACATTAAATGGCGGTGACAGTTGAGAGCTTCGGTCAAAATTTATGCTCTCTCGGAATTTATTAAATACAAGAAAGATCGGAAAATTGCACACGACATCCGAGGATTTCGATTTCAATAATTTAAGCTACCGATATATGTACGTATCGGTGAGATTTATGCCTTTATTTCGAAATGTAAATGTGTCAAGGGAAGATATCGTGAAGAAGATTCGAATTTTTACGAATGTCAATATGAAATGTTAAAGTATTTTGTTGAGTTTGGCATAAAATATTGTCTCCCAAATTTTGTTGTTCGTCACCTGTTGATTGTTCCCTTAATCACTATGCAATATATTTAGCAGAGGCAATGGTAGAAGAAGAGTTGAGGCAAGTAGGTTCTTAAACAGTTTCATTGGCTTTAACTGCGCCTACACTGTATATATACGCTAGGGTGACAGAATAGAATAGACACCTACTAATTAAAAAAAGATTCTATTCTCGTTGTATATACAAAATATTTTAACATTTTTAAATTAGACTAATATTTTGTCGATCCATTTTTACTTGCGTGGAGTGCTGCGAGTCGTCGTGGCATAGAATCTATTAAATGATTAATGGCGTTTTCTGGAATATTTCTATAACAGCTGCCACGAGTTCTTCCTTACTGCTGGGTTTTCGGGGTCGTTTCCCCATATTTATCTGGATTATGTGCCAAACATTCTCTATTGGATTCATGTCTGGTGATTGGCCTAGCCATGGTAAAATCCGAATCTCCTTTCCATGTGGTTGTTGTTCTTGCTTTGTGGCAGGGTGCTCCATCCTCCATAAAAGTGGCGTCTTCTTTAGATAAAATGGCGTTGTAGAATATCTGTTAATATTTCCCGCATTTATATTTCCGTCGCAGATTACTAATTGCGATCTTCCACCGTACCATATCGCCGTGGTGTTCACACCGCCGTGTTTCACCGTCTGATGCAAAACTTTGTCGTCCAGTTGCTATAACGAACGTCTCCATATCCACGTACGACCACTATAACCGAATTGGCAGTATCTGCTTTCGTCTGAAAAAATGACAGACCTCCAAAGCTCTTCGGGCTTCGTTCGCATTTCGATTGCCCAACCCATTCGGCGCCGTTCTTGAAACGCCGTAAGGAGAGGTTTTTCCTTTGCCACCCTTTTATACATCCCCACACTGTGGAGGTATCGCAGAACGGTGCGCTGATTTTTCTGTGAAGTTGTCGCAGCTGTACTTTTTCGCGGTTCTCTTAACACTTCGCGCACAAGCGCCCTTTTACTTCTTTCAGAAGGTCCGACACGACCTGGTCTCGGCTCCACTGTTGTTTTTTCCTTGCGTTTAAATTGTGTAATCGCACGGTTAGCTGTGGACAACGGAATATTTAAAAATTTACTTATTCCACGTTGCGAAGCGCCGCGTTCACTCTGGCCAACGATGCGACCCCGGGTGAAGTCGCTAATATCACTCGAACGTTGTAGGCGAAGCATAGTTGTAACGATACTAAACTATGACGAATTACTTCCGATACATCTACCCCTACTCTAATGACAAGAGAAAGTTCTTAATTCGTTCTTAGAATTTAACTGTTTACATATTTATACCGCTTTACCTGGTGTCTATTTTATTTTGTCACTCTAGTGTACTTGCAAAAGCATTTTAAAATGTTCAAGTCGTATGTTTACCTCTAGATGTCGCGATGTGGAAGACAGTTTTAGGACGAATAGCATAAGTGAATACTGAGTTTAGAACAAGTACAGCAAAACTGCATCTGTCTGCTTTAGGGCATCAAAACTATAAATTTTAGGTATTTTCCTGTCACAGATATACGTGTATAGAATAAATTTAAATTTCAGTGTATTATTTATAGTATACTTAAGAAATTTTTAGTTGATGGATGGTTTAGAATTTAGAATATTATAATACAGTGTCCGTGAACGTTATCCAGGCTCCTCTTAAAGGAATGGTTCTTTACGGACATTTGTTCCTTACATTGCCCACGTATCAATTACGGATATGTATACATCCATGATATTGACAAGTGAATAAAGTTGGTAAAGTAGTAATGTTTTTTATAATAGGACACAAGGAAACTATAAAAACACGATATAACTATCAAACCCATCTCAACACCAAACTACAAAAAAAAGTTAAATACATAATTAATGAACAAATAAATAGAAATAGGTAAATATATAAGAACGTTATTCCAAGAATTTCTGTGTTTTCTTCAGGTAATAACTTTACGACGTTTATTCGTCAGCATTTCGCAGGTCACATTGGATTGTTCTTATGAATAATATATGGAGAGCAAGGTATCCAGGGATAAGTTGCCTTTTACGCTTCTGAAGACTAACACTTTGTTCCGTAAAATGCTGGTGATGTAGCTGCAATGACCGTCTCGTAATAGGTTGCCTTACAAAGTTCTTCCCAAGAATTTGGCTGTATCTAGTTATTGAGACGTATTGCTGTTAACACGGATATTATAGATAATATTTTGTCGATGTCGGGTGCAAACGAAAAGAGGATTTTGCTGTCGTCAAAGCTTACTTCATTAGCACGAAACCAGTTGGATAAAGGTTCGATTGCCAAATTTGTTGTTGACTCTGTGCTGAATATTATTGTTGTTTACCAGCAGTGTGGTGTCATCTACATATATAAATATTACCGGCTCAGAAACAACGTAGGCATTATTAGTGTGTATAGTAAAGAAGA
This sequence comes from Trypoxylus dichotomus, assembly GCA_023509865.1. NCBI lineage: Eukaryota > Metazoa > Arthropoda > Insecta > Coleoptera > Scarabaeidae > Trypoxylus > Trypoxylus dichotomus. The sequence goes on from CM042078.1 coordinate 3,011,797, forward strand.
TCGAATCTAATACAGAATATTGTGCAACTCCGTAAAGGATGGATATACCAGGTGTATGCATAAGTTTTTTTCGGTTCAATTGAGAGATAGCACTAGCGAAAGGCACGCAGTGTACACTAACTGTAACTACAAACACACACAACTTGAGTGCGACAAAAATTAGCGTCTTTATCGTTCAGTGATCATATCGAGTTTTGTACCTGAGAAAGAACATTTGTGGCACGCATTACTTTTCTTATTTAATCAAAAGAAAAAGGCTGTTGAAAGTCATCGGTTGCTCGTAGAAACATATGGCGAACACACTCCATCGATTAGAACATGTGGGTCATGGTTTAGATAATTTTAATGTAGAAGGCAATGAGTGCATTGGTAGATCGCAAAAACGCGAAAACAAGAAATTGCAGGAGTTATTGGATGATGACCCAACTCAAACACAACGGCAATTGGGAGACGCATAGTCTATAAATGGGTCCCACGCGATTTGAATGAACGCCAAATAGAAGATTGCATAGTCACCTGTGAGATACTGCTTCAACGCCACAAAAGGAAATTATGACGGTTGACGAAAAATGGATTTATTCTAAAAAGTGGAAAAAATCGTGGTTTTCACCTGGCGAAGCCGGTCCTTCAACACCAAGGCCAAATCGCTTCGGCAAGAAGAGCATGCCCTGTGTCTGGTGCAACCAGGAGAAGAAGCTCGGCGAAACCGTTAATACACAACGCTATCGCCAACAAATGTTTAATTTAAACCAAACATTAATCGAAAAACGACCGGAATGGGCCAGAAGGCATGGCAAAGTAATCTTTGTTACAAGACTGCGCCACCCCACACAGCAAAACCAGTGAAAGGCACCTTGAAATCGCTTGGATGGAACGTCCTTCCGCACCAACCGTACTCCCCAGATCTGGCAGCATTTGATTATCACCTCTTCGCATCAATAGGGTACACGCTCGCAGATCAGTACTTTCAACAGCAATTTCAAGGAAGTTTGAAAATGCCTCGACGAATGGTTTGCCGCAAAAGGCAGGTCTCTCTGGCATTATATCTATAAATTACCTGAAAGATAAGTGAAATACATATGTAGAAGCCGATGGCCAATATTTTGTATTAGAAAACGTAATTTCCCTTGAAAATTACGTATTTCTTTTTACCGGAAAAAAACTTACGCCTACACCTGATACTGCTTGATATGTATTTAACCAAACTATTGCATTTGTAGGTGATAACGATATATTGCATAAATAATACGAGGTGATTCGACTCGCTGCGTTATCTTGGTTACTAATAGAGCTAACTACTAATAGAACACGCTGTTGCGCCTAATCAAGTGTTTTACTAAACACCACACCACGGAAAATGAAAACCGCAGTATTTTTTCTAATAACTTCTCACAATAACAGTGCGGCAGTTGTTGATTTTCTTCTTAAAAATCCATATTGACTTACGTACATTACTTTGTGCACTTAACAGGTGTTGTTTGCCATCAACATATCTTCTGCATGCAAAAATACTGTACGGTAAAATGTTTATATTACAAACTATACATATTTAGTAATAGTACCAGTATATTCTAATGTCGCAAATCAGTTAAGAAATCTATTAACACTCGTCGAACATGACAAAGAATGCCGTCGATTCGCGATCAACAATCTAATCCGGCATTAGCACACATATTAAGCATTCGCGTATGAATGTCGACTTGGGTTATGTGCTGCCGCATTCGAAATATATCATCGCCGCCACTGAGTGCGCACTCACTTCTGTAGGCTTAATAATAATACCACTCCCGCTAAAATTTGAGCAGCCATGAAATACATTTCTTATTGACTGGCTCTTATAAAATAGTTTACGGAGCGTAGTTCTTTAATTTCTGTGTACTCTTCCAATTTACTTCGCCTACATTTTTCGCGATCTATCTCTTTATCATCATTAAAAGTGTTGTTCCCTAATAGAATTTCAAATTGACCTCATTTCTTCATGATGCATATACACATTTATAGGTTACCTATCAATAATCGATAACAAACTTTTTTGTTTGCAGAGAGCTTAAAATAAAGAAATTCCCCGGTATAAAACGTCATACCACCCGGAGTCATCAATTACGTTAAAACATATTGACTCTTTATATTTTCCTTTGGCTTCTCTTTCCGCATTGAATGTTTGTCAGGCATTTTGACAAATTATCATAGAACGAAGAGCAAGACCTAGTGCGGGCTTACCGTCTAAAAATAGACATACTACGGCACTAATTTCAAAGAACTCTAATGGTACGTAATTTCCAACCGTCTACGACGATATTGTTCTCCAGATCCCGATAATAAAACAGGATTTCTTCATTTTCTTTTCGACCATTATATTTATCCTGAATAACTCAATTATCCAGAAGAGAAAGATGATAAGGTACATTATTACTGCGAACTGTTGCTTGGCCTTAGTTTTTCTTCCTTACAACCAGTGCATTGTCTTTCGACTTTTCTCGGTAAATTTTAATGAAGCCGCTCTTAAACTAAAGAATAGACGAACCCCTTTAGATTTTCTTAATGGGCAGCTTTGATGTTAACGCTCGTAAAGGAAAAATTGCTAAATAACACAAGAGGTATGTTTATTAATGAGTACTTTTCCGTTCTACTTTTCTTCATATTTCTACATTGAAAGAGAACGCAAACGCTAGTTGACAAATAAGTAAGGCACCGGTTCCAAGTTGAAAATAAAGTGTAGAGTTGAACTATAGGATAAAAATGAAGTGCGTAGATAATAGAAAATGTCTGAATCTTTGGAGGGACAGCGAAATCTTCAGGAATTCCCGGGAACACCAAATATTTATTGATATTTGATTAGATAACAACTGCAGGTGTTATTAGGTGAATAAACTTTAGTTAATACTTTTTCCGAAACATCTTCACTAGTAATAAATAATATAGAAATTTAGATAATATTTCTTTTCTATATATATCTCATCATGACACGGTCCAATTTCTGAAGTAATTCGTTTATTACTAACTCTGGCCGTGGAAGCCTACGTATTCATTACATCTTCACTTGTCCAAAGCAAATGTTCATCGTATACGTTCACACTAATTTTATAAACTGCATCCTCATCATATTTATTAGACACCTCAAAGAGAAAGCAATATTTACATTAATTCGAATATCCAAGAAAATAAATGCGTAATATACGAGGGTGCACCTCTACGCTGTACCTCTGACCCCCTTATAGTAAATCTATAGTGGTATTATATTTTTATTTTGTGACATAGTGTCCCTCTACACTAATGCACTTGGTTCATCGATGCTCCAACATCTCAACAGCCTCCTAGATATTTTTTTTCCGTCCTCTGCAAACCATCTCTCTACAGCTTGCATCATTTCATACAGGAAAATTTTGCCCCATGGCAAATGTGGCTTCACTAATTCAAAGCCTACTTGGTGTATAGCAAGACCAGATGTATGGCCGGGGGCATGAGGATCCGCCCTTGTATTTAGGTTTCGGTAAATAAGTGTAATTCTATTGCTTCATAGTACTATATTTATAAATTACAAAAAATTAAAGGATTATACCCACCTTGTTGCGCATCAGTTTTTTTCAACCGCTCTTCGAAGAATGTCTTATTGTAAATTTCTTAGGATAAATTTTTGCATGCTGTATTTTTTTGCGTTTCGTTAATCTTCTATAATAATGTTCGTATTATGCACGTGATCGCAAACATACTATAACTAACTTTTAGAGAAGACTTCTTTACGCTATAGCAAAAAATCCTCTAAAAAATTGCCTGACAAGCTTCTACAATATCATCGAAATGCTATTTCTGCACAAACAGTTGCGAGACGGTATAAGCAGATATATAACATGGCACAAACCTTATTTGGGAGCCAAAAAAAGAACGCCTTTTATGGGTGAAAAATTGAAAAAGTCGATTAAACTAAACTTAGATGGTCAAACGAATTCAACATCGAGATATGCTTATTATTATGCCTATTACTCTTACGAATGTAAGCAAATCAATTTGCATATAAGATTTTTGAAAAAAATAGAAAGCGGATTATTGAATATTTTTTTCATTAATGCTATAGCTTTTCGGACACCCAGGTGTTCAAAACGTTTGAAATAGACAGGAGGAGGCATCTAATGCAGACTCTGTTCTACTCACAATGAAGTTTAGTGGAGATAATATCATGGTCTGGAGACCAGAAGAAGGGGAATTGTATTTATGCGAGAGACGCATGATCAGTGACAGGTGCATTACTGTACTAAAAGTATTGCAGCCACTTGTGCAACAATTACATGAAGGAGACCCAGCGTCACGTATGGAGTTTAGTAGGCAGATATTGGCTAAAATTAATGAGGACGCGAATTTCGTTGGTAGCATATGGATATCAGACGAAGCCCATTTCCACCTGAACGGTTTCGTAAACAAACGGAATTTTCGTTATTGGGCCCAGGACAATCCTTGTGAGTTACACTAGCGACCACTACATAGCGACAAGGTCACAATATGGTGCGCTGTATCATGTCATGGTGTTATCGGCCCTTATTTTTATGCACGTGAGGATGGTAGTGCGGCGACAGTAACATCCGCTCGATATGTTGAAATGCTTCAAACATTCTTTACACCGAGACTGTACGAGCTGAATCTTAACATGGAAAACATGTGGTTTCAGCGGGACGGAGCCACGTCACACACTGCTCGACATTCGATGGCAACAGTTCGTCAATTGTTTGGAAGACGCATTATTTCACGTAACGGTGACATTGAATGGCCTGCGAGATCTCCTGATCTTAGTGTGTGCGACTTCTTCCTGTGGGGCGTATCTTAAAGGCAAGGTGTAGCGTACACGATCTGCAACAATCCATGAACCGAAGGAGAACATTCAACAAGAAATCACTGCCATTCCCCAAGATTTGCTACACCGCGCATTCCAGAGTTTTCATAACGGGCTGTTAGAGTGTGAACGCCGAATGGGAGGACATCTTTCCGATGTCGTCTTTAAAAAGTAAAGAGACACTTTTGGACATTTTGATTGTAAACACATAAATGGCATGCTGTATACATGCACTTTCGTTAATAAATTACTAGTTTTATGAATTTATTCGTGGAAATGACGTTATTTCAAAATTTCCCGTTCCCCTGCGCCACCCTGTACATCGATATAGATACATTTCTTGCGATGCATTGTTACATCGTCTATCGGCTTGATAATTACTACTCATGAAAGTACCGAATTATTAGTTAACATTGGCAAGCAAATCACACTACAACGATCATAATAACATTATTCCAATTACTATAACAATACCTTTTAACTTTGTATCCAATTTGAAGATTGCTCCAGTTCGTATAGACTAACTATGTGAAATACTGGAAAGAAAAATGCTGGCCATTGAGTTATCGTTCTCTGAGTTTCGTTGAGCTCTATCGACTTCTATAAGCTATACGTCATGTTCACATTTGACTTCCAACTTGCCTTGTGGATGTTTTATTTCAAGATAAGACGTAATGTGCTTCATACTTTTAGTTGCAGTTCATGACAGAATACTATTTCTTTCGTTGCAAACAATACATATTTGTCTGTTCGTCGAAATTCCGCTTGAAACGAAAAATCTTTGCGAAAGCACATTTCCTCGCATTTATTTCTCTCTCGCCAAGATTTCAATTCCAGAAACTACGCTCTCAGTTTAAACAAATACAGCACAAGTTCAGTGAGCACTGATGTTACTACATATTTATGCTCCAGTCCAACACGTCCGAAGGGAAAACGTTAACTGGATTCCGGGTTCAGTAAATCCGGGATAAGATCAGGATGCCTGCGTTGTCCGGCCAATTTCGAAATACACATTCTGCCGTACCAGTATCGTCTAAAAGAACGATTTCATTGTATTAACCCTACTGCAAGCTGTGCTTTTTAAAATTGGATTGAATAATCTGATAATTTTTTTCTATGAATATTAATTCTGACTCGCTTTCAAGTGGATATCCGACGTTAAACTGACAAGTCGCTGAATTTCTTCTTAACATATTTATATGGAAACATTATCAAAAGTAACTGTTATTACATTCTTTCAACTGAGTTTAGATTTGTAGGCATAACTTTCTAAACTAGAATTAACACATGGGCTGAAAAGTCAAAATTAGCTTTATTCATCAACGTAATCTCCATCAAGAGCAACGCAATCATTCCAGCGCCGCTCTAACATTTCAATACCACTTTTGTAGAACGATTTATCTTTTGCCTCAAAATAGGCCTCAGTTTCAGCGATAACCTCTTCATTCGTGCGAAATTTATTACCGGCGAGCATTTTTTTGAGGTCTACGAACAGCCCGTAGTCGCTGGAAGTCAAATCTGGCGAATACGGTGGATGTGGGAGCAATTCGAAGTTCAATTCATGTAGTTTTGCCATTGTTTTGATTGACTTGTGACACGGTGCGTTGTCTTAATGGAACAAAATTTTTTTCTTTACCAAATGCGGTCGTTTCTTTGCAATTTCGACCTCCAAACGCTCCAATAACTCTATATAATATTCACTGTTGATGGTATTTCCTTTCTCAAGATAGTCGATGAATATTACACCACGCACATCCCAAAATACCGAGGCCATAACCTTTCCAGCCGATTGTTGTGCTTTCGGGCGCTTTGGACGAGGTTCACCAGTTGCTGTCCACTCAGATGACGATCGTTTTGATTCCGGAGTGAAGTGATGGATCCATGTTTCATCCATTGTCACATATCGACGCAAAAATTCCGGCTTGTTACGTTTAAACATGGCCAAACACTGCTCAGAATCATCAACACGTTCTTGTTTTTGGTCAACAGTGAGCAAACGCGGCACCCACTTTGAACAGAGCTTTCTCATAGTCAAATGATCATGCAATATAAAGCCAATACGTTCTTTTGATATCTTAACTCACGCAACTTCACTTTTCGATCATTCAAAACGATTTTGTTGTTTTATTTGATGTTTTCTGGTGTTACCGCCTCATTTGGACGTCCACTGTGTTCTGCATGATCGGTGTCTCTACGACCACGTTTGAAGTCAGCAAACCAACGTTTTATTGTTGTTTCTAATGGAGCGGAGTCCCCATAACACTTTTCAAGCCATTGCTTCGCTTAAACGGTATTTTTTCCTATCAAGAAGCAGTGTAAAATTAAAACACGAAATTGTTTTTGATCCATTGTTTTGAAAATAACAAAAGTAGCGTGACTCTTAGCACAATAACTCACAAACTAATGAATAGAATATTATGAAATTTTAACAGCTGTCTTTTGAAGGTTAGTACTAACTGAAAGAAAGGTGACTGCAATAAAAGTAGCGTCATCTATGTGTTAGGCCCGGGACTTTTCAGCCCATGTGTTAGAATTAGTAAAGATTCTCTGTCCAGAAATAGCAACTACACGAACATTTCCGATATTCACTATACAAGCTGTTATAGGGATAAGGTTTATTATTCTAGACAAAAAAAGGAATGAAATAGGAAATTGAGCAATATATGTGTTATAGGGGAAAAACCAATTTCAATTTTCCTGTTTAGCTCATTTCATGCAAAGAATAGGGAAGCAGTAATTTGGCATTACTGAAGTGCATTTTTATATAAAACCCAAAGATAGTTTTGAAATATATGTAGCTTCTGTGCATTTCGAGACCACTGTAAAAGCTTAAGTTATAGGCAGCTTAGGTATCAGGAGTATAATTTGTTAATTTTAATAGTGTATTGTATTGCGTTCAATGGAAGCAATGCACTTATAAATGATGTTTGGGCAATGTTATCCACCAGTGGGTACTTCTTTCGTATAAATGCCTGCAAATATCAATTGTCGAGCACCGGTTCGTTTTTGATTAGCGTTTGTTAAGAGCGTTGGGTGCAAAAAGAGATATTATTTTTTGACATAACTCCTGGGCAATAAACAACATGTTGGACCTAAAGTATAATTATAATAATATAAAAAAAATTGAACGAAAATGAAGAGAGATATACAATCTTAAAATTAAATAATTCGTTATATTAATTCTCTTCCTCAGACGTAAATATTGCTCATAGAAAGTTTAAATTTAGAATATATACTTGTATTTGTAATCTTTATAGATCTGTATGTTGTTTTTTAATGAAAAGTAAGCATTTATCTCCATTTATGACAAACACAAAACCAAACGAATGGCAGCTGCATTGATATTTCTCAGTCGCTATGGCAAGGATGGCGATGAAGTCTTGAATCATATTGTCAGCGGTAATGAGACATTTTACATCAGCAATAAAGCCTCAATCGGTGCAATAGCACCATCCGCATTCTCAAACGAAACCGAAAAAATAAAATAAACTTTGACCACCAGAAAGATTATGGCTATAGTGTTTTGGGATCATAAGGGTGTCCGGCTCGTAGACTATACGCCCAGAGATGAGACCATAAATGCAGCGGCATACTGTCACACGCTTCAATGACGACTTAGCCGTGCTATTCAAGACAAGCGGCGCGGAATGCTAAGAAATGCAGTCGTTCTTCTCCACGATAATGCACGTCCGCGAGCACTGGGAGTAACATAGGACTTGCTTCAACAGTTACGGTGAGAAATTTTTCAACATCCGCCATACAGTCCGGAGTTAGCCACAACCATTTTTCATTCCCCAAATTCAAAGATTTTTTAAGTGGACATTTCTACGGAAGTGATCATGAACTTAAAGAAGCCGTTAATCAGTAGTTCAACAACTTGGCTGCAATTGAGTATGTAGAAGGCATAGAAGAGCTGACAAAACGATACGACAAGTGAATTTGAACGGAGATTACGTAGAAAAGCAGCTTGGGTATCTAATTTTAAATAAAATATACTTTAGTTTAATTATATCTAATTTCTGTAGAAAAAAGTACTTTACTTTCCAAGTTGTCCTCGTACATGTATTCTCTCTGATTCCTTTTCTCTAAAGTGATACGCCGCTTGAGAAAGAGTCGCGAACGTCGGAAGTAACCAGAGCTAATGTTAATGGGTAATAAACTAACGGTAAGAACATAGTAATTGGTTTCATTACTGTGTTTAATAATTAATTAAATAGTAAAAAGTAACGGTCAACAACATCGAATATACTCATTGACATATATTCTAAATTTAGAGTGTAACTGGCCCTTTTGTATTATCTTCCAAGTAAATTTTAAATTCAACAGTTTCGAACGCACAGCAACAGATTTTAGACGTATTTCATTAAAGCGTTTCGAAGTGAAGTGAATTTGCAGACATCTCGAATATCAACAAAGCCAGGTGGTTTTACCAGTCTTGGACGTTAACAGGCTGGGCTGTTGCAGCGCTTCCTTGGCAATCTGTCACATTATTACCTGCGCACATGGTCGAATACGCCAGGTGTAACCGAATACCATTTTGGTAACACAATGGTCCAGGCTATTGTCTTACAGATTGTCGGTGGAGAATGAGAATTATTTCGTAAAATATTTCCTACGTAATACATTTCTCTGATTTTTATACAGAATAAACTTTAACAGAGAAGCTTACTTCACTTCTTGCCAAGCTATACAAATAACAAGAACTGAATTAAAAGGTAATAAAATAAAATATCTCTACAATTTCGATTTTTATTCTTAAATATCTTCGATCTTAATTAACTATAAACTTAAATTTTGGAAATTTACATAAAATACTCATCATACGAATTTATTAATCCAAACAGCACTGAAAAAGCTCTTATGAATGTTGATTCATTTGATTTCTCTTTCAGAAAAGTTGTCATGAAATTTAATTAAACACAGGTAATAGGTTTCTTTGTTTTAAAAATTTGTTGTGGAATTATTGTCTTTTATTAAACAACCGATATTCCACAAATTTACTTGCATAAATAGATGACATTATTTTTGCTTTTACCATCCTATTCATAATAACGAGATTTAATATAACATTTTGTGTCCTAGATACGTTGATTGTTAATTGGTCAAAGTCCAAGAAGAAAAGAAAAAACAGAATGTATGTGCGTGGTCCATTTGCGTCTACAGTAGGTTTAATAATTTTACTAATTTCGTCTAGTCAGCAAATGTTATGAATGGAAGTACCTTTTTTAATGAAGATAAACAAACAACTTTGTACATCTGATAAATGTTACCAGAGATAGAGAAAAGAAGATGGAGTTTGGATTGCATTTTACCTATAACAACAATAAGTAAACGAAATAACTGTGGTTGTGAAGATTATAGCGGTGGTGGTTCCTTTTTGAAGATTCCAATGACTACGTCATTCAAGGTCTTACCAATATTGACGGAAAAGAATTAAAAGGAATAAAATACGAAAATATCAACCAGTAAATGAGTACAGGCTACCAAAAGTAATTCCGAAACAATTACATTACTAAAACTGCGATTAACAGTTTATATGGCCAACACTTGTAGTATTTTCTCTTCCCGGGCCTAACACATAGATGACGCTAGTTTTATTGCAGTAACCTTTCTCTCAGTTAGTACTAACCTTCAAAAGACAGCTGTTAAAATTTCATGATATTCTATTCATTAGTTTGTGAGTTATTGTGCTACGCTAGTTTTGTTATATTCAAAACAATGGATTAAAAACAATTTCGTGTTTTTATTTTACACTGCTTCTTGATGGGAAAAATACCGTTCACGCGAAGCAATGGCTTGAAAAGTGTTATGGGGACTCCGCTCCATCAGAAACAACAGTAAAACGTTGGTTTTCTGACTTTAAACGTGGTCGTAGAGACACCGATGATGCAGAACGCAGTGGACGTCCAAATGAGGCGGTAACACCAGAAAACATCAAAAAAATCCACAAAATCGTTCTGAATGATCGAAAAGTAAAGTTGCGTAAGTTAGCTGACATCGTAAAGATATCAAAAGAACGTATTGGCTTTATATTGCATGAGCATTGGACTGTGAGAAAGCTCTGTTCAAAGTGGGTGCCGCGTTTGCTCACTGTTGACCAAAAACAAGAACGTGTTGATGATTCTGAGCAGTGTTTGACCATGTTTAAACGTAACAAACAGGAATTTTTGCGTCGATATGTGACAATGGATGAAACATGGATCCATCACTTCACTCCGGAATCAAAACGATCGTCATCTGAGTGGACAACAACTGGTGAACCTCGTCCAAAGCGCCCGAAAGCACAACAATCGGCTGGAAAGTTTATGGCCTCGGTATTTTGGGATGTGCGTGGTGTAATATTCATCGACTATCTTGAGAAAGGAAATACCATCAAAAGTGAATATTACATAGCGTTATTGGAGCGTTTGAAGTCCGAAATTGCAAAGAAACGACCGCATATGGCAAAGCAAAAAAAATTGTTTCATCAAGACAACGCACCGTGTCACAAGTCAATCAAAACAATGGCAAAACTACATGAATTGAAATTCGAATTGCTCCCACATCCACCGTATTCGCCAGATTTGTCTCCCAGCGACTACTGGCTGTTCGCAGACCTCAAAAAAATGCTCGCCGGTAAGAAATTTCGCACGAATGAAGAGGTTATCGCTGAAACTGAGGCCTATTTTGAGGCAAAAGATAAATCGTTCTATATAAGTGGTATTGAAATGTTAGAGCGGCGCTGGAATGATTGCGTTGCTCTTGATTATTTACACTACCATTTCCAGGCGAGTTTCATAGTATTATGTATATACTAATTCACTTTCCTTCTTAAATTCATTGAAGAACGTCATTAACTGTAAACCATGAAGGATAGTAACGACCATCAGATTTAACATCAAATACTGAACGACCAATGACAGAATGCAGTAGACTATAGAAATTGACATCACCATGCTAGAAGAGCAAAGACCAGTCAAAAGAGGCTAATTCACAGTAAAGTCTTTAATATTTTAAATTTCTGAATAAATTATAAGGAAGATTGTTATTTGATACCCTCTTTGTAGCAGAAGAAGGCATATTCACATATAAGAGTGAAATCTCGAAACTCATAACAAATTGAAAGTAATACATATATGTAAGAAAGAAACCCAAGCAACATGACAACGAAGAAAATGGAAAATGGAAAAGAAGATCTGGAAACGGCATTGTTATTTGTGAAACCTTCTGCGGATACGTACTGCGAAAAATGAAATTAATCTACAATACCCTGAGGTATAGATAAACGTTGATACACAATTACCGACCTTGAGTTCTGCTTGTACACGATATATATTCCGTTCTTGGAAATCATATTTGATTCATAACTGAACTGACACACATAAGACACTCTTATATCAACCATGCCTTTAAGGTTTCTAAGAATGGGGTGAAAATTGCCTGTTACTCTTTCTCTGGTTTATAATGTAATTGGGAAGGAACGCACTAAGCATTATATTTCACAACATTATGAAATAATATAATCTATAGCCATGCTTATCTATATCACATGCCTCTGTAAATTTTGAAGTCGTTCTTTTGAAACATCCAAACACCTCTAGTATAACGTGGCAATTGTCTGGACACACAAAATTATCTACGTTCAAAATTGTATTTATCACAGATTACTGGAGGACTTGTCTTACTGAGGAAACTTGATTTCTGTACCATGAAAAGGAACAGAAAAATGTTTAAATACATAAAATTAACATCAAAAAACGCTGTAAATACAGCTCTCTCATGGTATTAGTGAAATCAATTCACGAGAAAGACATGTGAGACATAAAACGCTAACACACGGACATGCTTCTGCCTCCGCGGCGTCATCAGCGTGGGTTCGAGGAGTTTTATGCAAACACATGTAATTCTCTCGCTGCTTCTATCGCCATACCTAACTCTACGACGCAAATGAATATTCCTGGCGCTGACTAGTGCCAAAAGAAGGAAACATTTGTCCGCAAAGTCAGACACAGCGAAAAGGAACGGGTACAGTTTCCCACCCTTCTCTCGTGCAATGCGTGGTTTCGAGCAGTGCTCGACACCACGCTGATGACGCCGGGGAGGCAGAAACATATCCGTGTGTACCCGCCTTGGTATAATTTCGAAATAATCAAGCTTCTTAAAATAAAGAATTATTACCTTCGTAGGTGGAACAAGAGCGGACGGGAGATTTACCACATTGAATTTAAGCGTTTGAGGAAATTGGTTAAAGACAAAATTAGAGTTGTATATACGGAATATCAGACGGCGGCTGCAGAACATATAGTACAAAATCCAAAGCTAATCCGTCTCACTTTGAACGGCTCCACTGTTGATGATCTCAGCAACATTGTTCAGACCTTCGCAGATAAGTTCTCTAGAGTGTTTGTGTCTCGTTCACAAGCATTACTGGGGCCCCAGTCTCTTGATAGGGATCTCATTAGTGGTAGTTCTTTGATTGGATCTTTTACTGCACACGATATCTTAAAAGCATCTAAGAAGTTAAAATCTAATTTTACTGCTGGTCATGACGGCCTCCCCACATTTTTTGTTGTGTAGCCTCTAGCTAGAATATTTAACTTGGCCGTAAGTTTTTCTTTCCCTTTTTTTCTTTCTTCGCTTTTCCTGACGCTTGGAAGATTAGCAGAATTACATCCGTGTTTAAGAAAGGTAATCGTTCAGATTTGTTGAATGTTCTATCCAACTTTGCATAAAATTTTTTAATATCTTCTGTCTCACAGAATTTACGTTAGTGTCAAGCCTTACTTATCTTCGCGACAACATGGTCTCATTCCAGGAAGGTCTACTACAACCAACCTTGCAGAGTTAGCACAGCACATTGCCGAATCCATGGAACGACGTCAAGGAGTAGATGCATTATACACCGATTTTAGTAAAGCATTTGACACTGTCAATCATTCCCTTATGGTATCTAAGCTGAGTAGTTTTGGTTTTCCTCCAAGTGTAACACAAATGATCCGCTCGTATTTAACTGATCGCTCATGCTATGTTCACTACAATGGATATACGTCCTTAACATTTTCTGCTTCCTCTGGTGTGTGCCAGGGATCCAATTTGGGTCCTCTTTTCTTTAATATTTATCTGGATGATCTCCTACAAGGGCGGGACTGCAATGTACTGGCATACGCACACGATCTTAAGTTCTACAATACCATAACCTCCCCGGCAGATTGCCTATTTCTCCAGAACAGTCTGGATACTATTGTTAGATGGTGTACACAGAATGGAATTCATTTGAATCTGGATAAGTGTGCTGTTGTAAGCTACTCTAGATGTCATTGACTCTACAGTTTTCATTATGCTGTGAGTCAGGCTATTGTTCCTAGGCACTCGTCTGTGATGGAGTTAGGCGTACTGTTTGATGCAAATTTGTCGTACGAAATTTTGCGATGAAATCCTTAGGATTTCTCATTCAATAATCCTGCCTCGCTAAATGCATTATACTATTCGCTTGTCCGTACTGGGTTGGAGTATGCCTCCATAATTTGGTATCCTCACTATCTCCATCTGCAAGTACTGCTTGAAAGAGTGCAAAATCGATTTTTGAAATACCTGTCCTTCAAATTGATGGCACTTACCCTGGACGCGACGTTGATTATGCGGATCTGCTGGCGAGACATGGCTTTGTATCGTTATCGGATCGAAGGAAGGAATTTAGCAGCCAATTTCTACTTAAACTGATTAATCACGCTATTGACGCTCCATCCCTTCTCTCCAAAATTAATTTTGTGGCACCTCAGTACGATACCAGGTCCTTCCTTAATTTTAAGGTCCCGTCATACAAAACTAATGTTCTGCTTAAAGCACCCATTACGCATATGATTAGAAATGCCAATGAATTACTTGACGATCCTTTTTGTTGAAGTGTCTACATTGGCGTCTTACTTTGTTCTTGTATTCTGGTGTCACCGAGCTATTATTATGTTTATGATTCAGCATCATTTTCGATTAATTTTAATTTATTACTGCGCTGTATATTATTACTATATATGCTAGGTTACATTATTCTCGCATTGTCCTGTAAAGGGAATTATTTTCTGTTGGGCAATAAAATATATTATTATTATTATAAGCATAGAATATTTTCGATTCCCTTTCTGGACTTGGAGAAAAACTTTATGCAGTTATAGATCACAAAATGGTTAATGTTTTGAAAGGATATTTAACCATAAACAATGGACAATGGGTCATGTTCCTCAGGGAATGGTAGTTTCTGACTTAGCTCCGTCATTAGCAAATTTATTGTAAGCTATTTATTAACTTGGGATGCAAAGTACTAAGTCTTTATACTTTTCTACGTAACCACTTTTCTACGTGGTAATATCAAAAATAACTCGACACTGCATCAGTTTGATAACTTTTATTGCCATTGCTGACGAGTAGATGGTAGTAACAACGCTCAGTCAGAAGTAATAGCTGTCTAAATATGTGAAATATGTTCGGCGAAATGTTGCGATTTGAACGCAGGTGTAATACCAAATTCATGTTAAGTAATATGACAGCAGAAACTCCTGAAACTTTATAATAAATACATGGCGATAATATTCCGAAGAAAGTTACTGTGCACGAGTGGCACAAGTTGTTCAAAAGTGGTCAGGTATTGGACGACGACAAGACCCGCTCCCAATGTGAGATTCGTCAACGTTCATGAATATGGACATGAACAGCAGTAAACAAAGTTAAGGTAGCATGCACGATAGCCAATATTCAAACTATTAAAGGAATAAGAAAAGATTTTTTGCACCAACCTCCTCAACCGCGTGAGTTTATGCAGTGTATTACTACTCTAATTAGATAGTAATGCAGCCAACTATTTTCTGCATGATCTTGTACAATGGTCCATAGTAGTTGATTTCCTAAATAGTAGGGCTTTACTACCTCAATACTAGAATTGCAAAAATATTCCAAACACCTTGTACATTTCATTGTTACTGCAGCCGTATGGGATTTTATACTAATACGAATTTCGAAATTTGTTTTATAAGTGCTTCATTTATTTTTTTCATTTTACGCTCACGTTTGAAAGCGTAGCATCAACCTTATTACAAAATAAGCAAGCTCTGTTCTCATATCAAACATTCAAATGAACGAATCAATCATAACAAATACATGTAGCGATTTCTTGTTCTTCTGTCGTATACCTCTCTTCTTTTTCACGCATTAGCATTCGATCCGGTACATTTCGCGAGATAATATAAGATTTCAAAACGCACAGGAATGAAAATAACGACGATGGAATAGGAGTGAGAAAGGCAAAAATGTGCGTAGCTAATGAATATTACCTGAAAGATACGCGAAGTAGATGTTATTTCGCAACATCGAGAACAAATGTTTTTCCATATTCTCTGTATTCTACTCGTGTCGAACCAGTCTACCGTGAAATAAAATAAAAGCGGGAGAGCGTACGAGGAAAAATCAAATACATTAATTTCAAGTCCACTCGCATTATGTATACACATTCCTCCTCCGTCTACTATGAGAAGATCAGATTGAGTGGAATCAATCGTTTATTGAGGCGGAAAACTCGGCTATCTTTTCGCTGACTTTTCGCCATTGTACGTTCCGAAAGACGGTCTTCTTTTGAAGCTCTACTTCTTCACGAAGGTAACAACAAGCGAGGGTGCCTCTGTAGAGCAGATCCGGCTTAAGATGTTTGTTTAATATCGCTTAATTTTATCACTTCGCTTTTCACATTTTAGATTTTTAATAGAACATTGCGCCCCCAAGGAATATTACGAAAATTTCTGTTTATTCAGAGCAGTTCTATAATGTAGTGTTTCGAAAATTTTCAATTCTTTGAATATCTGTTTCATACGTGTAAGTTTCTTGATAGTGAATAAATAAAAGTACTTCTTTTTAAAATATTTTGTTAAAACTTAAGGTGTCTATTTTATTATGATGGCTGGTGTATTTCTCTGGGTTTCTATTTCGTTTTCACCGTGGTACATTATACTTGGATAGTCAGCATATGCATATAATTTTTCTTTGAGGTTTAATTCTATATTGGTTTTTATCTGAAATAAATTAAATTCTAATAGTTAATAAACTAAAATAACAATTTTTGACGAATATCTTTGAAGATTTAAGATCACCTATTTAAATTAATCCATGAAATAACTACCTACTTTATCAGACTATTTTCTAACTCTTACGTTATAATTCACAGGTATAGCAGTAACCTCCACTCACACAAATTTATGAATTATGCGGAACGCAGCATTTCGAGAGCACGTGGGCTCTCATTGTCAACCGTGTTACCGACTGAATGTAAAAACTGTATCGCACTTGCAAATTATTTTCTACGCAGGCTCTAAAATTTCTAAAAGGTATGACTATTTACGATCTACTCGGTGGTCTAATGTCTATTTTCTGGGAAGGATGGACCGAAAGCGAACCGTCTCTTTAACAGGGCATATGGTAATAAATTAATCAAACTCGAGTGTGCAATTGGGGGTGGTTCTCTGTTCAATAAGTTTCCGTTCTTTTTCATACATATCGTCTCGTACGCGTCTAATTCTCTATACGAGTTTACGTCTTTAAGTAGTGTAAGATTTTTTTAAATCAAACTTATGTCCGGATTTTACCGTATGCTCTGTTACGCTTAATAGTTCTGCTTTGTCGAAGCGATAGTGTCTAATGTGTTCTTTGAACCTCGTTTCGATACTCCTTTTTGTTTGTCCAATATAAACTTTCTCACAATCATTGCACGCGATTTAATATATTCCAGACCTTTTTATCATCACCGGTTTATCTTTGGGATTCCCTAAGAGATTCTTTATGTTGTTTTCTGATACAAAGGACACGTTCATATTTAGCTGTCGGAAAATTTTACTTAACCCTTTTACTGTTGGGTGAAAAGGAACACTTATAAATTTCTTATTACCGGTGTTTGTTGATGTCAAGGTCGTGGAATTTCTGATGTGTTTGTATAGGTCCTTCCTTAAAATACGGTCGACATCCATAGAAGAGAAACCATTGTACCTCGCTACATCTTTGATATACCTTAATTCTTTGTCATACCTGCTCTTGTTTAGCGGAAATCTGACGAGTTTATTGATCAGAAAACTAATCGTGGACATTTTTTGTTGTTCGCAATGGTGCGAATCAACCGTGATGAATCTGTTGCAATTAGTTTCTTTTCTGTAGATGTCTATTTCTAATTTATTGTCATTGCGTATAACTAGAGTATCTAGAAACGGAAGGCGACTGGTCACTTCTTCTTCAATAGTAAACTTGATCGTGGTAAATTTCGAATTCTGCCAGAAAATCTTGTATGTTTCCTTTGTTGGTATCAAACACCGCGAAAATATCATCTACGTACCTAAGCCAAATTCTCGGAAAATATTTAGTTTCTTTTTCAGGTTCGTTTCAAATTTCCTCATGAAAAGGTTCGCAATAAAAGGAGATAAAGAATTACCCATCGCCGTGCCTTCCACCTGTTCGAACTATTTTCCGCCTATTTGTAAACAATTTTGTGCCATACATAATGGTGTTAACCTTTTCTATTCCGCGGTTTTCACATCATCCACGTTATTTAATTTCCTAAAAATTCAACCTAACACTCCGAAGTTTCTGAAATTGGTACGCTTGGGGAAAGTGAACAAACGTCGCATAATTCAAGGATTTCCCCACGTTTTAATTCAATCTTTTCAATTTTATTTACAAAATCTACGGAGTTTTCTACACATAGGTTATCTACTTTATGGGGCAAGTTCTTATATTCATTCACTAGCCATTTGGACAATTTGTATGTTGGAGAATCAATGCCGGATACTATAGGTCTCATAGAATTACCTGGTTTGTGAATTTTTGGAAGACAATACATTTTTGGAATTGTAGGGTTTTAACTTGTTATTTTAAATTTCAGGTAATAATTGATTAAGTTGGGACAGTCCTTAATAGTATCTTTAGTGGTTCTAATCATTGACGGTAGGGGGGTTTTCTTTAATTCTCTGTACGGTCCTGACGCTAACATAGTGTTGACGCGATTATAATAATCCGGTTTGTCCAAAATGACTATTTTATTTCCTTTATCTGCTTTAAGGTAAAACCAATTTTTATTTCTCAGACTTTTAATAATTCCTAAATTCCTCCTATCTTGGCCGCAATTTTTATCATTTTCTAAGTTCCTAGAAATCTGAATTTTGCACGCGTTTCTAACAAAGTCTTTTGTAGCTACATCTAAGTTTCTAATGTTTGTTTCTATTGAGGCGATTGAATCCTCGACGGGCGATTTCGGTCCGCGAGTACTATATTTTAATCCTTTATTTAGGAGGTTCATTTCGTCTTTATTAAAGGTCTCAGAAGATTGGTTGTATACGATTGGTGTTCTCTCCATGACGTTCACATTCTCCTTGCTTGACTTTTTTGGACAGCGTAGCCTAAATTTTTTATTGACAGTTACCATTTTTAGTTTAATTTTTTGTTAACGCGTTCGACGTTACTTCTTTGGAAATCACACCATTTTTGAAAATTGTTTTCATCTAAATTCTTTGTTGTGTATAATGTGTATAATTCTATTTCTAATTTACTACGTTTGGCGTACTGGTATCTTATTTAATTTGCTAGCCAATGTTTTTTAGCCGCTGTAATAACTTTCGATGGTTGTTTACAGTTACTAGAGGTGTTAACCTTCATGAATTTGGGAAAAACATTGTTCTTTTTACACCGCGTTAGAAATAAGGTGTCAGCATGAATTAATCTAATCCTACTACTAACCTTATTAAATCGGTTTAAAAGCATTATTGCAATTTTTGACCATCATGGCATAATTTTGTCAATAAAGAATTATATAAAACCCGATCCTGTACGTCGGCCAATACTGGAATCTAAAATATTTCTATCGAGCGGCAAGTATTTTCTTTGGGTTTTACATACGCATGCTAGATACAAGAAGGACCCCACATCCATGTCTTTCTACACGCCTGTCTGCGTACAGAACGTTTGCATGCACAACTGGCCTACGCAGCTACGAGAAGAATTTAAAATTCGTTTCTTTTTCAATTTCTTTGTGTACGTAAGACACTATGTACATACGTGCCTTTGTTGAATATAATTGGTTTCGATGACCGACAATATAGCATTTGTATTGTAGGCGTATTTACTTATACCTCTATCTACCTTTTTTTTTCTAACATTTCCATACGGTCTTCCAAGAAACTGACATCCCAGACTTTAAGACATGTAATTCATTTCTAACAGGCGAGTAACAATGGTGGGAATGTCGAAGTCTGCTCGGGCTGAGAGCGTAAGTGTATTTCGTCTACGCACTATTAACCAAGCATGTAATAACAGAACTATATTTAACGTTTTTTCCCTTAATATTAATTACAGCATTAAAAGTAGTTAATTGTAGGTAATCGTGAGATGTCGCATAATGACAGATAATTATCACATAAATATTTAGGATGCATCCACTATGCGTTTTCTGACATATTCAACGAAGCAAAACTAAATCGAAGATTAAAGTCAGGCAGATATTATTAGTACAAGAACGATACGTGAAATATCATTGTATTGCTATTCGAAGCGGTTAATACGCTACGTTACTGAATAATTCGGCACAGACCGGCCTATACCTATAAATGAAAAAAAAGATAAAGACTATATGCCAGTAACATTGTGATGTACTTAGTTATTGGTGACATTTTATTGTGGTATCTATCTTTAGGCACATTTAATTTTTATCCAACTTCGCTGTTCTTACTTAAAAGACATTGTGACTAAACTGGATTGGATCGCTAACTCTTGATAGGCTCTGTTTTCTCCCGTAAGTATAAAGTACGTAGTACTAGTATAATGATTTGAGTTAGGGAATTGAATTAGGTATGTAGATAAATTGTATAGTCAGCATTATTTAATCTTGTCTACATCACTATTGCCACTAGTAAAGTTCCAACCCTCGTTACATAATATGCTATATTCAAGACTTGGTTAGAAACAAGTCGTTTTTAAGCTTTGAATTGAATTTATTTTTTTGTCTAGCAATAAACGTTGCATCCAAGTAAAGCTTTTCTTATGCAATAAGTTGCAGTTTAATGTGATATGGGGGAAGAGCGAAGTGGAAGACCGATTAGACCCCTCCTCCCATTTGAAAATTCTGTGTTGTTGTTTATTTTTATGTGAAACTGGGAGCCCTTGCAAATAGAAATTTGATGTACTTCAGATTTCTTTTTGACAATACACTATTGTGAAAAGTAGATTATGTTAGTTGAAATAAATGGTATATCTTTTTATAATGGTGTACTATTAGTTAAGAAGGACTGCAAAGATATTCTTTCCTACTCAAACTAGTTTTGAAATAAAGAATTTTCACCGAGGCCCTAAAATCAAAAAAAAGAGAACGGTAATTTTCCACTCTAGTTTTTTCCGGAATAGGTCATGTTTTGATAGCACAAATAACCTTCAAATCGTCTGTTCTGAAGGTTGTAATTTCATAAGCAATTATCGAACATCGCAATGAACAATATCGCAAGTTCGCTGGAGTTTCAGCAAAAAATACCAATTTCAATAAGTGCATCCTCGACGAACAAAACACAATCGACCTTTCGTTAAATCGCATTTTTATTCTTCTATCTGCGGAGCATTTCGCTTTTTCCCGCGGCAAACTTTTCTGTGAAATCCCTAAAACCAATGATGCGTTTTCCGCAGCCATCTGCGTGAAAGCTTTTACGTTATTTTTATTGCAACGTTTCTGTAGTTTTCCTCCAATACACATTCGTCCAACTTCAACGTTTTGCATAGACCGTTCCTCTTTTCGTCCCTTGCCTTCCATGCAAATGCTATATAACGAGGGCAATTTGCTTTGCCAATAACAACCTGTTTCCCCTTTTGTACGAGTAAATAACAACGGTAAAAGAGTTATTAAAAGACTGCTCGGCTAGCTTCGTTGGACGATTTATGTATGTAAATATTTATCGATGCAAATCTAAGGTGATTTGAACTATATGCTCGCAAGTATTAATTAATTTTGAGTAATATTCGCAGTAAAGAAGGAATATCTACAAATGGCAGGTATGCTGTTCTGAGTCGGCGAGACAACGTGCAATTTAAGCTGATAAATTATCCAAGCTACTACCTCCAGAAATAGCAAACGTTGCGGTAGATTTATCTAGGTATGCGCAATATGCATTTTATGATATCATAGAACGATATATTTTATTGCTGAAAGAGCTACAATTAGGAACTAGATTTACCAAGAAATTGCTAATTTTGCATATATTTGAGCTATTTCTGTAGGGGATATTTGTGATGTTTTGGGCATTAAAACGACTTTAAGACAAATTATTTTTAAAATGTCTTCTTTTTACATGAGGTGAATCGTCGCTTATAATAAGAAATAACCACAGTCCCACAATTCTTTAAGAAATACTATATAGATGAGCCGCTTTATACAATAATTTGTATATGAATCTATACGAGGGGAGGTCCAGAAGTTCATCGAATGAAAGGGTTTTAAATAAAGTAAAACAAAAAATGTACTTTTTCATTTTCAATATAATCACCCTTAAGCACAATACATTTATTAGATGTATGAATTAATTTTTCTAAACCATCATAAAAATATTTTTTATCTTTCGCCTCAAAATGGGCCAAAATTGCCTCCTTTACCTCATTGTCGTCGGAAAACTTTCTTCCACGTAAGTCTTTTTTTAAATTGGGGAACAAATAAAAATCACTAGGTGCCAGGTCTGGACTGTAGGATGGATGGACTATTGATTGAAAGCCATGCTTGTGCAGAGCAGCCATTGCAACTTTACTCTTGTGAACCGGCGTATTATATTGCACAAGCAACACACCCTTGGTCGATTTTCCTCTACGTTTCTCCTTGATGGCCTCCTTTAATTTTTCTAATATCGCTGCGTAATATCCTCCGGTTATGCTCCTAGCTTTTTCCGCTCAAAAGTGTTTAGGCACTCTAACTGACAGCAAAAATGTATAAAAACTCTGCAAAAATGTTAATAATATTTATTTTTTATGTACTGATGCACGTACATGAATAAAAATATATTAAATTAATATGAAAATTTAAACGTTTATGTGACCTCTTTATTTAATAATTGCAGCACACAATCGAGGCATTCTCGCAATAATTCTTTGCCAAAGTTTCTTGTGTTATTGAGGTCCAATTCGATTGCAATTTGTTCCACACGTCAGTAGCTAATGTCGGAGCCGATTTCCGTACTTCCCGATCGAGTTCTTCCCATAGTAACTCGATTGGATTCAACTCGGGGCTCTGGGCAGCCCATTCCATAATTTTGAGAGTTCCGTCCTCTTCTAAATGGAGTAAATAGTCTTTACATAATTTAGAGGAATGTTTTGGGTCATTATCTTGGTATAAGATAAAATTTTGACCCAAAAGTCGAATTCCGAATGGTACTGCGTGTTTCTCCAAAATTTCGCGGTAGCCTTCTTTTTTCAATATACCGTCAATTTTCACAATTTCTCCTACACTAGTGCCAGCAAAACAGCCCCAAATGATGATAGAACCTCCACCATGCTTCAGGGTAGCAGCAATACACTCTTCTCTGGCACGTTCACCCACAGATCTTCTTACGAATATGCGTCTTCGGGTTCCGAACAGCTTGTTCCACTCTTCTATGGTCCAGTGTTGGTGTTCACGAGCCCATTTAAGTCGCTTTTGCTTGTTTTGTTTGCGTAGTAATGGCTTTTTCATCGCAACACGTCCATGGAGCCAGGCTTTCTGTAGGCGACGTTTAACTGTAGAAACACTGACTAGTTTTTGGCGACCAACATTTAATTCTGCGGTGATTTCCGGGGCTGCTTTGCGTCTATTTAACTTGCTGGTAACCACTATTCTGCGATCATCTGCAGATGATGTCGCTTTTGGCCTTCCACTCCGTCTTTTATTAAGAAAACTGCCAGTTTCCCGATATTTTTTTACGTTATAGTCAACCGTAGCGTGGTGTATTTTCATTTTTTTGGCAATTTGTCGATTACTTATGCCACTTTTATGATAAGCTATTATAAGCGCACGTTTTCCGTACTAATTCCTCTTCGCGGAGGCATTTTAAAAAATTGTCACACGATATTTCGCTCATGACGTGGATAGAGTAAATACCACACTGCAACTGACCATACGTTACAGATTTCACTATAATCTTCTAGGAATGTAATTTAAACATTATTACGTACAATCTAACAGATGACTAAATTTACCCAGTAAATTCAGAGGGATTGTTATTGTAATTGCACCGCAATAAACAGTTTATGGTAATCCGCCCAAGTGCAGGTAAATGCTAGTAAACCTTATGCGATATAATGGGTGTTTATCTTACTGAACTACATTTTAAATACGTATTTCATTTTATTATAACGTTTTTTTGGTAAACATAATACTATATGAATAAAATAAAATAAAACAGGGGTGCCTAAACACTTTTGAGCGGTAGTGTATATGTTTGAAGTGAAGCGACCTCTGTACGTACGCTTATTGAAGTGTAGAAATGTAAAACCATATATATGTTTCACGAACCTACTCATAAAACAAGGAGGAAATAAATTAAATTGTATTTTGATCTTTACAAACACAGAGATACTATTTAAATCGGTATCCTAAACAAATATTGCTCTAAACATAAACCAAATATTTGCAGTTGCGAATTCTTAACATACTGTTTTAAAAATCTAGCGAAAGAAGACAACAACCGGATGAATTCCTCGAGGGTCCGCATTTTAAAATGAATGGAAGAAAAGTACGAAAACCAGTTTTATTCAAGGTTAAGCGAATATGAAAACGTTAGAATAAAATAAATATTGTCGTTGGATATTTAATAGCCTTGATTATTATGCGCATAGAGAGAGAACTTGACAACGGAAGAGAAGCTCACTTTCATACATATGTATATTTGCGTGTATCGGATGGCGTTTGAACGTTTGAAGCAAAATGAACTAATTTCACATTTTCTGTAGCACAAAATTATTATAATGAAAGTAGGTCGTTTTAAAGTTTCTGGGTAAATAATATTAATTGAGTTCATACGTGTAAGTTTAAACATTTCGCCGTCTTATCACCAGAGAATGTAATTCCTATTTAATGTTCATTTTGAATAAAATTTTCTTTGTTTCATGGGATGTTAAGGACTTAACATTGTTTTTTATATTTTATGAATTTTTTACTACTATGTATTTTATCTTCTTTACATTATTATTTTGATTTAGAATATTACTTTATTTTCATTTTTATATTTTATTTATTTTCATTCTTATATTTATTTATTTTGCTCTCTTATATCCAATTTTATTTTAATATGTATGTACATTACGCATTGTATATGTATGCAAGTCAGCCATTCGCATTACGCTAGCTAAAACTGCCTAATTAGAAATCATTCACTGCAACGTCGTCGGATATGTAATGGGAGTTTTCTTGAAATTTAAGGTACACAAGCATAGGCAGTCGTCTCCCGCGCGACAGTCGAGGTATTAGCGATCGTGCACTCTCGGTCACCTTTCGTGCCTCGTCGTAACGTGTACAGTAACGTCGTCGTAAGATTATTAGAGATTTCTAAGTTTTTCTAGTTTTGGCGGGAATCGTCGAGGACGTTGTCTATACATTTATTTCTGGCGAGAGTCATTTGGTAACGTCGTCGGACTATATGTATAGATTTTTTTAATAAGTATAAATTCTCGATTTTCTATCATCGTACGTCGAGGCTACTGTGTCCATTGTCGTCTATACATATTTTTAGTCTTCAGTTAAGTTTGTGTCGGAAATTATTTTGGTGAGATTGTCGGCGCGCATGTATAGACCTCCTCTACAAGTACGATCACTCCGCTTCTTGCTGACGGTCGTTGCGGCCGCAGCGCCCGTTGTCTTTTGTACGTTTGTTCGGTCCTTGTCGTATCGGGACTTAGAAATTTTTCATTTGGTTGCTCGTCGTAGCGGACGAGTGTCACGGACCAGTTTTCTTATGTAATGTCGGCATCATCGCTCCGTTTTACGTGTCGGTGCACAGTTCGCACATTTGCTGGTTACTGGATTTTCCCCTTCTTTGGGGCGCAGTAGTAGAGAGCTAAAGATTGGACATAGCGTAATATTTCAAACGAGAACGCCTGGGTAGCTGTGACATTACTTTTGTATTGAGATCGGCTATTATCGCTACTGTCGCCCTCGACCAGGCGTTCAAGCTCTAAGAGATAGGGTGGATTCCCCTATAAATGTGAATATAACAAACGTATTTGGTCAAGTACAAATACATGCCAATAATACAGGGCCAAGTCCCTTAGGCAAATTTAAAACAAGGAAAGTATATTAGGCTCCCGGAAAGGGACATATAAATAAGCATAGCACCGAGGTGCGCTTATAAATTTAAGAAATAAATAGGGTTGGCTCCCTATAAAAGGTAGTGGTGCATGCAAACAGATAGAGGCATTAGTACATGCCTCTAACAAAGCTTCAGCGGAAGCATATAAGAGTTTAACCTTTTAAACAGAATTAAGACATGGCTTTGCAACGTACATGCTGAGGCATTACTTTATGTTGCTACCAATGAAAATACATATACAAATGCTAATGTACATTACATGTATAAGAGAGCTCGAATAACTGCAATTATTGCAAATCTATATATCTTACGTACATCGTACATGTACATAGGCAAGAGTGGAAACCGTGTAACCATTTCATTTTTAAATATATTTTTTTGCGCATGCGCATTGAGTTTCACTGTACAACCTCTCCTCTAGTAAATAAGCGAACATACTCTACAAGTAAGTATTGGTCAAGTAATTTAGGAAATTACGAGCAGGCTACAGCGGCGTTGTTCTTCAAACCAGGAGAACGTAACATGGGACTTTGTAATTTTACTCAGTACTTTTCAGTTCAAACTAATTATAATCTTTATTTTACCCTTGTGCGCAGATATAAATATTCTACAACAGCTAAGAAGTAGATGCAGTGCATAATATAGAATACAATAGAAAAACTAGAAGTAACGGGCAGCATATCAAATTTTTCTTCCTAGTAACTGTTTTACTACATTTTTTTTTACTACTAGACATATGTTATCAAGATGAGGAAGATTTTTCTTAGCTACAATTTTGTAGTACCGTGTTGCCGACCGTCGGTAACACGGTTGACAATGGGAGCCCACGTGCTCTCGAAACGCTGCGTTCCGCATAATTAATTAATTTGTGTGAGTGGAGTTTACTGCTATACCTGTGAATTGTACATCCACACAGTCCTTGCAATCATCATTCGTCAAGGCTTATTATATATAAGTACCTGGTGTTCTTGTTTAATTAATATTTGCATTCGATTTGTATCAAAAATCTTCTTTAATCCAATAAGGCGGATCTGAGTAATACGGGAAATGTTTCATCGAAATTACGTTCACGTTATTAAGGCTTTTTTTCATGTCAGCTGTCAATGTGTAATTAAATCGTGGAATTAATAAAAGCTTAATAAATGCGAGAAATGAATCATTTAAATACGCTGTTATATTTTTTGTATTCGATTCCAATGGGATTTTATTTGTTAAATCGGCTTATTATTACATTCAAACGCATAAAAATAGGCGTTTATCCATTTCGGATATAAAGTAATAAATTTAGGAGAGCCCATACGTTTGTATGAGTAACGCTAAAATGCGTTACAATACAATCTCTCCCATATTTAAAATAATAGATATGAATTAAAGTCCATAATCCTGATAATTTTTTATTCCACGTAAGAAACAAGTGCCTGGAATAAAACAGGGTGTACAGGGCATTTCAAAGGAAATAAAAAGCATTTGAAGCAAATATCGAGTACATAAATATAAAAAAATCTTTTCGTTCTTATTATTATTGTAATTCAAGCGAAAATTTGGTTTTGATTCCGTTCTTACTGCCATATAGCGTAATTTGGAACAAGAAGGATCAAAACCTGATTAAGAATAATAACAATAATAATTCATGCCTTCGCATCCCCCAACACCTTTTCCCCCAATTACAGGGGGCATCAGCCAGTCATGAATTGTTATTACGCCTGCGCCTGTAGAGCATCCAAAGTGGTATTCGTCCTCAGGGTTCGCCATGGAGTGAGGAAAACTACAGAAAAAACAATTATCTGCATTAGTTGGAGTATCAGATACCACCATTTTGCGTATCCTACATGATCACCCGGGTATGACAAAAGTCAGTGCAAGATGGGTACCGAGAATGCTCACGCCGCTGCAGAAACAGCAGCGCATCTGTGGTGTGATTTTGGAGCGGATTATTACCGGAGATGAAACATGGGTTCATGATCTTGAGGCTGAGTCCGAACAGGAGTCCATGCAATGGCATAAAAAGGGGACACCACCGCCAAAGAAATTCAAAGTGTCAGAATCGGCTGGAAAGTTGATGGCTACTGTTTTTTTGGGATTGTGAGGGGATATTATTGATTGATTACAAAGAAAAAAATAGGAGCATAACCGGAGGATATTACGCAGCGATACTAGGAAAATTAAAGGAGGCCATCAGGGAAAAACGTCGAGGAAAATTGAAAAAGGGTGTGTTGCTCTTGCAATATAATACGCCGGTTCACAAGAGCAAAGTTGCAATGGCTGCTCTGCACAAGCATGACTTTCAATCAATAGTCCATCCACCCTATAGTCCAGACCTGGCACCTAGTGATTTTTATTTGTTCCCCAATTTAAAAAGAGACTTACGTGGAAGAAAGTTTTCCGACGACAATGAGGTAAAGGAGGCAATTTTGGTCCATTTTGAGGCGAAAAATAAAAAAAAATTTATGATTCTTTAGAAAAATTAATTCATAGATCTAATAAATGTATTGTGATTAAGGGTGATTATATTGAAAAGGAAAAATAGATTTATTGTTTGATTTTATTTAAAACCCTTTCATTCCACGAACTTCTGGACCTCCCCTCGTACATGCATAGCAGTACGTTTAAATACTGAATGTAATCTGACACCGATGTATATCGTAAAATATTTGCTACCTATTCAGTTCACTTGATATAAATGCGAGTAGTGGTTCTAGTCCCTTTTAATAGTACCTTTTTGCCGATAAGAGGTTAGGACATCTAGAGCGTAATTTTTTAATAGAGTTTTTAAGATTTGCCTCACATCCGAGAGGAGAATTAAAGTGCTACACTGACTTAACCCCCCGATATTCGTTTTGTGGTCGTATCTGTACCTAATGGACAGGCATACAGATTGTAATCAAATGAGCATGTATACTTTTTATTTATGCACAGTAGACATTGTTGTCATGTGCAAAAATTTTGCATTGAGATTTTCCATTAGTGTACGGAAACGCACATTAAAATTAGAAAATTCGCGTAAATCGTGCTGTTTCCATTTTGCCCGATGCTATTTTCCCAAAAGAAAACGTTAAAATGGAATTCCGCATAATACGTAGCATTCCTTTTGCAGTATATAATTTTACATCACGGAATATTATTAATTGGAATCGATTCTAGCAGTAGTAACAAACCACACTGTCTAAAATAGATATACAGCAACAACCCACATTATATATTGAACTGCTCCTGAGTACTGCCGCAAAATGGAATTCATATTATAGTACAAGTGCATACTTCACGTAGCTGTTAAATAGCTAGTAGAAACTCTTTTCGCTAGGAAGATACGATCTTATTTTTAAAATTTCTAGAATATATATTTAGTACATTTTGATAGAATCTAAATTCAAGTTGTGCAATGATGTCATAAACACTAATAATGCAAGACGTTATTTATCAACTCGAACTACCGGGATTGCCTCAGACACACGAAGATACGTACCAGCCAGTCTGTAGCATACAACCGATTTTAAACCGGCTGCATATCGCCTGTTGTAAGCGGTTGCGTTTGAAAATAAAACCGGTCTAGCTCGTGCTTTGCCTGAGGCTCTTGTCGACTTGCTTCCGAGAGAGATCATCCTCCGTCATCTCTGCACGATTTAATTTGATAACAGGCCAAGTGATGGCTAGTCGTCGTGCAGCCGTTCACCTTCCGACTACACCGCGTTTTAAAGTTACTTGTACTGACTTATGTGAAGCTTACAGTAAAATATCTTTGTATTGAAACAGTGGGATACAACATTGTTTGGGGGTGTCAAGACACCTAATTTAAAAGGAATGTTTGAAATTATATATTTTTAGCTAAAATTAATTAGTAGTTAGAGTATGAGCTGCTGATTCGTTAATGATAGTTGGAACTGGTCGTATAAGGATTTTATGAAAAGGTGCAATGAATTTATTTATCTGAACTTTTCTGTTTTCTTTTTGGTGCTCATTATTACGGTAAAAAAACGGGTTAGGGGATATTTATTGTACGCAAAATAATTTGTCGTGTAGAGTAAAGAGAATAACATTCTTCTACGTGGTGACAATTTAACCTTTCTCGAGGGGGTTATCACTTTTTTGAGGCAGAGAATCAAGCAGGTTTATATTTGTTCTCTATTGAACATGCGAACGTGGTTGAAAAATCAGAATTAACAATAGACAAAAATTATTGTGGATGATAAATAAATGATAGATGTAAAGTAATATATTTACGTTTCTGCATTGTTGCCTAATATGATATAGTGTAATGTAACACCATCGCTATACACATATTGTCGACAGGAACGTGATAACTTTGAATGTTCTATATATACATGTGATGGTAAAACCTTTCTAATAGAACTTCATGGTGTTGTAAAGATATCACCACAACTTTAATACACGATACAAGGAATGTCTTTATGTTTTGCATACTGAGATATAGAGGACACCACGAAGCAAACGTTAGTGCTATAAATGAACCTCCATCCAATTCATATTAATTGACCTAAATCCAAACTTTCAATACAATACGTGTAATGTTGTAACTACAACAAACTGTTAAAGTTAACAAGTTACTTCACAAATGGATTTAAACCCAGAATATTCTCGCGCAATTATTTTTTCTAATTTTCGACGATAATTATCTCAACAAGAATATCTCGCCGAGTTTGTATCTGTTTTCGGCCATCAAGTATAACTTCAGTCTGCAATTTCTCATTGATATGGAGAATTTAAACCTCGAAGGATTAGACTTAACGATGGTCCAAGGGCAGATGTATCAAATACGACAGTTACTCAGAAAAGATCCACATGCGACGTATCGTAAGATTGAAACATTATTCGGGATTTCAAAGACCTCATTTCTTGTATGAGAAATTGTGTGTAGAAAATAGTTGCCGGTTGCGGTATTCAACAACAATCCTCTGACCGAAGCGCAGAATGCAGCTAGGGTGAGTTGGTGTCAAAAAACTTTAGACCACTTCAACCCCAGAAACTCTAAAAACGTGTACATCGCCAGTGATGATGAGTCTTAGATTTACTCGAGCCAGAAAATAAACGCCAGTCATTTGTTTGGGTATTCCAAGTTGAAGAAAGCAAAGGCAGACGAAAGTTATCCGTTCACGAAGTGTCTCAAAAAAGATGGTACTAACATATTTCCCGAAAGCAGGATATATGGGAACTATTCCTCCCCAAGAACTGTTGGTTTAAGAGGATGTGAACTTGAACTTGGCAAGTATAGTGGCAGTACCATTCACGCTTGGGAAGATAATTAACGGGGCTTTACCCTTTTGCAGCGAGGAGGTATAGTAACGTGCCCATGGAACAATGATAAACCATGGTATGATATTCCTCAGCGGCTTATGTCAATAACTACGTCCATGAATTATTATTATGCCTGGACCCGTGGTGCGTCTTAAGTTCTTCCCTCTCAGTATTCGCTATAAAGTGAGGAAAACTACAGGAAACCTCATGTGTGTCCTGGGTTTTGAACCCAGGCCAACCGGATTCATAGCTAAGTACGTTAAGTGCTAAACCACCGGCCTCGTGTGGAATATCTGAAGTAGTGGATGGCATCGCATTCCATACCAACGAGCGTTTCATGTTTTTCATAAAAAAAATTGATATCTACATCATTGATGAATGTTTAGAAAAAATATTTTTCGCGATGATATATTATTTGGAAGAAAATTTGATTAACTGTTGCAGCTGTAGTTATAATCTCTACAAAACCTACATATACGCATATAAAATATGGAGAAGGTATGGTACCCTGCCCTAAGAAAGCGAAAATAATTTTATGGGCGGAAAAATAGTGGGCGACATCAGTGATTGTTTTCCTACATCTTTCATTTACTCCGCCTGATTTTCATCTACTAAATTAAATTGTTTTTTTGGTGGAAAATAACCAACACCTAATTTCGACTGTGAATTTGCGCTATTCTTTTTAGACACGAATCTGTGTTCATATTACTAGGTGTATGCATAAACTTCCTCCAGTTTCACTAAGAGCCTGCTCCAGCGAAAAGCGTATTAGTTTGACAAGTACATACGTCCTTTTGTGCGTCTGACATTTAAACTACAAACATACACAAGTTGAGTGCTCCAAAAAAGTGATCACGTCGAGTTTTACGCCTGAAAAGGATCATTTGCGGCACGCATTACTTGTCAAACTTAATCAAACGAAAAAGGCTGTTGAAAGTCATCGTGTGCTGATAGAAACATATGGTGAACACGTTCCATCGACTAGAACATGTGAGACATGGTTTCGACAATTTAAAAGTGGCAAAGTGATCTTTTTTACAAGACTGTGCCGCCCCACACGGCAAAACCAGTGAAAGACACCTTGAAATCGTTTGGATGGAACGTCCTTCCGCACCAACCGCACTCCCCAGATCTGGCAGCATTTGATTATCACCTCTTCGCATCAATACGGCACACGCTCGTAGATCAGTACAGCAATTTCGAGGAAGTTGGAAAATGGCTCGACGAATGGTTTGCCGCAAAAGGCAAGCAGTTTTTCTGAATTGATATCCATAAATTACCCGAAAGATGGGTGGAAAGTGTAGAAGCCGACGGCCAATATTTTGAACAAAAAAAAATAATAATTTCCCTTTTTAGCAGAATGCCTGAAAAAACTGCATACCTCGGTATTTTATATTATTTATTTTTAGAGCGACTGCACTAGATTACGTAATAGCGTAGAGCCGAAGCTTTTTGGCTTGTGGGCGATTTCGGCCTGCGGTCAACCGTCGCGGACAAGGACAAAAACTCGTCAAATTAAGCGTGCCGCGCCGGCGTCACTGCACGGTTAGGATTATTGCCAATCGGATATGAGGCAGTTAATGGTGAATAAACTGTTAAGCCTTCCCTGTATCCCATCGTGAACGATAACAAGATACGAAACGGACCGAAGGGTGAATATCGTTTTTAATTATCGTTAACACGTTCGGGGGCGCTATGTATGCACGCGATAATTTTTATTACTGCCCTTTGTACCTCGATGCTTTTCATTTTGTTACGTTTACTCAGTTCCGTTAATTAGAAAGGTTGGTCTTTTCCGGTAACCGCAATAAATGCGGGAAAATTTTTTTCAAATAAAAGATGAATAAAAATGCTGATTTTAATTGGCCGTTTGAACTTATAAAAAGAATTAATGCAGATAAGCAACAGTCAGTGGGCATTGAAGTTGATTTATGTATCCAATAAAAGGTGACTAAATAATTTTCTCGATGTTACTAAGTTGGGTATTGACTAAACACTGTGCTTCCAATATATTGCAGTGGAATATCTCTCAGTGTTAGTAATGCATTATAGCGAGTGGATTTTTTATCAGAGATTTTGCTTTTATACAACAAATTTAGATGACCCGAATTAAGTAAATAGATTAAATCGAAAAAATAACTATGTATTATATAATTTAGGTTATATGATATACATTGGATACTGCCTTTGACAAATACCTATCGCAATCCCTAGCTAGCTAATAAAATTCTTTTATGAAAATTAAATTTAACGAATAACTTAACAAGAATAAAGTCCTCTCTTGTACTCAAACACCCACTTTGGCATTCTAGGTCGGTGAATATTCTATCTTCGCAATAGGGAGGCTGATGATGGAAGGCCCAAGGTTATATTGGAGTTCTTCTGCTAGATCAGCGGTGGTTCGCCCGGCATCCTGGTAATATACTATGACGACAGATTCACTACAACTTCTATGTAAACTCTGAGGTGTTTTCCTCTCAATAGCTTGCGAAATCGATATCTAGCTTTAGCGTTTCTATATTAGTTGAAAACAAGTGGCAGATCTTAGCCAAAGAGCCATTCTTTACAATGGAACAGCCCGTAGATTTTCGAAGAGATTGTGAAATAACTTCATTTATAATGTTGCATCTTACAAAATAATGAAACCTTTCAGATTAAATCACTGCCTTCATTTAATTCAACGTTATCCGAGGAAGTAAATATTACATTTTCTCACGTGGTATCTAGATCTAATAAGAATTTGTGTGGGAGGCTATTCATCAAGAAGGACTTATTGATATTCGAATA
Source organism: Trypoxylus dichotomus (assembly GCA_023509865.1). Lineage (NCBI taxonomy): Eukaryota > Metazoa > Arthropoda > Insecta > Coleoptera > Scarabaeidae > Trypoxylus > Trypoxylus dichotomus. Next base: position 3,045,961 of record CM042078.1, read on the forward strand.
TGTACTGCGAATTTTCATTTTAATCATCTAATAATTTGTAGCGTTACCAACATTATGATTGTGTCGATTGTTGAGATTCCAACACAACTACTATATAAAAGACTTTGGAAGCATTATTATTATCTCACTGGGTATGAATTTCTGTACCAATAGTTGTAGCGATTGCGACCTAAGCGATCTATTACCTTTGCTCTTTATTAGACTTTTAGTAAATTGTGATACCGATCTAGGTTCTTTATTGTCCACTTCAGTAGGTAATAAGTGTTTTCTAATAAAAACTTGATGTTATACGTGTTTGATCGCGACAAATACATAACACATGGGCTGAAAAGTCCCGGGCCTAACACATAGATGACGCTAGTTTTATTGCAGTCACCTTTCTCTCAGTTAGTACTAACCTTCAAAAGACAGCTGTTAAAATTTCATGATATTCTATTCATTAGTTTGTGAGTTATTGTGCTAAGAGTCACGCTACTTTTGTTATTTTCAAAAGAATGGATCAAAAACAATTTCGTGTTTTAATTTTACACTGCTTATTGATGGGAAAAATACCGTTCAAGCGAAGCAATGGCTTGAAAAGTGTTATGGGGACTCCGCTCCATCAGAAACAACAATAAAACGTTGGTTTGCTGACTTCAAACGATGATGCAGAACGCAGTGGACGTCCAAATGAGGCGGTAACACCAGAAAACATCAAAAAAATCCACAAAATCGTTTTGAATGATCGAAAAGTGAAGTTGCGTGAGTTAGCTGACATCGTAAAGATATCAAAAGAACGTATTGGCTTTATATTGCATGAGCGTTTGACTATGAGAAAGCTCTGTTCAAAGTGGGTGCCGCGTTTGCTCACTGTTGACCAAAAACAAGAACGTGTTGGTGATTCTGAGCAGTGTTTGGCCATGTTTAAACGTAACAAACCGGAATTTTTGCGTCGATATGTGACAATGGATGAAACATGGATCCATTACTTCACTCCGGAATCAAAACGATCGTCGTCTGAGTGGACAGCAACTGGTGAACCACGTCCAAAGCGCCCGAAAGCACAACAATCGGCTGGAAAGGTTATGGCCTCGGTATTTTGGGATGTGCGTGGTGTAATATGCATCGAGTATCTTGAGAAAGGACATACCATCAACAGTGAATATTATATAGCGTTATTGGAGCGTTTGAAGGCCGAAATTGCAAAGAAACGACCGCATATGGCAAAGAAAAGAATTTTGTTCCATCAAGACAACGCACCGTGTCACAAGTTAATCAATACAATTCGAATTGCTCCCACATCCACCGTATTCGCCAGGTTTGGCTCCCAGCGACTACTGCCTGTTCGCAGGCCTCAAAAAAGTGCTCGCCGGTAAGAAATTTCGCACGAATGAAGAGATTATCGCTGAAACTGAGGCCTATTTTGAGGCAAAAGATAAATCGTTCTACAAAAGTGGTATTGAAATGTTAGAGCGGCGCTGGAATGATTGCGTTGCTCTTGATGGAGATTAAGGTGATGAATAAAGCTAATTTTGAACCAAAAGAACCGTGTTTCTTTGTTAGGCCCGGGACTTTTCAGCCCATGTGTTAGTATAGCTTTTGTCAATCCTAGATCTCCTTAAAACCTAACCATCGTAAATCTGATAAAGAGCATAATATTCCTCGGATCTTATTGCATTTATATATGTTGTGGTAAAGTGTTATTACAAGATCAAATCCCATGCATTTCCTTTGCAGTATACAGTTACAACTCTGACCAAACCAGAAAAATGTTCACTGCCCACTATAATACATCAAAAATTCAATACCCTCTCCTTGCCATCAACGTTCCCATGGATATTTTCACCAAAATCCATTATTTAAAGGAAAAGTAAATACTATAGCTGTAGGTTCTGCTAACGCAAAATGGCTACATTAAAGCTATGAATACAAAGAGTTGATTCCCTACGATATCAAAGCGCAAAGATGATCCCTCTTCCATCTACCCTTACACCCATTCCAGTAGGCAATAACCGGGATCTAAAGGATTGAAAGTCGATTGTACAAAACAATAAATAGGTCTGATTAAGTTTCTCCACGGTTCGAAAGGAAATTTAAATATCCTGAACCTTCGTCGTCGTAACTTCTCGGCAATGGCAAGAACGCCCTACGTTGGCGGATTTCCTGGTCTCGTGTTATTCTTTCTCTTTCTAAACCGTAGTTAAGATTTAATTATGCTTCTTGGATGTTCTCCTTAGAGGAGTTGCTTTTCGGAAGAGATACGCAAGAATTACCGAATGGGATCGCTTTCGACTGTCTAAACAAAACGGAGGGGAGCCAAAAATAATCGCGAATAAATTAAGATAAGTAAATGTAACCCGTTTCGCCTGCGCGATACGAAAGGTTACATTTTCAAATTGGAGAAGGGGACAAATGTCGAATTAATAATTTCGAGTCGCAAGAGTGAGATCAGATGAAATTCAAAAATTAGGTAGTTAGTAATCTTTAAGGTGGTAAACTGTTATGCAGCAAAGCTTTTGTAAATACATTTTTTAAGTGGGTAATTTCGAAAAAAATCTACTAGCCGGTGTCGCATTTTGATAGATTGCGGTTTTAGGGCGCCCTAAATGATAGTATTTGGCATTTAATAATGTATTCTTGTCATCTTTATCATTTTAATTAATTGCTTGATTTGTGGCTTGGAATACGTTAGTAATTTTTTAAAAATATTTAGTTTCTTCTTTGGTATGTTATTATTTACACCCACTTGAAGCAATAGAATATACAGCGTCTTCCGTTCCTTTGCATACACTCCTGTATATTATATTAACTTTATTACCTTGAATGTGTTTTTAAATATCTTTTACATTTTTGATACAAATAAGCATCTTACGTTAGATAAAATATTGCATAAAATTGGTTACAATATATTTTTTATATTTTTGCAAAAAAATCATTATTTTTTTATTCATTGGCCATAGTAATTCTTCAATTTATATATTTTTCTATTTCATCGGGTTCTGGGTTATGTTACCCCTTCTTTAAGACAATAAGTAGTATTGGAAGCTACAGTTTACATATTGCACTTTCTACGATACCTTCATAATTTCTATGAAACGTATTTAAAATGTTGCAGAGCAACCGCATGTTAGAATGATATTAAAACTACTCCGTTAATTGTTTAAATTCTCGCTGAAATGTAAATGCTGCTTCTAATACCAGTTATTATCTTGAAACAGGCGGAACGCAATCCCGAAACGCGTCGTAAAATAAAAGAAAGCCTTGTAAAGTAGTCAAATTTAGTTGCCCTTTTAAGAGAAAAAGAAACAAAATATGCAAAAAAATATTTTTTGCCACACAGATAGTTTTATTGGAACTTTCTCAGAAGAAAAGCCTACACCATCACATATACCTCAACTCGTGGGGAACATCTGACGTAATGAGACTGTAAATGAAAACAGGCTAACGTTTGCTAATTCTTGCAGAATTTTTAAAACAAAAATAAAATTTTCAATTCATTCAAAGTTACATTGGTCAAATTTTACCTCGCATTTACTCAACCTCACCTTACATTAATTCAAAACAGATTGAACAGATTACAATGTAACAATTACAGTGAAATTTCTATATTCACTACAACACATACAAAATAACCGGAGTCACTAGTAAGTAACACATGGGCTGAAAAGTCCTGGGCCTAACAAAGAAAACACGTTTTTTTTGGTTCAAAATTAGCTTTATTCATCAAACATTTCAATACCACTTTTGTAGAACGATTTATCTTTTGCCTCAAAATAGGCCTCAGTTTCAGCGATAACCTCTTCATTCGTGCGAAATTTCTTACCGGCGAGCATTTTTTTGAGGTCTGCGAACAGCCAGTAGTCGCTGGGAGCCAAATCTGGCGAATACGGTGGATGTGGGAGCAATTTAAAGTTCAATTCATGTAGTTTTGCCATTGTTTTGATTAACTTGTGAAGCGGTGTGTTGTCTTGATGAAACAACATTTTTTTCTTTGCCATATGCAGTCGTTTCTTTGCAATTTCGGCCTTCAAACGCTCTAATAACGCTATATAATATTCACTGTTGATGGTATTTCCTTTCTCAAGATGGTCGATGAATATTACACCACGCACATCCCAAAATAACGAGGCCATAACCTTTCCAGCCGATTGTTGTGCTTTCGGGCGCTGTGGACGAGGTTCACCATTTGCTGTCCACTCTGATGACGATCGTTTTGATTCCGGAGTGAAGTGATGGATCCATGTTTCATCCATTGTCACATATCGATGCAAAAATTCCGATTCGTTACGTTTAAATATGGCCAAACACTGCTCAGAATCATCAACACGTTCTTGTTTTTGGTCAACAGTGAGCAAACGCGGCACCCACCCTGAACAGAGCTTTCTCATAGTCAAATGCTCATGCAATATAAAGCCAATACGTTCTTTTGATATCTTTACGATGTCAGCTAACTCACGCAACTTCACTTTTCGATCATTCAAAACGATTTTGTGATTTTTTTTATGTTTTCTGGTGTTACCGCATCATTTGGACGTCAACTGCGTTCTGCATCATCGGTGTCTCTACGACCACGTTTGAAGTCAGCAAACCAACGTTTTATTGTTGTTTCTGATGTAGCGGAGTCCCCATAAGACTTATCAAGCCATTGCTTCGCTCGAACGGTATTTTTTCCCATCAAGAAGCGGTGTAAAATTAAAACACAAAATTGTTTTTCATCCATTGTTTTAAAAATAAGAAAAGTAGCGGGACTCTTAGCACAATAACTCACAAACTAATGAATAGAATATCATGAAATATTAACAGCTGTCTTTTGAAGGTTAGTACTAACTGAGAGAAAGGTGATTGCAATAAAACTAGCGTCATCTATGTGTTAGGCCCGGGACTTTTCATCCCTTGTATTAACTAACAAACACATAAACTAAGGAATGAATAGAATAGTATGCTCAGAGTGATTGCAATGGATTAACTTCGAACTAACCGCAATAACAAGGTTTCATACCGTAAAAAGGCATTCTGTCTCGGAAAACATAATTTAGCGCAAAAAAGTTAAGTGGATATCTATGTACCGACTGTACTAGGTTCGTTTCTTCTCGACCCCGTTTTTGCCTTATTCAATTCGAACGATTCATATTAGCTAGTGGAAATAGGAAGAGGAATAGAGCCGTGAGGCAATAAGCAGCAAGGGGAAAAAGCTCATCATCTTACCGACGGCCGATATGTCAAAGGCACGCAATCCACGAGCGGCTTCCCTATATTTATATGGATGGCGTGCCTTTCTTTTCAATAAATTCCTCTTCGGTAGTTGTACACATTACCTAAAGAAATATCGAGAAATGATCTACGATCAAAGGAAAACGAATTTTATGGTTAAGCGTCAAGCAAAGTCGTTTTTCTTCTAAACATTACCCTCATAAGACACACTCAAAATTCAATTGCAATATCATTGTATATAAACATATATCTGCACCAGTTAATATGATTAATTACTAGAACGTTATTGTTACCTCAAGGGTAACTACTAGAAGTATACGTAAGCAAAGGGAAATTAATAAAAGGGATTGTTACAAGAACTTGATTTCATAATTACGACTGTAGAAAGCGCGTACAAAGTTTCTTTCGTTTCTGTAATTGCAACAACTACCTAGAAATTTTATTCTGTTAGTCGTTTTTTTTTACTTATACCTTTAAATATCAGGAACGTTATTACGTTGTTTTAAATTAAAGCTGGGATAATTTTCCTCAGTTTCTATCGTCTGAAGTTTGCATGAATATACACATAAAAATATACGCAGCATGATGGCATTTTAATTTGTCGGTTGCCTTTTTGTTGCACCGTTTGCAGCTTTGATTGCTCCGCGATTGTGTCTCGATTATCTTAGTACACATTTGCCTTACGATCAAAAGAGTTTATTTTCTCCATCTCTCCCTTGCTTCTATTCACCTGCTTCCATTTAGACGGAAAAATTTAGGTATTGTTTAATTAAGAATACGGTTGCTTTGGTTGTATTTATATTAAACAGTTTTCCAAGAATTTCAAAGAATATACTTAATACCTATTAGACAAATACAGAATTATAATACTTATGAACATCCACCAAATCAACAGCTAATTCACGCACGCCCGCTGTACATTTGATCAACATCATCATCACAATCTACCCTAGTGTGTCTGGTTACAACTTGCTTCCATTCGCTTCTGTTACTTGCTAATATTTTAACCGAGTTTGTCCTTTTTCTCTTAGGATTTTCCAACTTCTGTTCTAGAGTTTTCTTAGCTTTCCACTCCTATTTCTTTTTGCTGATCATGCTTTTCTAATTTCTTTACCTGTCTATTCTTACTCATTCTTATCGTATTCCATTCACTTTAAGAATGCAGTAGATAGCACTAACATCGGCATCGGCGGAATTGCAATTGTAAATTACGTAAGGTAATGATTACTAAAACGATAACGATGACGATGACGATAACAATGACAATAGCGATGACGATAACGATGAGGATGACGGTGGCGGTTACGGTGACGATGACAGTAACGGTGACTGTTACTATAACTGTGACGGTGACGGTGACGGTGACGGTAACGGGTAACGGCAACGGGTAACGGTAACGGTGACGGTGACGGTAATGGTGACGGTGACGGTAATGGTGACGGTGACGGTGACGGTGACGGTGACGGTAACGGTAACGATAACGGTAACGGTAACGGTAACGGTAACGGTAACGGTAACGGTAACGGTAACGGTAACGGTAACGGTAACGGTAACGGTAACGGTAACGGTAACGGTAACGGTAACGGTAACGGTAACGGTAACGGTAACGGTAACGGTAACGGTAACGGTAACAGAAACAGTAACGGTAACGGTAACGGCAACTGTAACGGTAACGATAAATGATAGTAATAATAATAGGAATAATAATGGAGTGAATAAAACGACGGAAGAACCTCAGCTCCGAAAAAGAGCGGTCTTGAGGTTCGAACCAGCGACTCCCAGACTGATGGGCAAGCGCGCTAGACACCGAATGACTGGCCTGGTAGTTTTATAATAGAAAGTCAATAATTTGGGGTAGATTCTTACTATGCAGTCTGAAAGAGAAAATTCGTGATCGATTTAGTGACCTCAGCTAGTTTCAGTGCCGTACACTTCACCCCTCCGCGTTGTTCTTCGCTCGGCACTGAAGCTTGCTTCTCTTTGCCGTGACTAATTATAACAATAATAATAACTAGAAGCGTAAAAGATGCACTTAACCGTACTTGTTAGGAAGAAGAACATTTGAATCGAAAAATCGATGTATACGGTGTTTACAAAAATCAGCTATTTTCTTTAAATTCTCAGTATTTCCCCTGTAAATTTCAGATACCTACAGGAAAAGACTAGAAAAATCAACTTCATAGCGTTCTGTACGAATGGCCACAATTCAAATAAGAGAGAAGTAAGCCATGTTAAAGCAAATAAGTAAGATTTGTACGTTGAAGAAACAAGGTAGCGAAAGGGGTATTTGTAAAGTATATGTATGCATATGTACTAAGTCAACTAAGGTAGACAGTGTGGAAAAGAACGACGTACAGGAAAGTCAAAACGCCCTCGGGATATTGAAGTGGTAAATTAGAGGAAAATTTAGAGGTGGTGTTAATTAGCGTGGAGGTTTAAGGTATTACAATAAATTGGACTTAATGCTTTAGTATCAGCTTGATAATTAACGCTGTTATGATCTTCATTAACATGATGCTTCCCAACGAAGAGTTTACTTTTGTGTTTGCTAGTGATATGAAGAATCTCGGTACCCTTAAAATTTATAAATCGCAAGGATGCAAGCTCTCTTATTTATTCGACAATTACTCCGGTGTTGGTTAACAGAGTGCTTAAGCTAGTGTAGCAGCCACGACAATCGTGGCAAAATGTTTTATGTACTCCACTCACACTAAACAAAAGCGAAATAGAAACCTTGATAATAGTAAAAGCAGTTTTAATATATTTCGTAATGTTAATGTGTGGAAGATTTTAATTATATGATATAAACTAGCTAAGAAGCTTTCCAGTGCTTTTTCCAGTGACAGGACCTTTTTTGAGAATAACAGTTGGTTTAAAAATGTCTTCTTTTACTGAAGGTAATCGCAAATTCATTTCCATTGGGACTGTTCTCGGCAGTGCACTTTAACTTGCCCCACCTTGTCGAGGCAAGTTATAATTATTGTTACTGTCGTCTATTGTTATTATTATCATTACTATTACAAAAAATAAACAATCAATTACGTTTACAACACGTACGTTCAAATTTAAAAATACCATACATCAAAAAATTCCGAGCGAACTGTGTTTTGAATAAGACTGCCTAGACTGATCAGGATTGGCAAAGCAATCTTCTAAAGTTCAAAATCTCATAATTACTACCACGATCTCGACATGACCTTCCGGCTACGTAGCCGAAAGCTTATTACTTCGGTAATAAAGCGTAAATGTAGACCTCTATCGTCGAACCGAAAAGAGAGAATCGTGTAACTAGTTTGAATGTATCTACTCTGGTGCCTATATCGATATTGCTGTGTACGGGTAGATAATTTTCTATATGAAGAAAACGTATAATTAGCTCGTTCAATGTTGTTTGGCCGCATCGTTGGATTTGGTGGAGGAACTCGGTTTCGCGAGCGGATATGCCGTTATTAGCCCGGGCTAAAAGTTATTACACGAAACTTCGTTTGTAAAATTGACAATTAAAAGAGGTTTATGGAGAAATTACTCCGTAAATTAATTCTCGTCTGTGTAGCGAGTGTTCCATTTAGAGGTGCAGTTTATAGAAGATGTTCCAGCTATCGTGTACACGTTAGATTGCAATAAACTTTTAAACATCCAACGAAAGTTTTCTTTTCTTTACTTCATCTTACGGTAATAAATTCTAACTTACTACTCTACCTTATAAACAGCCAACAATACTAATCACATGCGAATTATTATCATTACAATTACAGTAAGGAAAATGCTAGACTTATAGAAAAGCACAATATTCCCGGAAACTTAATTAATCTGGTACAGATGGCATATTAACCAGCACAATATCATCATGTTAATTAAAGGATTAACACAAGAAGACACTTTTTATTTTGATCTCCAATTTAATTCTAAAGAAGATCATTAGAAATAACTAAAGTAACTGGAATAAAAACAGTATCTGGTGTGTGCGGGTGATGTTGCACTAATAACCAGAAAAATAACTAGTACGGAACTATAGATAATTGCTGAAAGAGCAGGAGTATACTTTATTTCTTCTACGTATCTCCTTTGACACTTGTACGGTATTTGATGTATATATAACAGAAAAAGTATGTACACATATATTCTGTTGTTTTCTCGGGTTTCATCCTGCGTTTCGCGTTGGCCCATGCATCTTCATCTTCAGGTAGTCGTGGCATTGAAACCACGTAGCTGCTCTGTTCATCTCGGATCGCTAGCCGAAGTAGAGTGTCATGAAGAAAATGAGTGAGATCTAGTCGAAACGTTGACCTAATAAAAACAGGTAGCCAGAAACCCGGGAATGTTATTTCACATACAGAGACCGCGAAAGCATCTATTATAACAAAACATAGCCGCAGTATACACAATAATACAATAAAAAATCGGCCTTAAATATGTTTCGTCAATTGTGCATTGGTGAAATTCATAATTCAGATAAACACTTAAAATGCACCAACTTCATACTACATTTAGTGCTCCACAAACTAGCCGTAATGTTGAAAGAACTTTTCTGAATATGTAGACTCCAAAGAAGAACAAATTTTACTCCAAAACAAGCTAACTTATGACAGATTTGGACTTCTTCTTCTTGATTAGTTGTATTTTGCATATTCATTTTAATTACTTATTTTTCTTTTCTTTTTACAACAGGAATAGAGATGGATATCCGATATTTAACAATTTAACTTGATGTGATCCTTATATTACCAATATCTGTATTTCATCATTGGCGATATTATTGCAAACGATCTCGGTGTCTGGCTATGAGTATCTTTTTGTGTGGTGAGTCGGCTACGAGAATTTTGAAGGGTAGTATAGTCTACATAAAGTTTCTTATGCCTTTGATAAATTATAATATTCTTATTTTATTCCCTTCTAATAGTAATTAAAAACGCAAAAGTTTTTCGAAAAAATTTTTGTTTCGATAATACTTGAAACTACGCTCTCATTCTTCGAGCGATATGATCGAGTGGTCTACTGGTCTGACTTTCGCCCGGAAAACGAGTAGACGTAGGTTCAAGTCTTACCGATGCAAGCCAGGTACAGCGAAAACAAGCGGGTCCGATTTCCTACTTGCAGGTAAGTGTTTCATTCTTTTGACACTGGTTTGTGCGAAGAATAATCACTTGAACTGTAAGTTTATATATGGTGATAGTAGCAGATAGAGAATTGCAATGTGTCGAGCAAAAAACTTCTCGAAACCAGGCTGATGACGCCGAGTAGGCAGAAACATGTCCGTGCGTTAGCGTTTTTTGTTTCTACACATTGTCTTTCTCGTGAATGATTTTACCAATACCATGAGAAAAGCTGTATTTACAGCGTTCTTATCTTGGAGTTATTCTCTAAGCATTCATTTAGATATGTTTTAAATACATCATGGTAAGCCTGAGAAATCATTCACATGGGCAACACATATTACGGCAGATTTCAATTTACAACGCCGCCAGTCAGTAAATATGTTGACAATAGAATGGAGACTAATAAAAGCCTGTATGAGGGACGGTGCGACAGTAAGACCACGTTTAAGTTGTATACACAAACGGAAAAGATTACATCGGGCAGAATCTCACGCAAACCGGAGGATGAACGTTAGACGAGCATATTTCAAAAGAAATAAAACATGGAGGAGGAGACATCATGGTATGGGATTACTTTGGAAGCGGAAGAATTGAAAAATTAGAATGGATAAAAGAATCACAAGAAGTATATTGAGAGTCCTAGAAGACGATGCGGTACCAACTTGGTTTAAATGAGGAAGGGTTCATTTATTAGCAAGGTAACAAACACGCCGCAAAGGTGGTTAAGGCTTTTCTTCGAGACAAATCTTTTGAGGGAGTCTTATCCGTGCAGGTACGATTTCCTATTTGCAGGCAAGTGCTTGATTCTTTTGGCAGTAGTTAGTGTGAAGAATAATCACTTGAACTGTAGGTTTAGATATGATGATAGTAGAAGAGAGGGAGTTGCAATGTGTTGAGCAAAAAACCTCGAAACCACGCTGATGGCGCCGAGTAGGCAGAAACATGTCCGTGTGTTAACGTTTGTTGTTTCCACACATTGTTTTTCTCGTGAATGATTTTACCAATACCATGAGAACCTATATTTAGCAGCGCTTTTATCGTTGGTGGCATCTAAAGTTACTTAATGTATACTCGTAGGCACTACTGCAGATTATACATGTATATTTGGACAATACAGGTGCTAGCATGGACTACATTTCTTTCAAACTAATAACAATACATAAGGATATCCATATTAACATATTTGGTACATTCCATAGCAATAACATTCCTATTTTTCCGCAGTCGTTACAGAATATTATTGAAATGTTATTCTTTGATTAATTAGCAGTACTATTCACAGGTATAGCAGTAAACTCCACTCGAAACGCTGCGTTCCGCATAATTAATTAATTTGTGTGAGTGGAGTTTACTGCTATACCTGTGAATTGTACATCCACACAGTCCTTGCAATCGTCAAGCAATACTATTATTCATCCTTGTATTTGTAGCAAATAAATAAAGTAACTAAAACCGAAATCATAAGTAAAAGACATACCATTTCCTGTACGTACAAACACTTTTCGTTCTGTTGGCTCCCATGTGAATGACTTCAGCATATAGGAAGCTTTACTATCTACGCTTACAATCCTCCAGGCAAACTACCAAATTAAAAATCCATATCCCTATCCAGAGCTAAGACAATATTGCCTTATATCAGAACTTCCCGCGAAGGGATAGACAAAACAGTCGGAGGTCGTTTTATATAAAGTCGATGAGATGCTAGGGGTGGATTTTAAACATCCTGCGATTCCGTCGCGTTTATTTAAGCGGCAGTTATTAGTTATACAAACGGCGCGCAACATAGGCGCAATGTAAAATTGCGTCCCTCTGTCCGCAAAACGAAACCACTGAAGCGGATACAACAAGTGCAACAATTTCAGTTTTAAAAGGGAATGGGGTAGGTAAACGACCAACGTACCCTTCACCAGTTCGAATTGAAATATTGTTGTTGTTTTGGCGAGCGTACCCTTTCCGAAAAGTTGGCCGGCTGTCCTGCTAATATTAGTTGGATTTATCGTCGCAAAATCGCGATCCTAATTAAAAACAAATAAAGGGTGGTTATATACCACGATCCTATGGTATTGCAACTGAACCAGAAAAGATAAGCACGATATTATATTTAAAGCACGAAACCAACGTGAATAGGGATAAGGTACTCACACAAATAAATCGATATTCATTTAAATTAAAACAAATTTGGTACGTAATTGCGTAAAAGTTCATTTGAACTGTATACAGTGAAATCTCCCTTCAACGGACACCAACGGGACCAACTGAAGATGTCCATTCAGGAAGGGTATCTGCATAAAAGAAATATGTAGTAGATACAACAAAAATAGTGTTTTAACTAAAAATGAATATATTAAAGAAACTGGGGCATTTAAATCGTATGTGTATATAAATGTTTTTAAAATAAATAAGAAACTTTAAACTTAAGAAAAAAAAGTTTATTTCCTTTAGATATATACATACAAAGTATAATATATGTACATAGATACATAGATGTAGTATGTAATACAAAACAATGAAATGAATAGTCACTTTAAGGACGCAAAAATTCATATATTGTTGTTTGTCTTCTCTTTTTCTTTAAAATGGCGTCTTGAAATCGTATTTCTAATTTAGAAAGAAGCTCCAAAGACTCTGTATCTCCGTGATTTTCGACAAAACTTTTGAGCTGCTTGGTCAGGGTAATAGCTTTACCATAATTTGGGATAGCTTCTGTTGGCACTGGACCCTCGTCGAGATCAGAATCTTCCGAAAGTTCTTGTATTACAACTGGATTTGCAATTTCTTGTTCTGAATCTGGATCTTCAACATACAAATCTTCATCTAGGTTCAAAAAATCATCAAGGTTTTTATTATCCGTCAATTTCAATGAATTCTTATTTTTGAGGATATCTGAAAGCACATTAAGAGGCAAATCATCTTCTAGGTCAGATCAGCCCCAGTTAACTGGTCTTCACTTTGCATATTTACATGATTAAATCGAGCTTTGCGGAAGCAATTTTGAACTGTCTCTTTGGTTACTTGGTCCCAAGCGGTTTTTGCCAAATAAACTGCATCCAGTGGTGTAATTTTCTTTATTAATTCAAAACCTGTACAAGCAGTTTCAATGTTTACTAGCAGATGTTTGAGTATTAGACTTAATAATAATAAGTTTTAAAATTCTTTATGGTCAAGTGGTCAAGTGGTTGACAATCTGATGTACAATTAGGGGGTAAAAATAATATTTTTATATTATTTAAGCGAACGTCTTTCAGATGAGATCCCACATTGTCCAAAAATAACAAAATGTTTCCTTTTTCCTTTAGCCATTTTCCAATCTAGGTCTTGCAACAAACTGTGTCATAATTTGTCCTGTCATCTAAGCTTTCTTATTGTATTTCCAAGTTACAGGCAGATTATTTATATTAATGTTTTTAAAAGCTCTGGGTTTAGCTGCCCTACTAATGACTAGGAGTATTTCTTTTTCACCCGCCATATTTGCACAATGCAAAATTGTAAACCTCTCTTTGGGATACTTACTCCCAACACATTTCTCCTTCTTTAATGTGAGCGTTTTGTCGGGTAGAATCCTAAAATACAGGCCTGTCTCATCGGCGTTATAGATGTCTCTCGGCTTCTTTTTTCATTCAAATTGCTGTTCGACGTCCATTTGTTTAGAAGGATATCTTTATGTTTAATTATATCTGCAGCTTGTGTTTTTCCAATATTAAAACGCTTTGATAAGTTCCTTACACTTAATTTCTCTTTATTGTAAGCTTCAACAATCTCAATTTTTTGTTTAAGGGTGAGAGTTTTTCTATTTGGAGCCATTTATACAATGAATGTGCCGCCCACTGTGTCTTTTCCGCATAGACATCAGACTAATATTGAAAGCAGATTCAATCGAAAGCGTACACCTAAAGAATAGGAACGGTAAATCCCCGACCAACTTGGGGAAGTCTCTAATTCACGCCAGGCAGAAATGCACGACATATGCTGCGTTTGTACCGAAGGATTAAAGTCGGTAAATCTCCGGTTTACTCGGGGAAGTTCCAGCGAAATTGTCGCGCGGCGCGATTGAGAAATGCAATAGCAATACTCTCGATATAAAAGTAAGATAAGGTGTTTCTTTTTATTTTATTTTTTTGTCCGGTTAAGAGAACATTTTCTCGTGTCCGCGTCCGTTCAAGAGGATGTCCGTCCGAGAAAGAGTTAATACAATGGAAATTATTTGAGAGCCGATCGGGTCCATAAGAAACTGTCCGTTTAAGGGAGGTGTCCGTGTAAGAGGGGTGTCCGCGAAGGGGGATTTCACTGTACCAATCTGTTGTAGATAGAAACTGTAGAGTCATTCATAAAGATCATCTGTTAAATGCATAATCTCTAAGAGTAATGAAGCTATCGCTTTGAAAATTTGGGGAACGATGTGGATTGGAATGCGTTTTCTAAAAATAATTTTGATTTCATGCGGCATTCGATTGAAATGAAAACTGATATAAACGTTCTTATTTGGTAAATTAAGGACCCTATATGTAATGGATTCTTTACATAGACTATTTTAGATGCATATTCAACGATATTACATACCATGCACTAAAGTGTACTTTTAAAACATTTTTTCTGAACATTTTGAGCTTAAGGCTTAACGAATTCAATACAAGCTTTCAATCATGTTAAGGCAAGCTCATTGGTGCACAGAATTATTAATTCCCTGATTGTAAAAGTTTCAGGGCTATTTGCATCTGTCTGTAACAGCAAATTCTTCTCCAATATACAGATTGAACCGCTGCTCTTTTAGCAATTGTTTTAATGAGCTATCGCAAGCAGATTTTGAACTGTACGAGGTACATACATACATGGTAGTTAACACCGTCGTACATGAGAATATTTCGTTTTGTAAAGTTTGCTGGACGTTTATCGTCGATGACATGTAAACAGTGTGAAATGTGTGATACAAGGTTCTTTTAAATCCAATAACACTATACAATGAAGATTAAAAATACGCGTATCCATACTCTTCCCGGTAAACATTGAGATTGTGTATTCTAGCGCTGGTACCCTGGTTTCCCATTTTGAGACAAAAAATAATATTAATAAACATAAATTATATTTAGATGAATTTTCTACTATAAATGCTATTTGCTAACTTACAAGAAGAAATTTCTGGGCGTCAAATTAAGAACTTAATGACATTTGGTAGAGATATACAGTCAACGACAAAAGTGTGGGACACTACAGTTAGTAAAAAGATTTCATTGTTGCATATCAAGTTTGGATATCTTTTCTATATATGATAAACAAATTTCACTGTCTCTGTCACTGCTTATATAAGGGTAATTGGGATTTATTGACGAAATAAAGGTGCATAAAAAATTATCTAATTAAACTTAATAAACACGTAAAATAATATTTTACTTATTTATAAATAATTCCTAATCGTGTGTTGGACCTACTACTAGTCTTTGGCAAACTGCCAACCAACTTTTGTATAAGTTTCTGACGTGTGCGCTCCCATTCCATTCGAGTACTGGTTGTTATTCCTGAATTGAATTGAATTGTCATCCGCCGCTCTATACACGATGTGCTAAGACGCCCCAGGCATTTTCGATCATATTCACGTGAGGGAAACGGGTCGGCCACTCAAGAATTGATATTTCCTCTCCTCAAAAATAATCTATTACAATTTGAATACGGTGGACAGCAGCGTTATCTTACTGGAACACGGAGTCTCGGCATGTAATTTATTCAGGATGTCATGATATTTGATCGACGATACGATTTATATGATTAGCGCTATTGATTTTGGCAATACATAACTTGATGTCAGTTTTTCCGTACTCATATCATTAGACCATCCACCTACGACGCAGAAGTACTTCCCCCTTTCCTAGATCATGGCAATAGCACTGATAGACATCAGGATCATCTAAATTAAACTTTTTCTCATCAGTAAAAATGATTTTTCGCCAGCGTTGACGCCATTGTAAGCGCGCGGTTGCTAATCTGGCTTCTTTATGCTGACTCGTTAAAGGAGGTTTTGTTAGCGGTCGTTTTCGTTTTGAGTGAAACGTTGCTTTCAGTGGACGTTGAACATTTCGCAGATTGCAGTTTGGACCTGCTGTTGTGCTACTTAAAATTAAAATTGTGCGACGTTTTCGCCTTTACTTAAGAAAGTGTGAATCACAAGCGGGTTCTGCTCAAATTTGCTGCTATCATTGCAACTGACCACTTTTTGTCACACATGTACGAATTAAACCCAAAAGCACAGTGTGAGTTAATTGTTGTCCATATGGCATCTTGATATGTAGAAATCAGATTGCAGTAACATTTAATACACCATGAGAGGACTTCATTATAAAATATTTTTCTTATTTCCACTGTACCGGTTGAGGACAAAACTAAAACCGATGACATGACCTATACTTTTGTTGCACTTGATTGTGTGGTTTTCCCCGAATATCTTTGCTCATCCCCACCTTCGCAATGTACAGTAAAGTACTACAATCAACTTTATACATTTTCAAGACGTGTTGTCTACCCAAATTTTGCAATATAATCCTTAAAATTTTAGAGTGGCCTATGTTCTTTTCGAGGACTGTATGAACATAACTTTCCCTTATCTGTCGAATTTCACTTTGAAGAGGGGAAACATCACTTTGAGAGGGATAAATGTAAGAGTTGTACTACATTTTGGATCCTCTAGAATACTTTGTTAACGCCTGTGTGAGGTGCTACGTTTGAGCTTAATTTTATGGGTTGACCTTTTGTGAACAATTTGGTAAAAATATCAAAATCTACTATACTTCGGATTATAATGCAAACTACCTCATTTTTAATCATTTTTCATTTCGATATTTTAGTAATCCTGAGACCTTTATTAGATTTATAACATGTTAATCTATTGTAAATACATTCTTCACATTCATTTCTAACTGTTTCAGTTAAAATAAAGAGTAAGGATATAATATGTTATACAATGCTAATAAGATAAGGTTTATTTCTCGATTTTGTATACATGTAATCGGATCTCTATCACTTACAATATTATAGCGGGGTTTCCCAATTTTTGCGAAGTATAAGCGCAATAAAATTCAACCATCATTCTCTCCATCTAACGCGGACTGCTTGCATATATGTATGCAACTATAAGTTCGCGTTATTTTTTTTTCGGATTTTCCGCGTTTCTTGACTGTCCTGAATTGACTGTCAGTGCTCGGTCACCGATCGTAACGCGTTCGAGAAGAAGGTAGCTATGAGGCCACCGAAGCGTCAACAAGGTTCTGTCCAGGACGCTCAGAAAACGCGAAGAATCCGAAGAAAAGCAACGCATATTACACCCGCGAGAACCTCATATACACCACAACCATAAATTTGTGCAAACTCTTTCTATGCATGAATACCACAGTTGCTACCTTAGTATTTTAAAATGAATAAAATTTACGAGAAATGTACGTAATCCAAAATTCGTGCGAAGAAGCTAAAGGATAGAAATTTGCGTTGTCGACCTAAAATTTTATCACTACACATCGCTTATAGATTCATGGATGTACAAAGAAGGATTTCATACTGCAATTGTTTTTTGATTTAAGGTTGTCGAAGTTGTAGACCCTTTTAAAATCTTCTATAATAGAGCATAGAATTAATTTTACGTGGACGTGGAAGTCTAGGTTGCCCTGAAAGCTATTTAATTTGAAATGACAACAGAAAACAATTTTTAATATATTTTCGTTATGTAAAAAGTTTTTCTCTTATTTTAATTTATGGCGCGGCTTTGTAGTAAGCAGAATTGTAGATTTATATATGCTTTAGTTCCCTTTTATTCATAAAAATTTACAACAAGGAGGTGCTCAAAGGGATTTACTTTTTTCACATTTTTCACGGAAATTCAATATTGTTTCACAGAGGAAAATGAAACGCGCGAGCAACGCCGAACAAAAGCGCCCAACGTTATTTCAGATTTTTTTCATGTATATAGAAAATAGTATAGCGCAGACAAAAAGGAAATAATTCCGGGCGATCTACCTGTCCACCAAAAAAAGAAGTGGTTAATTGCAATTTACCGAATTATACGCGTTTTGTTTCGACGTACCAGCGTTTTTTTCCGACGCTTCGACAAAGGTCTCGTCCAGATTTATAACCTTAAATAAAAATAGTGCTTTATATTCGATCCGATTAATAGATAACCGCTTTGCTGTAGCTTGTAAACCATACCCGCACTCGATTTTATATTTTTACACTGGTTAGTTAATTAAATTGCTATGGAAATAATGGTGATAATAAATATCGTAATAAAATTGGTTATCCGTTTTGGTGAGAATGGTGTTGAATATACTATGGGTAAAATTGATTAAATTTCTCGGTGATATTGGTTTAAACTTGTTGTTTGTAGCGCCTGATAGTAGTAAATAGGTGTAGATAATTAATACTAGAAATTTGATATCCTCAAAATATCTGATGGCTTTGTATTAACAACCCACTATTAAATTTACGTAAAATGGCTCTGTTGAACCCTAAATTAAAGGTAGGTAATACTGTCTTCCTTGCACCTCGACATTTCAAGGGAATAGTTCTCCATTACGTATTATGCTTCATTAGCAGTATTTAAACTCTACACTAGCACTATACATACGGGGGCTATTTGAAAAGTAAAGAATATCTTTTTCTATAGAATTTTTTATTCTTAACTGTGCTTTACATAAAATCAGATACCAAAGCTACTTTTCTATCTAGTCACTGTTTAAATTTAGGCATTTGTCATACCGTTTTACCAGCTTTTTTATGCCTTCTGCATACCCAGTTGCCGGCAAGTTGTTGAACCACTGATTACAAGCTTCTTTAAGTTCATCATCATTTACGCAGCGTTCTCCCCTTAATTAACCTTTCAATTTCAGGACCATGACGCCCACATTTACAGTCGTACTTGAATTATGTATCATCCAAGCACATCCGTACCTCTGGTTTACCTCAAGGATCTAATCTTGGGCCTCTAATATTCTTGCTCTTCATTAACGGGTAGTTTATTATTAATTTGGAGAATAAATGAAAATCACACTATATGGTGGATGCTAAAAAATTTCCCACCGAAATTGCTGAAGCAAGTCCTGTGTGACTCCGGTCGTACACTGACTTGCATTACCTTGAAGGAGGATGACTCCGCTCCTTAGCATTCCCCGTCGCTTATTTTGGATACCGCAGCGAAGTCACTGAAGCATCTGATAGTACGCCAGTGCATTTATGGTCTCATCTCTAGGTATGTAGTCGATGAGCAGAACACCCTTCTGATACCAAAATACTGTGGCCACAATCTTTCTGGTGGCCAAAATTTGTTTTAGTCATTTTCGGTTTCGGATGATGCCACTGTATTGATTGGCGGTTTGTTTCTGGTGTCGAATGTGATATCCAAGTCTCATCACTAGTGACAATGTGATTCAAAACTTCATAACTAACCCTGTACAACACAGTTCTTGAAATTTATGGAAAGAATGAGTGCAGTTCACGCACTGTGGAACGCATATTTTCTTGACGCGATCGGGTGTGAGAGGAAAACGTTCTTTACTTTCCGAATGGCCTTCGTACATATATATGAATACACGGGGGCCAATCGGAAAGAAATGCACAGAGTGGGAGTGACATAGGGCTTGCTTCAGCACTTTCGTTGGGAAAATCCGCATACAGTCCGGACTTCTTCTTATTTCCGAAATCGAAAGATTTGTTGAGTGGATAACGCTACGGAAGTGATGATGAACTTGAAGAAGCTGTTAATCAGCCGATAAACGGCGACTGCGTAGAAAAGTAGCTTGGGTATCAATGTTGTGTTTAATTATATCTAATAAAAACTTCTATAGAAAGGGACGTTCTTTACTTTCCGAATGGCCTTCGTATATAATGGTTTGCCCAAATTATAAACCGCAAATTATAAGAAAATGAGGAAAAGGAGGGGAAGAAATAGGGAGAAAGGGAAACTTAAGAAGGGAGGTATACTGGGAGAGAAAGAGAAAAATAACAAAAAAAGGAATACTAAGCTCTCAAGTAATTGATACAAGATACGTCGTCATCCGAAGTCAATATTACGAAATTATATCATAATGCGAAAAGTGTCAACACCACACACACGTAGTGCCAACATAACAATCTTCGTATAAATCCTAGAAACAGTACATTCGTCCCTTTCACTGGAAGGAAAATCTGATAATTGCAACATATGGAAACACGTGTTCTTGGAATTAAAAGGTCGCTACATTTTTAAGTAGATCCAGATCTGGAATTGGATCAGTTTATTCAGATTGATTTATTAGCTCTAATTTATCTTCCTCTGGTAACAAATATTCCATCCCCACAGTTTGAAAAGACTGAAACTGGATATTCTGATTCTGCAGCAGTATATATGTATCCGTAGGTCTCGACTCAGAGATTGCTTTCGATTGTGGCAGGCTGCATATGACGTTGCTGAAAAACTCGCGACTTTCGTGCAACAAAGGTAACAATCCATGGAATAATGCGTATATTTACTTAAGCTGATGAATTCTGCACACACACAACAACAACTATAGTAGGTGATATTGCTAATATAAACACATATTAGATTATAACAATTTGAATTTAATTTGGTTTAAATAACCCGTAGGTAACTTGTTACATATCATATCCGAATAACACAGAAAATTGAATTATTAATTCTTTGATTTTGTATGTTGTAAAGTATCCAGAGTCGAGGCTCTGTAAGTATGACGTAGAAATATGCCGATACATGTAAGCTTTTTGAAATATATTTAACGGTACAATATTTAAGTTGTCAAGCAAAATACAGTTTTAAGTGTGTTAACATATTTTTATGAGAGGCGATTTAAATCAATATCTCGAAACACTGATATGATGGAGAAATGTTGAAACTAGTATCGGAATCAGATCCTAAAATTATATAAAATATACATGTCAATGTATGTCAACGGAAACTCGTGTTGACCACTGTTATACAGATTTTTCTTCATATTGGAAAATGTCAAGTTCCTATTCCATACATATGTAACACATGGGCTGAAAAGTCCCGGTCCTAACAAAGAAAACACGGTTTTTTTGGTTCAAAATTAGCTTTATTTATCTATGGAATCTCCATCATGAACAACGCAATCATTCCAGCGCCGCTCTAACATTTCAATACCACGTTTGTAGAACGATTTATCTTTTGCCAGAAAATAGGCCTCAGTTTCAACGATAACCTCTTCATTCGTGCGAAATTTCTTATCGGCGAGCATTTTTTTGAGGTCTGCGAACAGCCAGTAGTCGCTGGGAGCCAAATCTGGCGAATACGGTGGATGTGGGAGCAATTCGAAGTTCAATTCATGTAGTTTTGCCATTGTTTTGATTGACTTGTGACACGGTGCGTTGTCTTGATGAAACAACATTTTTTTCCTTTGCCGTATGCGGTCGTTTCTTTGCAATTTCGGCCTTCAAACGCTCTAATAACGCTATATAATATTCACTGTTGATGGTATTTCCTTTCTCAAGATGGTCGATGAATATTACACCGCACACATCCCAAAATAACGAGGCCATAACCTTTCCAGCCGATTGTTGTGCTTTCGGGCGTTTTGGACGAGGTTCACCAGTTGCTGTCCACTCAGATGACGATCGTTTTGATTCCGGAGTGAAGTGATGGATCCATGTTTCATCCATTGTCACATATCGACGTAAAAATTCCGGCTTGTTACGTTTAAACATGGCCAAACACTGCTCAGAATCATCAACACGTTCTTGTTTTTGGTCAACAGTGAGCAAACGCGGCACCCACTTTGAATAGAGCTTTCTCATAGTCAAATGCTCATGCAATATAAAGCCAATACGTTCTTTTGATATCTTTACGATGTCAGCTAACTCACGCAACTTCACTTTTCGATCATTCAAAACGATTTTGTGGATTTTTTTTTCTGGTGTTATCGCCTCATTTGGACGTCCACTACGTTCTGCATCATCGGTGTCTCTACGACCACGTTTGAAGTCAGCAAACCAACGTTTTATTATTGTTTCTGCTGGAGCGGAGTCCCCATAACACTTTTCAAGCCGTTGCTTCGCTTGAACGGTATTTTTTCCCATCAAGAAGCAGTGTAAAATTATAAAATATTTTGAAAATAACAAAAGTAGCGTGACTCTTAGCACAATAACTCACAAACTAATGAATAGAATATCATGAAATTTTAACAGCTGTCTTTTGAAGGTTAGTACTAACTGAAAGAAAGGTGACTGCAATAAAACTAGCGTCATCTATGTGTTAGGCCAGGGACTTTTCAGCCCATGTGTTATGTATGCAATATGCTTTCTTTTACGATGTGTTTACTATTCAAAAATGTTGAACTAATTATGCATTTTCATATCTTCAAATTTACGTTATGATAGGTGCAAGCTCTTGCAGCGATAATAAGCGTATTTGCCTCGTCTCGCTAAAAACAAACCAAAACGAATTGGAATTCACGATCATATCGATTGAAATACAGACGGTGGGACGTGCTTATCGCATAAGTAACATATCTACTACCTATATTTGAATTATAGGTTCAATCAATATCTGAAGTAGTTACAAGAAGAATGCGATACATCGCAAAACATACCCGCCAATGTATATTGTTTGGAGAAATAGGTTGCTGCAACGGCGTACGGTATAATAAAATTTATTTGGTTTTTACAAGAGTTCACAGCGATTACTAGAAACGACTCCAGGTAAAGAGTCAATGAACTCGCACAACGCAAGAAACCAAGACTGGTCGACAAGGAGTGCGCGTACGGCAAGAACAAGGAAGAATATAAGATACGAAGTTGGCGAGTTGCATTTATAGGATGCTGGCGAATCTTTCAAGACCACAATGAGATTTATAAAACCGTTCGAGACTGCTAGAATTCCATGTGCCCCATTTTATTATGTTACACATATTATATACACTGGTATAAGTATTTACGCAGTCATCTTAAATATTGATAAGCTAACTGTGTGCGTGAATAAGTTATCAAGGTAAAAATCTCTTTAAAATTTCATCTTCTATAACATCTGAACAGAAAATAATTCCACTTGAGAAGTATATTTATGTATATTTTCGAAGAAATATCGGCGAACCCATATACACAAAGTAATATACATAGAATGCAATTCCTTCATCAAAAGGCTTTCCACATCGAGTCGCCTTAAGGACATCTCTATTCATACTACAAAAGTACGAGTTATAAAAATAACACTTTATGTAACTTGTTTCTAGGGGATATTCTATCGTAACCAGCAAGGCAAAACTGAATATTAGAGAGTAAAACCAGAGAACCGCTGGATGAAGTGGTTTATGGAATATTCGCTTCCGTTGAATCAACATAATACCCCTTGCACAGGAGAACTATCACAAAATATCATGCAAACAAGTAATTCTCATTTTCATAAATTTAATATAAATTCGTGGTTAGGAAGGAATCTCAATATATGTGGAAGAGAAGGATGATAAATACCTTGGTATATATAGTTACGGGAGTTATCCAGAAAGTAAAAGATTCCTTTCTGATATTTATTAGTTAAGAGAATGTAATAAAAATTTTTGTACACTAACTATAATTCCTACGTTACTTTTATACGTAGTCTCTGGTCAAATTGAAACTCTTGTTATATCAGTTTATTTATACCTATATATACAAAGTATTTTAAAATTTTTAAATTAGACTAATATTTTGTCGATCCACCGTTACTTGCGCGAAGTGCTGCGAGTCGTCGTGGCATAGAATCATTTTAAATGATTAATGGTGTCTTCTGGTATATTTAACCACTCTCACATTCTCTATCGGATTGATGTCTGGTGATTGGCCTGGCCATGGTAAAATCCGAATCCCCTGTTCCTCTTTCCATGTGGTTGTTGTTCTTGCTTTGTAGCAGGGTGCTCCATCCTCCATAAAAGTGGCGTCTTCTTTAGATAAAATGGCGTTGTCGAATATCGGTAGTAGTCCTTCTGTTGATATTTGGATATATATGTTGCCGCATTTATATTTCCGTCGCAGATTACTAATTGCGATCTTCCACCATACCATATCGCGCCCCAAACCATGATGTTCACGCCGCCGTATTTCACCGTCTGATGCAAAAATTTGTCATCCAGTTGCTGTGACGAACGACCAAAATCCAGAAAAGGCTTTAAATTTACTACGAAGTTAGGAGTACTTAAACTCTAATAAGTGACAGGATCCCAAGACCGAAAAGTCGCTCTAGGTACTTGGCCATCAGATCCCGCTATATATGTACCTAAGACGCTGTTAAACTTTACTATAATAAAACAATTCTTGTCGCTTAAAGCGTTCAACTGTTCACTATTTGCAGCGACTACTCTACTCTCTTATAATTGTTGTGAATAGTTTATAAATCTATTGAAACTTGAATATTTATCGAATATGATCTAACTTCATTTTTATTTAATTCATTCACTGCAACTAAATAGGTCTATAATAACTTTTATAGTTGACGCCCTATTAAATCATTACGTACCTATATCTAGTCTATCCTGTACCTTGGATGTCATTGACATTGTTGTGGTTATTAATACGTATACATGTACTTCATACAAAGTAATAGCTTACCGACTTTTATGCATCACTATAGTTAATGACTAATATGTAGCGTTTCCATCAGATTACACCACTTCCATCCCACCATAGCAGCGGTTATCTTACGCTTTATTAAGTTCGTCTGTTTGATGGAGCACTTCTCTGGCTAGATGTAGTGCAATTTGCTTCCGGATAAATTGTAACAGCGAAACGTGGGGTTTGTTGAATGCGCTGGCGGTTCATGAAAATCATAAAATATTAATTTCTAGTTTATGCATTGAGACGAATACATTGTATTTCTCTGTGAAAATATTTATTTATGTGCGCCAGCATATTAAACATACGGATGTTCATACATTTGTCAGCAGTAACAAACCGTTCATAGGATGAGAGCTAAATTATCTGCCTGTTAATTGACGGCATTAAATAGATTGCGTATTTTACGATGTGAGTTGTAACCAGGAAGCTTTGCGGAAAGATCGTGATTTAAAATTGAGTATTTGGCTTTGGAATTACGACAAAATTGCAATTTTATTTATGACCTCGTTTAGCTGACAAATAATCTCCTGAATTATTACCCTATATAACGGCTAAATGCGCCATAATTCCCTTTATTTCATTTTTACAACAATCGAAGTGAATATCTACTGCTACTAGTCTTGTTGAATATCTGCTATCGGTTGTAATTTGTGTGGAAATTGTTTCGGAGTCTTCAGATGAATAACTAACACATTACTGGATTGAATCGAATGAAATAGTGGAATAAAGAGTTATCAAACGTATTCATTTTACTAAATCATGTTGCTATTTAAGTAAGTAAATCTTCACACACTATAGAGCTCAATAGCTTTACACTTGTTAGCTCGCCAATTTCATAATAACGTAGTATGTCCGCAATGAAGAAAGCAAGATGGGTGGAGAGAATATTTACGGTAACAGTCAACGCGTCACTATATTTGCGTTAGTTTTTTTGTGTTCCTGACGTGAGGTAGTTGATCGTCTTACCGTTGTTCCCTTTTGCATTTTGTAAATATATAGTTAAGTACGAGGGTGGATCTCTACGCTGGACCTCTGACCCCTTACAGTAAAACCAATGTGTCATCATATTTTTATCTTTCAACATAGTCTTCCTCTGCACTAATGCACTTGATCCATCGACGCTCCAGGATCTCAACAGCCTCTTGGAAAAAATTTTTCGAACCTCTGCAGACCGCTTCTCTACAGCTTGCATCACTTTATAATTCCTGAAAAATTTTGGCCCACGTAAGATTTCTTTTAATTTGGCGAACAGCTTGTAATCACTAAAGGCCAGATCCGGCGAATATAACGGGTGCTCCACTAGTTCAAACCTTGCTTGGTGTATAGCAGCAATAGCAATACCAGATGCATGGTTAGGGCATTATCCTGATGGGACAGCACACCGAGCCTTAACTTTCCTCCGCGTTTCTCTTTAATAGCGTGTCGAAATTTAGAAATCAATTGTGCGTAGTAGGGCCCTGTAATGCTCTGTCCCTTTTCGAAATAGTCAGTCAGGATGATTCCTTGAGCATTTCAGAATACAGGTAGCGAAACCTTTCCAGCAGACGGCGCGACCGCAAATTTGCTTGAGGGAGGAGAACTGTGATGTGCCCATTCTCCACTTTGCATCTTTCACACATGACTGTATGGCTGGCGCACACATGGCTCTATGGCCACATACCGAGTAAGAAGGTTTTCCTTGTTTGCTTGATACCTTTCTAAAGGACCCTTGCAAATCTACACCCGATTTCCTTTTTGATCAATGGTTATCATTCGGGCCACCCATCTTGCATTCATGTTTTTCACGTCTAATTCTTTAGTCAGTATGTTGTGCACCACATGATATGATAAGCAAGTATCTTCCACAATGTCCCTGATACGTACACGTCGGTTTTGCGGTACCATATCGTGCATATTTTTAATGTTTTTGATTATTACCGTTATGGAGGATCATCGACATGTCGGTTTTCGCAAGATGTTCTTCCGTATTTAAAATCTGGACACGAGCGTTTGACTGAGAAGCTGCAGACTCACCAATAGTTGCCATAACGTCTTTACGAATTTGAATTGGGTCATGTCCTTTTTCTAGAGTTACTTTATTGTGGTTCTTTGTTCCAGATGATCCATTTTGATGAACAATCACGACACACAACTCAAGAATTAGTCACAACACAATAACATTTTGAGATACAAACTTGATATTATGTAGAGATGATTTGCAAATGCCAGCTAACTAAATGTCATTAACATTAATCAAACTATCAATTAGAAGTATGTGAGGGGTGGGGCATGAGGATTCGCCCTCGTATGTCGAACGTATGGAAGGAAAAAAGCAACTACTGGTTAACATAGCAAAAAATCTAACGCTTAACTTCACGATTTGTTTTATGATGGTACTAAAATTTGCGATAAACCGTTGACGCGCTGAAATGATAGCGACTGTAGAGAGCACATAAATAGTACAAAACACACAAAGATGCGGTGTGCCACCAAAAGGCTATCATTTGTTCGGTATATTGTTCATGCTTCTTGGTTGTGATTTGCAACTTCGCCTACAATATAAAAAATCATTTCGATACATGTTGGACAGCATTAGACAACTATCTACCATCTGCTCGTGAAAAAGTCGAAAAGTGACCATTACGGTTATGTATTAATGAAATGTCAGATCGAAAAAGAAATCTTCTATGGATGTTATAGTAGAAAACATTCAATGAACGTATTGTCGAAGTAATTACGATGGAAGTGCTGTATACGTAGATGAAGTGATGATTCTGCGACAATGCAATTTATGCGTCGTTCTTTTAAAGAAGATATTGAGGGATTTTTCCATGTGTCGTGAAAAGTTGGTGCTTTACATTTTCTGGCACAAATTATTCGAAAATATTGTCCAGAGGTAAGAGAAACATATTTCTCAAATCTCCCGTACAAAGTTGAGAATTTCGCAGACGGTATTCCAGCACTCCCAAACCACCAGAGCCAATTCTTACACGTTGGGTAGCATGGCTCATGGTGGGTTTTTATTATTCTCAGTATTTCCAGCAAATTAAGTCTGTGATTCTACAATTCAATCCTGAGGAAGCTGCCTGTTACGTTTCCTTTATGGCTTGAAAGGTATTTTAGAGTTTTCCTCAGCTCTCTCCATTATTTTGGTATTTTAACACTCTATGCGGAGAGTATAATTTAATATAAAATAGCATTTTTTTGCTTTATTCTCAAATACGATTTCCTCCGATTCTTCGTCTTATTTCATAAGTAATTTTGAGTTTTCGTCTGAATTATCTGTTGGTTGCCGTCCGTAGGGTTTCTGTGTTGATCAGCCGTTTAGAAGGTCATGCGTGTAGTAAACTACTAACGCGTTCAACAAAACTATTTAGAGATAGCACTACCTTCTACGGGATGGGAGCGGTATCAAATTTCAACTTCCATTTCCAATTATTTTAATTAATTGAGTCCTTCTTTTTCTTTTTGTTTGTTGAACTTCATCTAAATATTGCCAATTATTGGGGTTATGGGTTGCCTTTCGGTACACTGTATGTCCTAAGGTGCCATCCTGTTTCATGATCATTAAAACGTCTAGAAATGATAATTGATATCTGGATGGATACTACTGAAGTGTTAGAGGAAATCTTGTAGCTTATCTTCGCCGTACTGTATAGTGTTATATTATACAGAATTTTTTAACAAAATGCCGAATACCTTACATATTCATACATATACATAACACATGGGCTGAAAAGTCTCGGGCGTAACACATAGATGACGCTAGTTTTATTGCAGTCTCCTTTCTCTCAGTTAGTACTAACCTTCAAAAGACAGCTGTTAAAATTTCATGATATTCTATTCATTAGTTTGTGAGTTATTGTGCTAAGAATCACGCTACCTTAGTTATTTTCAAAACAATGGACCAAAATTAATTTCGTGTTTTAATTTTACACTGCTTCTTGATGGGAAAAAATACCGTTCAAGCGAAGCAATGGCTTGAAAAGTGTTATGGGGACTTCGCTCCATCAGAAACAACAATAAAACGTTGGTTTGCTGACTTCAAACGTGGTCGTAGAGACACCGATGATGCAGGACGCAGTGGACGTCCAAATGAGGCGGTAACACGAGAAAACATCAAAAAAATCCACAAAATCGTTTTGAATGATCGAAAAGTGAAGTTGCGTGAGTTAGCTGACATCGTGAAGATATCAAAAGAACGTATTGGCTTTATATTGCATGATCATTTGACTATGAGAAAGCTCTGTTCAAAATGGGTGCCGCGTTTGCTCACTGTTGACAAAAAACAAGAACGTGTTGATGATTATGAGCAGTGTTTGGCCATGTTTAAACGTAACAAACCGGAATTATTGCGTCGATATGTGACAATGGATGAAACATGGATCCATCACTTCACTCCGGAATCAAAACGATCGTCATCTGAGTGGACAGCAACTGGTGAACCTCGTCCAAAGCGCCCGAAAGCACAACAATCGGCTGGAAAGGTTATGGCCTCGGTATTTTGGATGTGCGTGGTGTAATATTCATCGACTATCTTGAGAAAGGAAATACCATCAACAGTGAATATTATATAGCGTTATTGGAGCGTTTGAAGGCCGACAACGCACCGTGTCACAAGTCAATCAAAACAATGGCAAAACTACATGAATTGAACTTCGAATTGCTCCCACATCCACCATATTCGCCAGATTTGGCTCCCAGCGACTACTGGCTGTTCGCAGACCTCAAAAAAATGCTCATCGGTAAGAAATTTCGCACGAATGAAAAGGTTATCGCTGAAACTGAGGCCTATTTTGAGGCAAAAGATAAATCGTTCTACAAAAGTGGTATTGAAATGTTAGAGGCGCTGGAATAATTGCGTTGCTCTTGATGGAGATTATGTTGATGAATAAAGCTAATTTTGAACCAAAAAAAAATGTGTTTTCCTTGTTAGGCCCGGGACGTTTCAGCCCATGTGTTACCTTACTGAAAGTAATAGTTTATTTATTGCAAAATTCACTCTACATTACCATAACGTTTTAATTCTTTGGCAGCATATATCATTAAGGTTGCATCTGTACAATAGAGATTAATCCATTCTACTATTGTTGAAACTATAGCTCCCATTTTTAAACATTTTTATTATTTGCAAATTTTAATTGGTTGTTTTTGGGTAGTGATTTGGCTGTGTAATATTTTGGTTATGCCTTGTATACATATTACAAAGAGTATTGTTCGTTGACTTGAAACAGAAATAAAATACGGTCTATATAATTGTAATTTTGCTCTTATTAAACATAAAATAAGGGAATATCTTGAATGAAGAATTAAAATTCAATTTTATTTGTGAGTGTAAATGTAACCACCTTATCCCAGCAAGATAAGAAGCGTAATCTTTATCGTAGAAAACGTAAATCTTTTCTCGCACAAAGAAATCGTTTAGAGACATTTAGAAAGATAAATCTCCCTTAAGTGTTAAGTTAAAGGACCCTCACCCTTTTATAGTATAAGCAAGAGGAACCCCAATATAATTGAGCGACAAAATAACAATGATTTCGTTGGATAAGGGGATATTTCCCCTATTTTCAGCAATAAGATACAGATAGATACGTGAAAGTCTCATTTAATGCGACGTTAAGTCCAACGCATTGCACATGATAATAATAAGTAATTATTATTTATCCGTAACAGAGTAACATTTGTAGTGCAGTACATCGTGAAAAACAATAAAATATTCACTCTATCAGAAAATTATTTCTTACAGTTACTTTAAAACTTCTTACCTATGTAATCTGTATAATATTTATTAGATCCCATTATATAGCTTGCACATTTAAAACTTTTGATAAAGTGCAGTTTACATGAACTATGATTCCTCAAACCATACATTATATGCATTATTTTCTTTTGTAGTAAAAACGTTCTGCTTATAGATTGAAGAGCCTCATGCTAGTGTCCCAAATCCTTAACGAGATTCTGCAGATGCTAAAAGTGTAGATTATCACATCATAATGTGCACTTTGTTTAAGAATTCGTAATGTATGCATTCTAGATCTTATTTTTTTTACACAAGTCTATAGTACGTGGTTTCCATGATATATTCGCAAATAAAACGATGTAGAGTAGAGCCGTCGATTTTCGTTCTACTAAATTTGTCAGAACTGTGCTTCCCGTATTCAGTATTAAATGATTATTTTCAGTTTATAAAAATGCTTGTTCTTGGAGAAGCTGAATCGCCAACTTTCTGTCGAAATCATGTATATAATCGCTGCGGTATCACTTACAAAGAAACAGAGGCACAGTTATTAGCGTTTTGAAGGTCATTAACAAATATCACAAATAATAGTGGACCCATAATTGAACGTTATGGAGCACCGACATTTACCATTAATAATTTTGGAATAAGTTGTGAAACCGTCAAAAGCCATTTTTACTATTTGCTTTTTTGATCTTGCAAATATGTTTTTACCCTATCATTAGCATTACCTTTCACGTTTAGTTCTTCAACTTACGAGGGGAGGTCCAGAAGTTCGTGGAATGAAAAGGTTTTAAATAATATAAAACAATAAATCTATTTTTCCTTTTCAATATAATCACCCTTAAGCACAATACATTTGTTAGATCTATGAATTAATTTTTCTAAACCGTCATAAAAATATTTTTTTATCTTTCGCCTCAAAATGGGCCAAAATTGCCTCCTTTATCTCATTGTCGTCGGAAAACTTTCTTCCACGTAAGTCTTTTTTTAAATTGGGGAGCAAATAAAAATCGCGAGGTGCCAGGTCTGGACTATAGGGTGGATGGACTATTGTAAAGCAGCCATTGCAACTTTGCTTTTGTGAACCGGCGCATTGTCTTGCAAGAGGTCAATTTTCCTCAACGTTTTTCCTTGATGGCCTCCTTTAATTTTTCTAATATCGCTGCGTAATATTCTCCGGTTATGCTCCTACCTTTTTCTTTGTAATCAATCAATAATATCCCCTCGCAATCCCAAAAACAGTAGCCATCAACATTCCAGCCGATTCTGACACTTTGAATTCCTTTGGCGGTGGTGTCCCCTTCCTATGCCATTGCATGGACTCCTGTGTGGACTCAGGCTCAAAGTGATGAACCCGTGTTTCATCTCCGGTAACAATCCGCTTCAAAATCTGTGCAGGTTTGTCTCCACACAGCTCAAAAAATTGTTTGGACGCACAGACGCACTGCTGTTTCTGCAGCGGCGTGAGCATTCTCGGTACCCATCTTGCACTGACTTTTGTCATACCCAGGTGGTCATGTAGGATACGCAAAATGGCGGTATCTGATACTCCAACCAATGCAGATAATTGTTTTTTCTTCAAACGGGCATCTTGCAGTAGAAATTTTTGCACTTTCCTATCGTTACTATATTATCGACGTTAAATAATTGGTTTCTTTCTAACTTTTTCATAGTTACCAACGTCTTTTTAATATCCACCAGAGCCTTTTGTGCAGTTGATTTACTTTACCTACGCTGACTCTCTGATTAGTACCATTTATATTAACATCTGAATCCATGAAATATTATGATGATGCTACTAACTGAATATCAATGTGGCAATTTATATTCGGAGCAGGTTCAAACCACACACCAGTTTTCCAGTATTAACCAAAATGTGTGAAATGCTTTAACCGATTCTGGTATTTATGGAACGTTACTGTGGTCCTCCTTCAGCCAGGTAGTGCTTCAAAAGCATGCATTGGTTACCTCGTCCAACCGAACATTCATCCACCCTTCATTTGCGCTTCTAATTTGCAAATTATGTAACTAAAATTTGTACCTTTTCTTGTAACTGTAGCCCCCTTATCTTAGGAGATGAATTGCCTTTCCTGAAAGAGCCTCAAGTATTAATAATAATTAGGGTTTGTGCAATTACCTTTTCTTCTTGAAACGTAGATATTTAAAACCCGTTTATATTCCACTCTACTTGTTATGGTAATTTTTAAACTGATATTCACTTCTATTTAGTTTGAACAGAATTTCATCAAAATATCTATGGCATTAATAAAAGTTATAAACAAGTGTTGTCGATATGTAAGGCACGGCTCAAAACAGAGGCCCAATTAATAATAATACGAAATCTGAAAAAGTTTTTTGAAGGTTTATGAATTTCCTTTATTTTACTACCTAACCAACACGTCGAGCTAGAGATTTTTGATGTCGTCTACATAATTCGACTGCCTGAGATTTTAACCAGATGTACATGGAGATTTTGAATTCCTTACTTTCTTCAAAGACGCAAAGCAGTTTTTAAGATGTCGAAATCGATGCCATCGGTGACGAGATGATCACTATGAAGGGAATGGTTAAAAATCTCCCATCCGAATTCTTGCATTGTTTCTGTACTACAGGCAGAGATGTGCGAACGTGAATTATCGTGAAGGAAAATAATTCCCTTTCTCAACATTTTGCGTGGTCAATTTTGAATGGCGTAGGAAGTTTTCCACTGTTGCTCCAGGTTCCATAAAGTCAATCGAAAGCACACCCTTTTGTAACATGAATATAATTGCCATGATTTTCTTTTGAGACGGAATTTTTTTAAACTTCTCGGTACAGGTGCACCGGAATGACGCCAATGCACGAATTGTCATTTCGTCTCAGCATTAACATACGAAATCCTCGTGCCATCACGTAGTGGTAACGTGGGAGGATATTCCTCTTCCTCGTGTTTAAAACTGTCAGGAAAAACACGTACAAGATATCCTTCTGTAATATTATCATATCATGTATCATATCGATACCTCGAAGTTTCAGTTACGATGCTCGACGATGTTGTACTGGAGACTCCTGAAAACTTTAGAGAAACTTTGCGTATATTAGACGTAACGATTTTCCTTGCTTCTTCTATTTATATGCTTAACGAGATCGTCACTCTGGCACTTGGCTTGCTTTGCTGATCATAAACATTCGAATGATCTTCCTTACTACCACGATATCTTTGCACACCTGCTGCGGGCAGTTCCAACAGCGTGATATTCTCCTACATTCCTTAATGTAATCACTGATGGATTTTCCTAAAACTCACCCTAGCAACGAGGATAACGTTATGGCGTATGCGCGAAGTAGACAGTATTGTCAATCGATTTTATAGGTGATCGGTCCTCAATTTTGAACGTCGGATCTTAATTGTTTTACATAAAGTATGCATGTATCGCATCTTGCCTTCAATTTTTCTAACTCTCTTTTGTCGAATGTACTGTTATGAAACCAGAAAATATAAAATAGCTTCCAGTTCTGATGATGATGATACCTCTATGCCTAATTTTTTGCAAAGGAAAGGTTGGAATTAGCAGATTTAGAAGAAATTTCCATTACCTTGGAATTAGGCAATATACTCTTTGAAAACTTTCTATAACGAACCCTGATTGATATTCCCTTATGTGCTTCTACACAACTAAATGGATTATATTGTTTTGACTGAATTCCAAATACTGTCAGCAATAGGACATTGTCATACTTGTCCATATAACTTTATCAGATTTTTAATACTTACAGAAGAGTTTTATCTAAAGCAAGATTCCCTGGGAACAATCCAAAATCTGTTTAGAAGCACGAAACCTTAAGTAAATCGCTTCAAACGGCGCGGAGAATGGTAAATAAATAATCAAATACCGATAGAGATTCTGTCCTTTTCGTGGCAAATTAAAAATTCAGGATGGTCAACTTAAAATTTTAAATAATGATCGTACGGTATTCGATCCAATTACACATCGTTTCAATATTAACGTTGGGTAGGTCACAAAAATCGATTAATAAAATATTTACAGAGAACTGAGTAAACTTTAAGTTTGAGTTTTGTAAGAGAACCTTTTCAAACAAGTTGGCGCTCGTCAAAGTGTATTTTTCTAAGGTTAGCGAGCGTAGAGTTTCGCTTCGCAAATTCTTATGAAATTTTTCGGTAGATATCAGGCACACAATAATTCCTGTATTTATAGAGGGGATAAAAAATTTGTCGATAAAAATTGTCTGGTGAAATCTGGTATTCTAAATATCTGCTATATTTTCTGTAGATATGCACAACAATAAAATTTGTATGTATGCGATTCAAAAAGTCGTATAATCTTGCATGTAACAAAAGCGAAAGTAAAATACTACTTACTCAAACCTAAATAAAACATAAGCATAAAAGCATAACAACAAAAATTGAACTACTAAAGTACAGTAAATTAAACGAAACTTATTCGCAGTATATTTGTACTCCAATCTTGAACAAAGAAACAATATTGTAAAATCTTGCCTCTTTAATTGCCACTTTAGGCAAAGTAAGAAAAATTCGTTGGTATACAAGAACAGTAGAGGATAGATTGTAGACGGTAAATAATGCGGCAAGATATATCTAGGAAACGAAAGGGGCTTAAGGAAAATTAAATTAAGAACAGCCAGGATAGCATAAGATAAAAGATCATTACGGCTTACTATATGGCCGCCAATATTATTCTACTGCAAGATTGACTAGCAAATAATGCATTATACATAGCAATATTAAATTTAAATAAAATACCATGCAATGATACCGAATAGAAATGAAAAGAACGTAAAACAACGATAAGTATTGCAATTAGCACATCGTAAGCAAAAACTTGCCAGAGAGTATGGTATACGAGGGCCATTCGGAAACTAAAGACCGTTTTGCTTTCACACGTAACCGCGTGCCCCCACCACCACCGCCGATCTACGACTTACCTTTGCACTCATTCACTTCAGTTTGGCGACAGCTACGATCCAATACGGTTGATTATTCCTGAGCTGTGCGACTTCAAGATGTGTGGCAAAATTGACGATCCCGCCAAATGTGACGTACATGGTATCATCCGCTTTTTAAACGCGCAATAAGTCCGAGTCCACGAAATTTATAGACAAGACTTACGGTAATGTGATGGACGAAGCGTCAGTTCGGAGTTGTGTCATGTTTAATGGCGGGCGAAGGATGTTCGCGATTAAGATCGGTCGGGCTGGCCATAGGGGTGAGATCATAAATGGAGTGGTCTACTGTCAGACACGCTATTCAGACCAAATGGCGTAGTATGCTAAACAGTGAAGTCATCTTCCTTTACATGCAGCTGAAGTGACCCAGCACTTGCTTTAGTAGTTTCAGTGGGAATTTTTTCAACATCCGCCATACAGTCCGGACTTACCCCCAAGCGATTTTCACTTATTCCCCAAATTGAAATATCTTTTAAGTGGATGTGTGGATGATACGGAAATCATGTGGTTCAACAACTTGGTGGCAACTGAGTATGCAGAAGGCATAGAAAATCTGATAAAACGATGCGACAAGTGCCTAAATTTGAACGGTATAATATACTTTGGTTTAATTACATCTAAAAGTTTATTTACGTTGTAAACTAAAAATGGGGACAAAGATATCATTATAGCTCCTTCACCTGATCGATTGGGCTTCCTAAATTTTTTCCTCTTCAATAAACGTATACTTATCCCTCTCGTTCTAAAAGAAGAATCTATATTCGACTAAGCAGGTCACTAATTTGAAAAAAAAAACTAAAATAAATAAATAATAAAATAAATTTCGATTTGGCATGTCTTTCAGAAAACTTGTTTCGATCCAATCTCTATCTTTACATCCCTGTTAATCCTTTGTTTAAAATCACACGTGGGTTCTTTTCTCCCATTGTTCTGTTTTGTTTCTTATTTAAATATGCTCTGGTGAACATCTGGGCGAGAAGCGTGTATCCCTGTATGATCCATAGTATAAGTGTATAAAGTATGAATCAGAGTTGCTGGTCATGGCGTGTAGCTAAAACCATTATAGAATAATAGAGTCTTTACATCCTTTCGTATCCGGATATATGAGCTTTGTGTCTCCTTTTTCTTCTTCATTTATGAGAATCTAAAATCGTATATACTTGTCAGAGACTATGCTTCTAACATAGTTGTGCAAAATAACCAATTCTCTATAAACAATCAAACTATATGTGATTTTTTATTGATGATAACGTTACTGAAAAAAAGAAATACGCCCATCAATAAAAAATCACACATAATTTGATTGTTTATTAACGTTACGTTCTCCTGTTTTGAAGAAGAACGGCGCTATAGGATGCTCGTAAATTCTTGAATTCCTTGGCCAATACTTACTTGTAGAAAATGCTCGCCTGTTTGGTAGGGTGGAGGTTACAATAAAACTGAATGCACATGCGCAAAAAAATATATTTAGAAAACAAAATCTGTTCACGGTTTCCATTCTAGCCTATTTACAGTTACTATGTATGTAAGATATATAATACGCACAATAATTGCAGTTATTCGAGCTCTCACATACATGTAATGTACATTAGCATGTGCATATGTATGCTTTCATCCTTAGTTTTTGCTATATAAGGTACCGCCGCGGCGTGTATGTTCTCAATGCTGTGATTAAAATCTTACAGGCTTCCGCAGAAGCTTCGTATATAATAATGCCTCTATATGTATGTACGCACCACTACATTTGCATAGGAGAATCAACCCTGTTCAATTATTATTTTGATAAGCGCACCTCAGCGCTTTGCTTTGAATTTGTCTAAGGGAGTTGACCCTGTTTCATTGGTTGATGTTTGTAAGGGAACCAAACTCTTTCGTTATTTGTACTTCTGTAGCGGAACCCAACCCTCTCGGGGGGCGACAGTAGTGAAAATAGCCGATCTCAAAACAACAATATGTAATGTCACAGCTACCCAGGCGTTCTCGTAATAGAAATAAGGCGCTATGTATTCCCTAGCGCTTTAATACAGTCCCTTTATAGAAGGGAAAAAGTCAGTAACCAATAAATCTGCGAAGTAAGCACTGGCAAAGTCGATATGGTGTATAGAAATTTGGTCCGTGAAACTCGTTCGCATCGACCGACAACAAAATGAAAAAAAGTCCTCTTACAACGGAAGACCGAACAAATGTACAGATGACAACGGACGCTGCAGCCTCGACGACCGTCAACTAGAAACGGAAATATTGTACTTGTTAAGGATGCTTTTACATGCGCTCCGACGAAGGTATACAAATGATTGCCGCCACAATCTCAACAGAAGACCAAATATATGTATAAAGGACAACGGACACCCTAGCTTCGACGATCGATAATAGAAAACCGAGAAATTGTACCTGGTAACCATGTTGCTATATAAGTTCTGACGAAACTATAATAAGGTTGCCACTATGCGAGAACCGAAAAGGTGTACCCGTACTTGAAAATATTGAATGTTGAAAACTGCCGATATTCGTACGACGAAGTTACAATAAAGGTTGCAACTATACGAAAATCGACGAGGAACGACAGGCGGCCGAGAGTGTACGATCGCTGTTACCCCGACCGTCACGGAAACCGACTGTGTGTACTTGAAAACATTGAATAGTGAAAACTGCCGAAGATCGTACGACGAAGTTGCATTTAATGGATCTAATATAGGCAGGGTCTAATACATTTCGGAAAGAGAAAAATAAATGATGTATCAAATACGTAAATTAGTAAAACAAATGCATGAAACAATTCATTCGCATATTCTTCATTCCCCGATATTACTTTAAATATAATATTATGCCAAGTAGAATTTATGTATTTGGCATTAGTACTAAGTATGTCTGAAATTTTTGAAGTCAATCGTTATAAATCTTTAATCACGCCTTAAACTAATGTAGATGTAATGAGTATACGTTGCTCCGGAGAAGTAATTAGGTAACACACGACAAGTAATGTTGACGTTTGACTAAGATAACACACCGATTCTCACTATAATACGAATAGCGTCGCAATGGATAATTCGCTCTTATTAGCGGAAGCTCCTACATGAATTGTGACTAAAGGCAATTATAGAAGATTAGCAGAAGTTCAACGGTATTCGTAATGAACTGCAACACCTCTACGTGATTCCATGTACGTAACGTTGTAATGAGTATATCTGTACAAATGTACATTCAGAATAGAAGCTGGTATATACATACCTTTGTATGCATATAGGTAATCCTTACGTTTGCTATAGCGCCCCCGGAATATCTATATATCTGAAGAATTGCTAAACGAAAATGGAAGTACTACTTGTAGTATTATAATATTAAATTCTATGTGGTTCAAGAAGTTAATTCCTTGTAACACGCATTATCAATTGAAACTTCTTAAATACATGAACAAAAGGTTTTACTACTTGCCAAATTTCTATTTGCTTGTCTTAGATATTTTGCATTCATTATGGACATTAACACGGTGAAGAATAATCAAAGCCATATCTTAAGTAAATGATTATAAACAAACAGTCAGTTGTTTCTAAAACAATTGTTTCCGTAATAAGCAATTACTAAAATTCTGTGATGACTAAAAGTACAATCAGCTACTACGTTCTCTTGTATTTGTCGTTTATTGTAATGTTTTTAAAGAATAACAATGACAACACAAATTATCTATTTATTTCTGAAGATAATTTATAATTCGTAAACGCTATAGGGCTGCAACTTAAATTATATAACACATGGGCTGAAAAGTCCCGGGCCTAACACATAGATGACGCTAGTTTTATTGCGTTTCTCTCATTTAGTACTAACCTTCAAAAGACAGCTGTTAAAATTTCATGATATTCTATTCATTAGTTTGTGAGTTATTGTGCTAAGAGTCATGCTACTTTTGTTATTTTCAAAACAATGGATAAAAAACAATTTCGTGTTTTAATTTTACACTGCTTCTTGATGGGAAAAAATACCGTTCAAGCGAAGCAATGGCTTGAAAAGTGTTATGGGGACTCCGCTCCATCAGAAACAACAATAAAACGTTGGTTTGCTGACTTCAAACGTGGTCGTAGGGACACCGATGATGCAGAACGTAGTGGACGTCCAAATGAGGCGGTAACACCAGAGAGCATCAAAAAAATCCACAAAATCGTTTTGAATGATCGAAAAGTGAAGTTGCGCGAGTTTGCCGACATCGTAAAGATATCAAAAGAACGTATTGGCTTTATATTGCATGATCATTTGACTATGAGAAAGCTCTGTTCAAAGTGGGTACCGCGTTTGCTCATTGTTGACCAAAATCAAGAACGTGTTGATGATTCTGAGCAGTGTTTGGCCACGTTTAAACGTAACAAATCGGAATTATTGCGTCGATATGTGACTATGGATGAAACATGGATCCATCACTTCACTCCGGAATCGAAACGATCGTCATCTGAGTGGACAGCAACTGGTGAACCTCGTCCAAAACGCCCGAAAGCACAACAATCGGCTGGAAAGGTTATGGCCTCGGTATTTTGGGATGTGCGTGGTGTAATATTCATCGACTGTCTTGAGAAAGGAAATACCATCAACAGTGAATATTATATAGCGTTATTGGAGCGTTTGAAGGCCGAAATTGCAAAGAAACGACCGCATATGGCAAAGAAAAAAATTTGTTTCATCAAGACAACGCGCCGTGTCACAAGTCAATCAAAACAATGGCAGAACCACATGACTTGAACTTCGAATTGCTCCCACATCCACCGTATTCACCAGATTTGGCTCCCAGCGACTACTGGCTGTTCGCAGACCTCAAAGAAATGCTCGCCGGTAAGAAATTTCGCACGAATAAAGAGGTCGTCGCTGAAACTGAGGCCTATTTTGAGGCAAAAGATAAATCGTTCTACAAAAGTGGTATTGAAATGTTATAGCGGCGCTGGAATGATTGCATTCCTCTTGATGGAGATTACGTTGAGGAATAAAGCTAATTTTGAAGCAAAAAAGCCGTGTTTCCTTTGTTAGGCCCGGGACTTTTCAACCCATGTGTTACTAATGATGAGTCGCCAATTAAAATGACACCTAGCGAGCGCCCCTATCCCCACGCCATCCCCTCCATTCCAGGAACTTCTGGACCTTCCCTCGTATATTATAAAATCTGTTTTAAGCCACTATTTTTTTCAAAACAGAGGATTCAAGAAAATGATAACAACTAATCCCGGTTTCCCTTCTCTAACAAACAGTGTTGGTTACTAACTTTTTACCAGTACAATGCAAATTGCACTATATTCTAGCACATTACTGGACAGCATAGCATCCAAATCTTAACACCCTACTGAAATAATTATCTCATATGATTCATTAATATTAAGGAAACCCAACACAGTAAGAAGCGTTCCTGCGGAGACATACGTATTAAAGAAATATTGAGTTTGTAACCCATTAAAAACTTTCCGCGTCATAAATCCAAATAAACTACACAATTTCATGAAGTAGTGTACGATGTAATACACGAAAATGTTGGATTCAATACCATACATAAAATATGCTGGCTCGTCGTGGAAACTTTCGAAACATGTTATTTTAATAAAACATCATTCCAGAAAGAAGTAAAGAAATGGAATATATAATGATGGAAGTATCTGGCGAACTAAATTATTACCTACTAGTGGACGTATATATTTTTAGATAAATCGAAGTTTTTAAATTAAAAATTTAATCAGAACAGGGTATAGCGCACAGACTTACAAATACATACAAGCGCACGCAACATATATGAAATTCTTCGATGCTGCTGCTTCTTCGAAGGTCCTTCCAGACAGTTTTAATATCTTCACTGCGAGCTGTTTCATTAAACTTTCCAGTAATTTTGTTTCAATGATCTAATCTAAGTGTATCTACTGATCTCCATACATGCATCTGGTGTATATTTATTAACTGTATTCGTCGACGATATTCTGCCCGTTCTTGTTAATATTACGAGCAGTATCTATGTTAATATTTTAATTAGGTTATCTTCGGGAAAGCGAATTTACTAAATTTTCGTTTTAATAATGAAGAAATACGAACGAGAGACGATCGTTTTGATTACATTGGTCTGCAGAGTTGAAAAAACCAGTCTCGAAGTGCACGGGCTTTTGTGTATGCAAATTACTAATCGATAAAGTTATCCTTTTAATAAGGTTGACTTGGGTATCTTGAACGAAAATCTAAAATGTTTAACGTATTTTCTTGTATAAGAAATGTTGCATTTATACGATACTTTAAAGTACCTTACCCACAAGCACGTCAAGATTGTGAGCTTTTGATATTATTATAATTTATAAAATATTATTCTCGTTTCCATAGCTTTCTTTGCTATGATGCTTATGATAATTCTAATTTTAGCAAACGAGAAATAAAAAGAAATGTCGGCGTGTACTTTTCTTCTTAGGGTATATTCTGTGACAGAAACAATACACAGCGGCAAACAACTAAAGAAATTATAATTTCTTGAAGCCTCATTCAAGGGTATATTCCAGGACCGAACTTAGATGAATAATGTAATTCCCGCACAGTAATGCAATAATACGTAGAGTCTGTTTAATATCTCGTGAGACCATCATGCGCGAGATTTTTGACGTCACACGATATTCAGCTTCAGCAAACATCGGGTTAATCATCAACTAATAAACTGCAGTATAGTGTGGTTAGTAATAAAAATAACATGGAATAGTATTTCAAGCTGTATTGATTATAAAAGTTACAGATTTCGAAAAACATGCAAAACCATTGTGTAAATAAATCTATTCTAATACTGGTGTCTAATAGTGGAAAATAAATTCATACGACACTTCAGAACACATCAATACATATTTGAGATTAAGTTTGAGTATTTAATCAGTTCTTTTAATATTCCTATATTATCAAA
Organism: Trypoxylus dichotomus; assembly: GCA_023509865.1. Classification (NCBI taxonomy): domain Eukaryota; kingdom Metazoa; phylum Arthropoda; class Insecta; order Coleoptera; family Scarabaeidae; genus Trypoxylus; species Trypoxylus dichotomus. The sequence continues at coordinate 3,088,391 of CM042078.1, forward strand.
CCTATATGGATTGAAGTATTTTATAGTATTGCAGTCATTCCTTTTACATTAATGAAATATACGGATTTTAATTGGGACATTTAAAATTTCTTATATTGAAAAAAATAAAAGATTTTAGTTAAAAACTGCAATTAAACGTAGCGTCTGTGTTATATATGTATACTACCAGGTTGATTTAGCTAAATTCTGCTCGAACTAGCTTTTCCACATCTGCTAACTGGAACGTAACATTTCTTGATGCAATCCGTTGCATTACATTAGTCCATATTTTCTCAGTAGGATTGAGCTCCGGATGGTAGAATGGAAGCCTATACATTATATGGCCATATATTTCAAATATTGCATCGATTATGTATTCGATACAGCTTAGATTGTACTGCCTTATTATGCGATAAAGCTGTACCTTGGTTGCATTGCTTTCAGAAAGAATGCTATGTGCATTCAACCATTGCAGCATTTCATCTGTTACTTGAGACACTTTCTCCAAAAGTTTACCTAAACAAATATTATACTTTCATTTTTACAAGATATAAGCCCAACTACCTGTTGGATGCTGGTTTTTCAAGTAATTACATACATTCCAAACTATTTCCCGCGTGTCTTTTGAGAAATACATCCTTGTTTTGCTTGTCACAGATGACACTGTACATGTTGTTTGGCTAGAAATCGAAGGTTCACACATTCATTCATCAGGTAAATTAAATTAATGTGAATAATTTAAACTGGTAATAAAATAATGAGAAAGACGGAAAAATAATAATATAAATGCAAAGACAACCGAGCAAATTCAGCAGCTGTAAGCAACTGTGACATAACAAAAGATCACGTCTTTCACAAACATATTTTTCGAACGGATCAACCTCTCTTTCTAAAACGCAAATTGGTTTCTGCGCCAATCCCACGAGATAATAAAACGAATCTAACAAGCTGATATTATGTATGTAATGTACATATTATACGAATTTGCCCAATTCGGGTTCATCAATGCTCCAACCAGGCTTAAATGGGACATCATTCGCTCAACGGATATAGACAACGCTGCAGTGGTCCTTAATACAAGGAGCTACAACGACAAGATGTAGAAACTTCTTGACGATCCTACGTACAAACCCATCACAACGGATGCAATAACATTCCTGAAGAATTAGAACTAAAATCGATAACGCACCGCTGAGTGAAGAAACGAAAAAATCCTCATACCCAGGAAAAAATCCACAAAGTGGCCAAGGATGCACATTTTACCTTTACCCGATACCTGGCAAACCAACTAAAGCCATACGGCGAGCAGATGAACTCCTACGCTAAAGATGCAGACCACCTCATCGACATCCTACATCAACAGCATGTGGAGAGCACAGACATGTTAGTCAGCTTCGATGTAACCTCACTATTCATCCGAGTAACGGCCAATAAAACAGTCGACATCGTCAGAAACAAGCACAAAGTGGAAGACCATCTGAGTATTGTCTGAAAAGCATCTTCACATACAATGACCAGAGGTATAGACAAACAGACAGAGAGCCAATGGGATTCACTCTATCACTTATCATAGCTAATTTCTTCATGGAAGGTTTTAAAACAAGGGTCCTGAACACCGCTAAGTACAAATGTAGATTATGGCTCAGACATGTGGATGATACTTTGAGCAATAAATTCAAAGTGAAAATTTTTAGTAACAAGCGACGAATTTTTGTTCGTAGGATGTCCAAAGGAAAAGTGCACGTTGTATACACGGGAAGGTTTCGGGAGTGGATGCTTTTCTGTGAAAGGATTAGAAAATGTGATGAAGACTGAAATATTGAGAAAAGAATAGTATAACGAAACTTTAAAGCAGTACATCTGGCCTTCTGACTTGTCGTTGATCGGGGGTTGGTTTAATTCTTCGGCACCCTACCGACTTCAAATACTTGTCGAAGTTCTGAAAAGGCTCTCACAACAACGGAAGAGAAAGGATATGGACTGGTCACCACAATCAATGAACCTCAATCCCACAGATATATTGTGGGGCAAACTAGATAGAAAAGTACATCAGTGAGATCCAAAATCAGCAAGGTATTTAGAAGATTGCCATCATCATGAGTAAAATTAGCAAGAATAATGCCAACATTGTGGCAGAGGTCTATTTCTTAACGAAAGCTTATATATTTTTGATAATGTAATCTCCTCCAAAATTAGTATCATAACTTCTAACAAATATTCAGCTTTTTCTCGTTATAAATACGTTTTTTTTATTAAATCTTAATATATACTTCTCAAGATGGTCTTAAACTTATGAGTGGTAGTCTATATTATAAAATATGTGTCAGGTTTATATCTTCTTTATTATATGTATATACATATACATATTGTGACATCTTACCTTTTTAGTGTAAATTAGTTTATTGTATATAAAAATACGACAGCATTTTGTGATGTATATAATGTTCATTCGTATTATGGGATCAACATTTTAAAATATTGGGTAAAGGTAACCTTTGATTTTGAAATTGGTTGAACTTTTAAACTATAACTCCTCAAATACCATATGGTATTGAAAGGAAATGCTTTGATATGTTAACATTAACATTTTATTTGTCTTTGTTACGGTGGTATTCGCTAAAAACTGACAATTGTTCTATCTTCTGATGTGAGTGATGTTTCTACCTCCCGAATTTTTCCGCCAATAGGACAATTATTGGGGAGTGTACCAAAGGGTAGATTAATCGTACAAAATTAAAATTTGTTTTAGAATTTACGGGTTGGAAACCGTCCTTTGTCAATTAAACCTGCAAGTGTACGGTAGTTTGTTGCATTTAATTTATATCAGTTGTAAGACAATCAATAGCGTAGCCTCCCTCGGTAACAGCATTTTTTTAATTAAAGCGGAAATAGGCAGTGAAAATATGTTCCACGATTAAATCGACCAATGAGTTTCTCTGCGTTGAACTTTTTTTAATGGCGTGGTCCCCTATAAAACGCGGAGGGGCACATTTTTCATTTTCGTTCGTAAATAATTATCCAGGGGATTGAAGGGTAGCCAGATCAAATAAGGGGAAATCCGTGAGTAGCATCATCTGCGATGCTATCTAAACTGGTTCCCTTCGGTACTTTAGAGATGATAGTTCGAATTCTAATGGAGTATTCCCCTAGATGAACTTCATTGTATTATTTCGTATACTTGAACAAATTTTATGATGCCTACTTCAAAAACAAATGCATGAGACATTTATTTCGGGAAGAGAGAGCTACATTGTATGTTCAAAAACTGATCGAAGGATACCTTTTTCGAAGACAGGAAACAGTTATTTCAAAGAGAGGTTAGCACAATCAATTTACACTACCGTCCAAAAGTTTAGAAGCAGCAACGGAATTTACAAAACGTCACAGATACAGTAACATTGTATTGTGATTAGTAATGAATTTATACAACATAAGTAACTGTGTCAAATAAAAGTAAACTAATTCAAACATAATAATAATATTTATGTATTATTTAGGTCTGTTGGGGTTGTTCTTGTCGGTATGACCATATTTGGCTTTGATAAAAGCTGCACAAATTTTAGGCATTCTTCGAAGCAATTTATTACCACAGTCCGGGTCAACTTGTTGCCATGTGTTTTGTAAATATTCCCACTGGTGTTGGATGTTCTAAGGTTGTCGCTGTCTAGACCTTCAATCAAGCTCTTCCCATAAGAGCTCAATGGGCCACAAATCCCGACTTTGAGAAGGCCAAATTATTAATTTTATTTCATTTCTTGCTGCCTTCTCCTCTAAAAGATTTTCACAGATTTCAGCAGTACGTCTGGAGTGATTGTCCTGATGGGACGCAAACGGCTTACCAACACGCCGGCTTCCACACAGATTAGGATAACTTTCCAAAATATCAATATACTCTTCCTTCTGCATTGTACCATTAATTTTCACTAATTCACCCGTAGTTGCTCCAGTAAAACAACCACAAACGATAACACTACCACCCCCGTGTTTAACGGACGCCACTAAACAGTTTTTTGCGGCAGGCGCATTACCTGAAACTTGCTGCCAATAATCGCCTTCTGGCGATGGTAACAAAAGCATTTGTTCGTCGTTGTGTATAAACGCGCGTTGCGATATCCGGTGCCGTTACACGTCGAACTCGTTTCGAGGTCTTTACTGTCTCTAAATCCAAAAGTCGCATTTGGCCGCCCAGTTCGTCAGATTTTGTCGTGTTTCTCTTCTCTAGATGTAGTGCACACCTTTCGGTAGAATCCCTAATCGTAGAGCAATTTCTCTCTCGATATATCATTCGCCACGAAGAATGCAAATAGTACTACGTTGTTCTACAGTCAACCGCCTGTGTTTTGGTATTTTTACGCTAAGTATTTTACCGATTACAGATACACTAAGGATTAACACTTTTACCATATGCATTAAACGATTAGCGAAGCAGTACTAAACTATGCTAAAGTAATTATTGCAGGTATCTTATCCCATCCCCATCAAAAATAGTCGTATTCTTGGTAAAAAGCAATAAAATGCATTAATGTGAAGTTTGCACCTACATATTTGGACTTTACCCATTATGTGTAACAATTTTATATTTGCACGCAGTAATTTATAACAGGGATTAGCGATTTCACGATATGCCCATCAATTGTATTATTTTAAACGAATTTCACCTTGTTTCCAACTTATGGACTGTAGTGTACTTTCACAAACATGTAATAACAGGGTCTGGTACAGCTGTAGCTGTGTCCATGTAATTAGCAGTGAAACCGTGGTGTTTGTACTGGGAACGTAGAGAATGAAGTTAATAACGTTGTGTTAATGTTGCTAGATTGGTGGAATGAAAGCTAACAGTCCAGTCATTGAAAGTGGTGAATTGCTTTTCATCTGTGTATATCGATAATATATAAATTTCAAATTTATTTACACCAATCTAGCGAAAATGAGACGGGAGAAACTTTTTATGCGTACCATAATAGGTTAACTTCATAAAGCAGAATTAACTATTTATAAACTATTTATTGCTTTAATACAAATAAAAACAATTTATACCAAAAAATAAATCATTGGTTTTTCTTTATAACACAAATACGCCTTAAACGACCAGAGAAAAAATGTATTTTGAATAACATTAAAATGTAGGTTAGTTTAGTTACTTTGTGATGTAACTTTAGTGAGCAAGAACGATATGCAATAAAAATCCAAGTATAAAATAACAATAAATATAGTCTCCAGATGAGAATCTATGAGGGTTTTGTTGTTTAGTACTACTAGTACTGCTAACAACAAAACTACCTGTTTAGGATGTTGAAAGTGTTGCGTAGAAATATAAAAATATTCAGTTCTCTGATCAACTACGAGGGGAGGTCCAGAAGTTCGTGGAATGAAAAGGTTTTAAATAAAATAAAACAATAAATCTATTTTTCCTTTTCTGTATAATCACCCTTAAGCACAATACATTTATTAAATCTATGAATTAATTTTTCTAAGCCATCATAAAAATATTTTTTACCTTTCGCCTCAAAATGGGCCAACATTGCCTCCTTTACCTCATTGTCGTCGGAAAACTTTCTTCCACGTAAGTCATTTTTTAAATTGGGGAACAAATGAAAATCACTAGGTGCCAGGTCTGGATTGTAGGGTGGATGGACTATTGATTGAAAGCCATGCTTATGCAGAGCAGCCTTTGTAACTTTGCTTTTGTGAACCGGCGTATTATCTTGCAAGAGCAACACACCCTTGCTTAACTTTCCTCGACGTTTTTCCTTGATGGCCTCCTTTAATTTTTCTAATATCGCTGCGTAATATTCTCCGGTTATGCTCCTACTTTGTAATCAATCAATAATATCCCCTCACAATCGCAAAAAAACAGTAGCCATCAACTTTCTAGCCGATTCTGACACTTTGAATTTCTTTGGCGGTGGTGTCCCCTTTTTATGCCATTGCATGGACTCCTGTTTGGACTCAGGCTCAAAGTGATGAACCCATGTTTCATCTCCGGTAACAATCCGCTCCAAAATCTGTGCAGGTTTGTCTCCACACAGCTCCAAAAATTGTTTGGACGCACAGACGCGCTGCTGTTTCTGCAGCGGCGTGAGCATTCTCGGTACCCATCTTGCACTGACTTTTGTCATACCCAGGTGGTCACGTAGGATACATAAAATGGTTTTATCTGATACTTTAACTAATGCAGATAATTGTTTTTTCTTCAAACGGGCATCTTGCAGTGGAAATTTTTGCACTTTTTCGACGATGTCTGGCCGTCCTGAGCGGGGGTCGTCTTCAATCGAAACCATGTTGAAAAAGACCATGCCACTTATAAATCATTGATTTACAAGGGTACTGTTCCCCATAAACGGTTTCCATTTCATTCAATATGGTTTGAGCCTCCTTCCCTTGCTTTGTAAGGAACTTTATCACAGCACGGTGTTCAATTTCCTCCATAGTTTCAGTTTTCTTCCGAATTGACTTGTTTAGCAGGCAACTATTCGTAAACGACTGACGCTATAGGGCTGCAACTTAACTTATATACTAATGATGAGTCGCCAATCAGAATGACACCTAGCGAGCGCCCCTATCCCCATTGCATCCCCTCTATTCCACGAACTTCTGGACTTCCCCTCGTACTTTGAAACGAAAAGCTGATCCGTTAATACCACACGAAGCTGGCCATTGATATGCGGAACAAGTACACCCTTCGTGCACCGGTTTTCTGATAAAATCTATTATAAGGATGCAATAATCATACAGTGCATCAAGCTATTATTTGAAGTAACATTTGTAGTAGAAATCTGTATGAATGGGATTCAAAAACTAAAACGCCACCAATTTCACAAACTAAAAGCCCGTGGTCTGTTAATGGCTTAACAAGAACTAGACTATGCAAGACTTTGTACCTTCCGCACTTCAATGCTAATAACGATTATGGTAAAACTAGTAAGCCTCTATTAAAGCAAACTGCGTGTGCTGGAAAAAACACAACCAGAAATTTAAGAATACCTCAACGTAGTCAAATAGGGAAATAATATTCAAATTACAAAGGCGGAGTACATTCCATGTCGGTACGCTCTTAATTAAACATGACTGTTTTCTAGAATGAAGTGATTTTTCAAGATTATCGGGCCCCAACATCTACTTAGAGATATACCTGTATGGATTGCCCAGTCATCGAACGATTATGTGATCCTGATAAGATATATGTACGTACACGTACACACGCACGTATGAAAGAAGTAACCATCGATAAAAGAGGGAAAAGTTAAGGAAGAAAAGCACCGTCGTAGAAGCGTGATTTATACGCAAGTTAACATTAAAATTCAGCCGGCTGCCCTGATCGTACAAGTTTTGATAAGTAAACACAATAACTCAGGCACGCACTCGTTAAAAACCATTTCCCTCGCGTATAATTTCGGATTATCACGTCGTCACTGAGAGAAATACGCTCCTTCTCGATTTTTTTTAGCCGGTCTCTTTTTAATACGTGCGGGTCGCCGAGCACCACTGAATTTATTTGCTTTCCCTGTTCTACTGCATTTAAATGCAAATCGTGGCTGTTCAGATGCAAAATGAAAATACGTTGGAATATGTATTTAACCGCTTATATTAAACGAATGATTTTATAATTATAATCTTGGACGCTGCTAGGCAGGGACCTTGCCACTGTTCCGCGGTATTCGCGAAGCAGTAAAATAAACTTTACGACCTAAGCTCGGTCCTGTAAACCTAAATTGCTAATTTCCAGTTGTAATTTACTACTCGTTGTGTGTGTTTGTAGTAATAGATCACATCTGCATCCATATATCGCTTGTCATTACGGTAATTAGGTTCGGTAAAACAGATTTCAAAGAAATAGTTTTTATTACATTTTTTTAATTCGTTAAGACGGTCGGTACATAAATAACGGCAGTGATCGTAATAACCGACGGATTAGAAAAGTTCGAAGTTTATGAGAATAAAATAAATACTAAATTTCATGTATACTTAAAGTGAAAGAGCAGTATCTTTCACTTTGCTTTTTCTTGTCAAATACATCACTAGAAGAATTTTAACTTAACTAGAAGCGCTAAAGGAGCTAGTACAAAATATTCAATATTGCAGCATTTTTTCAACATAAACTCAAGACCTAAATATCATATTCTTGCAGCATTCACAGTTTCCTGTTCTGAGCCAGTTGTTTGGTTTTAATCCACCCCATACCCCTTTTTTCCAATGTTCTATACATCTGTCCTTTCGGGGTCTACCTATTCTATTTTTACCTTCTGTTTTGGCGTCAAAAATCCTCTTTGTTATTCGATCTTCTTCCATTCTATGTATATGTCCAAACCATCCCAGTTGTCTCTCCTTTCTCATTGTTACTCCTTCTATTCTTCTTAGGAATCTCATTTCCATGGCCGTAACCCTGCTTTTGATTCTATTCGTGGTTATCCATGACCACTCTTTTATACACCTCTGTCTTTATTTGTTTTGATATTTTTTTTATCTAAAAACATATTCCTTAATGTGTTATATATTTTTGCGGATTTCCCCATTCTCTCATTTATTTCTTTCTTTACTCTCCCATTGTCTTCAATGGTTGTTCCTAAGCAATTGTAGCATTTAACTTGTTCCAAGGCCGTTCCTTCGATTTCGATGTGCTTTTCTTTCACTACCACTATTATCATTGTCTTCGCTTTCATTGTGTTTATCTTTATTAGTTCTTCTTGGTATATCTTCAAGTTTTGCTGTAATTTCTTTTCTGAGTCTGCTATCAATACGATATCATCTGATTAGCTTCATATACGCTTCCATATGCCCTTGATAATGATAAGTAGATAACGAAGTCTTCTTCTTAAGGTAATACTCTTTCATATTTACAACTCTATTAACATTTGCCGTGAACCGAGGTAGATAGTGTCGATGTGTTGATTTGATTTTAGATACACAGTGATCAAGGACACTGTACAATCTATTGTAAAGTATTTGCGCTGTGCAGTCAACATCGCCATGATCCAACAAAGTATTCCTATCAACTGCGCCAAGCTCGGAACACAGCGCAGAAATTATAACGCAAATTGGTATTAGATGGAAAATTTAGTGGATCTGATGGTAAGTCAAGATTAATCAGTACATCAAAGGCAGGATGGTGCGAGTCCCCTTTAACGAAGAAGGCCAGATCATGAGCAACAGTGAACTACACATCCAGGTTCGTAAGAACCAGGTCCAGTAACCCTCCATTTAAGTTTGTGGTATTGTTCAGCTGTCGCAGATTAAAAGTCTCCCTCAAAAGCAGAATACTGCTAGTTCTTCTATCATCCAAATCCGGTACGTTAAACCCGGGAGCATTAAAATCTCCAACTGATACGCATTGCTTGTGTACTAGGAAAATTCCTAAAGCATCGATAAATGTTTCATAATCGTCGAGATCGATATTTGGAGGAATATACAAATTGAGTATATACACCGACAAGAAAAACATCTTCCATTGACATATCGCTACATCAATCACCGGCACACGGTCACTCAGGGTAGATGCATCAACCGAAGCAACGGATACTGTCTCCGTAAATGCAGATAAAACACCTCCTCCAATAGACCTCCCTAATAAAGCAAATCTACCCTTATTCCTATATACTACAAAAGCAGGATCCACAAATCCTCCGTTATTCACATCATCAGCCAATCTGGTTTCTGTAAAGAATACAACTTTCGCATCACAAACGCTATTGGAAGAAAGCACTGTATCAGTTTTTGTACGAAGACCACGGACATTTTGATATCTAAAGGGAAGTGTATTATTAGCGTTGGACTTGTTTATTTTAAAGGCTTTGATTTAACAATTTTCGGTATGTCTTTTTCGTGCGAGAAGTTCCTCTCTTACTCTGCGATATAAAGCAATTTGCTGTAGAGTTCTGTACTTAAATATATGAACTAAACACAACATCCAGAGTAGACAGCATATTTGTAGTAAGAATAATTGCACTATTTTCCTTTTAAGTAATTTTCATTTAAAGTGTTTTATACAAATTCCATATATCTCGTGTCACTTGTGTGTTCAAATTAGAGCTACAAAGAAGTATGAGTCTGTTGTCAAGATTATAGAATATCTTTCCATCATCCGACTTTAATATTTATCAACCACCTTGGGTAGGTATGTACAATTTCTATAATATTACGAGGGGAGGTCCAAAAGTTCGTGGAATGGAAGGGATGGAGTGGAAATAGGGGCGCCCGCTAGGTGTCATTCTGATTGGGGACTCATCATTAGTACATAAGTTAAGTTGCAGCACTATAGCCTCAGTCGTTTACTAATAGTTGCCTGCTAAACAAGTCAATCCGGAAGAAAACTGAAACTATGGAGGAAATTGAACACCGTGTTGTGATAAAGTTCCTTACAAAGCAAGGAAAGAACCCTCAAACCATATTGAATGAAATGGAAACCGTTTATGGGGAACAGTGCCCTAGTGAATCAATGATCTATAAGTGGCATGGTCTTTTTAAACAGCTCAGGACGGCCAGTTGAGGCCACCACATCAGACATCGTCGAAAAAGTGCAAAAATTTCTACTGCAAGATGCCCGTTTGAAGAAAAAACAATTATCTGCATTAGTTGGAGTATCAGATACCACCATTTTGCGTATCCTACATGACCACCTGGGTATGACAAAAGTCAGTGCAAGATGCGTCCAAACAATTTTTGGAGCTGTGTTACCGGAGGTGAAACATAGCTCTTCACTTTGAGTCCAAACAAGAGTCTATGCAATGGCATAAAAAGGGGACACCACCGCCAAAGAAATTCAAAGTGTTAAAGTAGGCTGGAAAGTTGATGGCTAGTGCTTTTTGGGATTGTGAGGGGATGTCATTGATTGATTACAAAGAAAAGGGTAGGAGCATAATCAGAGAATATTACGGAGCGATATTAGAAAAATTAAAGGAGACCATCAAAGAAAAAACGTCGAGGAAAATTGACCAAGGCTGTGTTGCTCTTGCAAGACAATGCGCCGGTTCACAAGAGCAAAAGTTGCAATGGCTGCTCTGCACAAGCATGGCTTTCAATCAATAGTCCACCCACCCTACAGTCCAGACCTGGCACCTAGTGATTTTTATTTGTTCCCCAATTTAAAAATAGACTTACGTGAAAGAAAGTGTTCCGACGACAATGAGGTAAAGGAGGCAATTTTGGCCCATTTTGAGGCGAAAGATAAAAAATATTTTTTTAATGGTTTAGAAAAATTAATTCATAGATCTAATAAATGTATTGTGCTTAAGGGTGATCATATAGAAAAGGAAAAATAGATTTATTGTTTTATTTTATTTAAAACCCTTTCATTCCACGAACTTCTGGACCTCCCCTCGTATATTCCGTAACATCTTTCTCTGGCACGATTCTTCGTATGCTTAAATTTATTTCTTTCCTGAGGAAACTCCCAAAATAGTTTCTCAATCAAATCTTGAAAGCTGACAGGTTTATATTCACTATGTATCAAAACTTCCGTCCTCCTATAACGGGACTTACATTGAGAATCCTATTAATGTCATCAGTAATACGTTATAATAGAAATCTTTATTAAGCTGTCATTGATTTAACAGTTCTATACGCTATGTTTCTTCAATGTTTCAATTTCAGACCAAGCATTTCACTTTATAGTAAATATTTTCCCCTAAGGTAGATAGACAGGTTTCCCGGCTTTGTTACATATCTACAGCTACATTGTGTTTGCCTTCATGCATCTACACGCGTTACATGAATTAAGAATGAAGCAATTACTTTACGAGCAGTTAAGTTGATTTTAAGTTTAGAAAACCACTTACTACCAGGGAAACACATGAAAAATGCAGAGTAGCGGCTATTGCAGGCAGGGAAAGATGTAGCTAGTTAAGAATTCTTCTAAACGAAAACATTTGTTTATTTTACAAGTTAAGAAATAAATTAAGACAAATTATTTAGTACAAGATGTTCTGTGTACAATTCTAATTATATTAGTACTTCGAAAAGTGTTCTTCCAATGTAATTGGGTTATATAACAATTGCATGTTCTTTAAGCAATTAAACTCCTTAAATTATTAATATCTTTAGAGAAACTGTGTCACGTGCTTTGTAATGCTCGATTATTGGGTTCCAATTTAAGAATCTAAGAAAATAAAGTAGTAAAATATAGAAAACAATACTGGCTACGATATTACGAGAAACATACAAAATTGATGTAGATTACATTAGCTGATAAAGTAGGATGCGGAGTCGTCGGTATTCTTTACCGCAGTAGTCGGCAAGTACTTTCGATGAATAGAACCAAATCGATTTTTTTATCGTAACTAATAACAATACGGAAATTGGAAGTACTGCCGCTATTACATACCGTAATATCTTGATAATTTGAAGCTGTAATAAACCGAATTCTTCGGTAATTCAAATAGCTTTATAAAATATATTATGTAGTTCGTAATCCGAATTTTTGTGATTTACTTATCCCTAGTGCAGTGTCAACAGCTTCTGCAAGTTTCAACTTGTATAGAATTGGGTTATGCAGGAACGTGAGGTAAGTTGAGTTGGTTCGTTAGTTCGGTATTGTTACCCAAAATACGGTCGTTAGAAATGGCTTCAAAACGAAAGCACAAAACACTAACACTGAAATAAAAGTCTGAAATATAGGAAATATAGGTTACTGCATATCATCAGGCCAAGACACTTCAGAAAAGTACTGCAGATCAGCAGCATCACAGTAATAAAACCAGCTTTAAAAAAAACGACAAGTTTGAAATTGCGTAAGGACGTACGCAACAGATTAAGAAAAACATTAAATTTGTGTTAAAAATAGTTTTACTCCCGTGATGCTGCTGGTGTTAATTTTTTTTTCTGTTGTCCTAGTATCTTGAGTATCTTGACTTGATGATGTGCAAATATGCACTAAACCAACGGCCATTGATTAATTAAATTATTTGAGATGCTGTGAGATTGGTCCCTTTTTCCTATATTTTGATATGAACTCATGCAGACTCAACAACGTTTCTTTAAAAGTCTGAAATTTGAGCAAATTAGATAGTGACACAAGTAGTAAAGATTTGACTGTATCTCTGTAGCTTTGGTCTTATACCTGCACAATTTTATAAGCAGATTTACAAGCACCTGGACGGAAGACTTTTAAAGAAACACTAACTTTTTTGGTTTGTGCAAACACTGACGGATCTCACAAATTAAAACACCGGAAATATATTTTGATTAAAAGAAAATAGCAAGAGATTTGGAAAATAAGAAGATCAATTAATTTGAACAATAGAAAAAATTATGGATTTGAATTAATAATACAGGTACTACTTATTGTTAGCTCTACTAACAGTGCAGCTTCTAATTAAATGTATGATCTATTGTGGAGAATGGCACAGGAAAATATTAAAACATGGCATCAGTATACCATGGATACAGACGGAGAAACCCTTCTAACACATGGGCTGAAATGTCCCGGGCCTAACAAAGAAAACACGGTTTTTTTGGTTCAAAATTAGCTTTATTCATCAACGTAATCTCCATCAAGAGCAACGCAATCATTCCAGCGCCGCTCTAACATTTCAATACCACTTTTGTAGAACGATTTATCTTTTGCCTCAAAATAGGCCTCAGTTTCAGCGATAACCTCTTCATTCGTGCAAAATTTATTACCGGCGAGCATTTTTTTGAGGTCTGCCAACAGCCATTAGTCGCTGGTAGCCAAATCTGGTGAATACGGTGGATGTGGGAGCAATTCGAAGTTAAATTCATGTAGTTTTGTCATTGTTTTGATTGACTTGTGAAACGGTGCGTTGTTTTGATGAAACAACATTTTTTTCTTTGCCATATGCGGTCGTTTCTTTGCAATTTCGGCCTTTAAACGCTCCAATAACGCTATATAATATTCACTGTTGATGGTATTTCCTTTCTCAAGATAGTCGATGAATATTACACCACGCACATCCCAAAATACCGAGGCCATAACCTTTCCAGCCGATTGTTGTGCTTTCGGGCGCTTTGGACGAGGTTCACCAGTTGCTGTCCACTCAGATGACGATCGTTTTGATTCCGGAGTGAAGTGATGGATCCATGTTGCATCCATTGTCACATATAGACGCAATAATTCCGGTTTGTTACGTTTAAAGATGGCCAAACACTGCTCAGAATCATCAACACGTTCTTGTTTTTGGTCAACAGTGAGCAAACGCGGCACCCACTTTGAACAGAGCTTTCTCATAGTCAAATGCTCATGCAATATAAAGCCAATACGTTCTTTTGATATCTTTACGATGTCAGCTAACTCACGCAACTTTACTTTTCGATCATTCAAAACGATTTTGTGGATTTTTGATGTTTTCTGGTGTTACCGCCTCATTTGGACGTCCACTGCGTTCTGCATCATCGGTGTCTCTACGACCACGTTTGAAGTCAGCAAACCAACGTTTTATTGTTGTTTCTGATGGAGCGGAGTCCCCATAACATTTTTTAAGCCATTGCTTCGCTTGAACGGTATTTTTTCCCATCAAGAAGCAGTGTAAAATTAAAACACGAAATTGTTTTTGATTCATTGTTTTGAAAATAACAAAAGTAGCGTGACTCTTAGCACAATAACTCTCAAACTAATGAATAGAATATCATGAAATTTTAACAGCTGTCTTTTGAAGGTTAGTACTAACTGAGAAAAAGGTGACTGCAATAAAACTAGCGTCGTCTATGTGTTAGGCCCGGGACTTTTCAGCCTATGTGTTAACATGTGATACGCATAACATTCACACATACACAAGGTAACCACAGCAATAACAAAGACATCTCTGTTCAGCATATAGAAAAAGAAGTAGAAGATGCTTAAGAAAATTGTTATGGCCACCCTTTAGAGGAGATGTAATAACTATTGAATAGATGCCCGATGGTATTAAATCGCAAAATGCGAAACAAAGGATATACTGAACTAAGAGAAGAAACAGTTTTAGAAGAAAGAACTAGCACATGCAATAAGTTGCATTACAATTACAGCAGTGTCAATAAATTGCACAACAAAGTAATTGTATTGTAATTAATATTTGTAGTCTCTAATAAGTAAACTTCTTTCAACGCTCTCTGTTAAGTTTATATTTAACCGTCACATTGTATAATTATCGAAAAAGATAAGTGATTATTCTTATCTCCTAGAATGAATGAAGCATAGAGAGAAGCAAACTTACTTAATTCTTTTGCAATTAAGTGTAAAACGGATAAGGTTAGTGCAATTATGTATGCCTTCATTGGGATTTTATTTATCTTGCGTTAACTGTTAGACTAAAAACTGTCAGTGGTTTTACGAGGTAACAACAAAAACTCCTACAGGAATAGTAAAAGTCTTTCATCGACTGACATCATCCCCTTTCTCCGTCAATATCTCTATTTTACTTTAACGCGTAATAGAAGAAGTGGCATTTTGACAACAGACAAGGTGAGGTGACATCCACAGGCACCATCTTCTGTTTCCATTACATACTTTTTTGCTAGAGAGCGCTTACCATAGGATTTTTAGAATAGAATGCTGTCTACATTTAGGTTAACAGCAGTACATGTCGTATTATCGCGAAAGCTCGTCGTTTTAACTTCATGGGAAGTTATTAACATGTTTACTCATGCCTTAACAAGCTTGGCACATATTTATTATCAATTTAAAAATTACTTTTATATAACAACATTCCTCTTAAATACCATTTGTAAAAGAACGATAATGAAATTTGATATTTCGAGAAGAGAATGGAAGAATAAAACATGAAGTAAATTTAAATTAAAATCAAATACGTTGTCCAATACATCTCTTTTATAGAAATAGTTTCTCCCTTTTATTATTTAATTTTGGGAAAGAGGACCTGAATACGTATATATGTTCCAAATCGCCTTTTTTATTTTGTCCAGTACGAAACACGCTCAATCAATTCAATCTTGTAACGCCAAAATACAAAGTAATGTCATCGGCGACAATAACATGAAATTTATGCGCAAGAAGAAGTACATAAAAACAAGATTCATACAAAATTCGAAAGAAATAACAGCTTCCGAAAACTTTATTTGACCCGTACGTCGTCTCTGTGATGCTTTTCCTACCATAAAATTTATTGTATTCGAATTCAGGTCTTACTTCTATATTCTGTCTGTAGACATCTGTATATGCAAAGCGTAGCTGCAGTACATCTAGTTCTACTTTTCCGTGCGAACTTTATTTCCTTTTTTCTCAGCCTTTCTCTTTGGCGTTCTACATACGAATCCGTCTAATAGTGTGGCTCCCGCCATTACGCTATAAAATTTAATTTGAACTTCTCTTCTCGTGTTTCATTCCATGTGTTGGTTATGTATGCGCCACATGTAACTAACAGACGCATGTTTGCAACTAAAATGCGTTCTATTGTTTGTATTTTTTGGAGTTCGTGGGATATATACCGTCAATGTGCTTCGAGGAAGTAGAATTCAGCGTATATATTAATTATTTTCCTTTCCAGTTAATAATGTTTGATACAGTTTGAAATTTTATCGGATTACATTCTCTTCTAATTAATTACCCCATGCACCCATAGAAGTAAATCTAATTACAGTTACTAATTATTATCAGGAGCAAAAATTAATACTAAGTACATATAGGTGCCAGTACTTGTTCTAATTTATATATCACTTCCTTCTAGACTCAAAGCATTCATTTAAGGATGAAAGACAAAAAAAGAGAGAGTGTTTTTGTTTATAAAGCAAAGGAAGGAGAAATATGAGGGAGGATCGACAAGTAACGCACTATATTTTAGAAGAAAGTTTACGCAGATAATACAAAGGATGCGTGCAAAAAACAAGCACACCTTTACACTATTTTTCCACATACTCACCAAATCTCGCAACTGATTTCTCCCATCGTGGCATAACGTTGCAAATACGCTTTGCATAGAAGTCCGTCTTTTGTGAGTAAAGTCGTGTGCGAACAATCTATCTGACTTCGTCATCGGAAGTGAAATATTTACCGGAAAAGAATTTCTTCATCGGACCGAAGAGATCATACTTGAATGGTACCAGATCCGGAGGCTGGAGCACTTTCTATCCAAACCTCTCTAGTTCAGCATTAACAGGAGCAACCATGTGGATCATGAAGGAATTTAACATTTCCAGGATTAGAGCGTTTGTCACGAAGAGTACGACGCAACTTGTCCAATGTTTTCCCGTACGATACAGCATTCACAGTGGCCAGGAGTTCAGGATATTGGACCAGTACCACGCCTTGCATGCACAATCACGAGCACTTTCTTGCCGTATTGTGCCACCTTGAATTTCTTCTTTATGGGGAAATTTGGGTGTTTCAATTCCATAGATAACCTCATGCTATCTAGTGTGTAGTGGTATACCCATAACTGGTGCATAACGGTAACATCTGTACCGATATCTTTCAGTTTACAATTACATTCTTATTATACTCAAGCCCCGGTATGAATAAAAGAAGAATTTATACTACAAAAACAAGGCGACAAAAAAGTTCGATTAAACCAGAACTACAGGATTTTATAAGAGTGAATATTAAATTAGTGCAGATGCAGAGAAGACTGTCAAAATTTTCAGAAGGTTCTTTAAAAAATGTCATTGATACAAAATTTAATAATTATTAGCTCAATCGGAGGTCGTCGTTAACTTAAAAAATAAAAGTAACAAATTAAATTTGTGCACATAACAGAGTGTATGATGTGTAGCTTATCAACCAGGCACATAAATCTAGTATACCATGGATAAGATTGCCTCGGTAACAACAAACACTTGACAGAATAACGATAGCAGAATTCGGTTTCATTTACGAAAATTGTATAAAAGTTTATTAAACTTCCAAATGTGCACCAGGAAGTAGTTTTCCAACTATCCAACCATGCGATAAAAAGTTGCCAATATTCTTACGGAAATTCAAACTGTCCAAAGACCAATGTGTCTGCGAGTATCATTTCATACAAAAATAAACCAAGAACTCGTCAAAATTCTCTGTTTCTTTCTATTTATTTGCACTTAACACATGGGCTGAAACGTCCCGGGCCTAACACATGATGACGCTAGTTTTATTGCAGTCACCTTTCTCTCAGTTAGTACTAACCTTCAAAAGACAGCTGTTCAAATTTCATGATATTCTATTCATTAGTTTGTGAGTTATTGTGCTAAGAGTCACGCTACTTTTGTTATTTTCAAAACAATGGATCAAAAACAATTTCGTGTTTTAATTTTACACTGCTTCTTGATGGGAAAAAAACCGTTCAAGAGAAGCAATGGCTTGAAAAGTGTAATTGGGACTCCGCTCCATCAGGAACAACAATAAAACGTTGGTTTGCTGACTTCAAACGTGGTCGTAGAGACACCGATGATGCAGAACGCAGTGGACGTCCAAATGAGGCGGTAGCACCAGAAAACATCAAAAAAATCCACAAAATCGTTTTGAATGATCGAAAAGTGAAGTTGCGTGAGTTAGCTGACATCGTATAGGTATCAAAAGAACGTATTGGCTTTATATTGCATGAGCATTTGACTATGAGAAAGCTCTGTTCAAAGTGGGTGGCGCGTTTGCTCACTGTTGACCAAAAACAAGAACGTATTGATGATTCTGAGCAGTGTTTGGCCATGTACGAACGTAACAAATCGGAATTTTTGCGTCGATATGTGACAATGGATGAAACATGGATCCATCACTTCACTCCGGAATCAAAACGATCGTCATCTGAGTGGACAGCAACTGGTGAACCTCGCCCAAAGCACCCGAAAGCACAACAATCGGCTGGAAAGGTTATGGCCTCGGTATTTTGGGATGTGCGTGGTGTAATATTCCTCGACTATCTTGAGAAAGGAAATACCATCAACAGTGAATATTATATAGCGTTATTGGAGCGTTTGAAGGCCGAAATTGCAAAGAAACGACCGCATATGGCAAAGAACAAAATGTTGTTTCATCAAGATAACGCACCGTGTCACAAGTCAATCAAAACAATGGCAAAACTACATGAATTGAACTTCGAATTGCTCCCACATCCACCGTATTCGCCAAATTTGGCTCCCAGCGATTACTGGCTGTTCGCAGACCTCAAAAAAATGCTCGCCGGTAAGAAATTTCGCACGAATGAAGAGGTTATCGCTGAAACTGAGGCCTATTTTGAGGCAAAAGATAAATCCACAGGTATAGCAGTAAACTCCACTCACACAAATTAATTAATTTTGCGGAACGCAGCGTTTCGAGAGCACGTAGGCTCTCATTGTCAATCGTGTTACCGACAGTCGGTACATCCACACAGTCCTTGCAATCGTCAAAAGATAAATCGTTCTACAAAAGTGATATTGAAATGTTAGAGCGGCGCTGGAATCATTGCGTTGCTCTTGATGGAAATTACGTTGATGAATAAAGCTAATTTTGAACCATGTTAGGCCCGGGACTTTTCAGCCCATGTGTTAGATTTAGGAAAATTATTAACTAGACCGGGATTGATTTAGGTGGTTGTAATAAATGTTGTAAAATAGTGATATATAATTTTTGTTAATATATTGTTTATAAATCGCTCCCATGGCTACATTAACTATTTAATTTAGTATGTAAACAATTAAATAATCAAAAATTTAGGAAAAGGAACCCCCTCAGCAAAATAGTCCCCTGAGGTTTTACACCGCAGTATATTGAAAAGACACCTAACGAGAAGAAGAGCACTTACCACACACAACTCGCACACAGCATATTAATTCATCCGAGGTCTTATTTACTTCTAGTACAAAGACACCGAAAATCATAAGAAATAGAGAAACGCTTAAATGGAGAAAGAAGCACATGGCATGTACAGTTTATGATTTAAACCGGATTGTATTTAGGAAAATATATCAAAGATCTTAATTCTTGCAAAAAGAACTATAAATCTTTCATTTTTTTTCTAGAAATCCTTTTCTATTAAACAAAAATGGTTTGAGTAAATGAGGAGTGATAGCGCAGTGCACAATACATGTAGTTATTTGTCCCAAGGTATCTAGTCCAAATCCCGGGATTGTTACTTCTTGGAGATTGTTTTAACCATTCCTTGGTAAATATTAATGTTTAAGACGCACGGGCACAAGCGTAATAATAACTCATGGCCGATACCTCTTATAGCTGCCAAAAGCTGTTGAGAGATGCGGCACCGAGCAGTACTATTATGAAAGTAACATCATAGAACTGCACTTCGTTCCTTGTTCAATCGCTTTTTCTATTTTTTTATAGTTTGCAAGATTCCTGTACTAAAACTTGACAAATATAAACTTATATGTATTTGTATATCTTACGTACAATTTATTTCCCTGTCAATTTAAAAAATTCTATGCTGCCTTTACGCGCAAATAAATCTATGTCATTCGAGTAATGACCCGCCTACTTACTCGTGCTACCCCACTAGAAAAGTTGTAGAACCGTAACTAGTCATCGCATAAATAAGTGTAATCTTTATTACCCGGTGCCGTATTCATGCAGCTGTACGGTAGTTATTAAAATTTACGGCGATTCTCATAAGATACTCGTATAATACACGGTGAAATTTTTACGCGGGTTGCTGTCGCATGTTGTTGAAACATTCCCTCTCCTAATAAACACAGAAATATCTCTGATAATAAAGGAAGTGCGACAGTCAAACGTATACGACGACGATGTATGTTTGGCGATGCTATTAAGATTTTGAACGAGATCTTCTTATCGCAGCCGAAATTTCATTTCTCAGCTTGAGCTGGTATAAATTTTATTCTAAATCGGTGTCGTTTGGTGTTATAAATAAGTTTATCATAAATACTTTTAGATATGTTAATTACACCTATTTTGTAAGATTAATTTATTGACTCTATTAAAGCACAAAAAGCTTTCATTCATTCATCCATCTTTCGCTGAAAGAACGATATTTATTTCTAGGTAGGCCATGTAAATAAAAAAGCATATGAAAGCAGATACTGATAACTAAGAGCTATAATTCGTTATTTTTACGTGTTGAAAGAGTATAGATCTGTGTTAGCGATATATTTACATCAACAGATATACTTCTTCCGGGTCTTGATTCGCACACATAGCTGGTTCTCAGAAGAACCTGAAATAGGTTGACGTTTCGATGATGTCCTTTAGATCTTCTTCTAAGGGAGTCGTGACAGAAGCGTGCTCTGGCTCGATGGTAGGGTAGGCCTCTTGTTCCACCCATCTTCAACTTGCTGGAATCTTCTTGATTTCTTCTTGAGTTCTTGAAGTCTTCCTCCTGTACATCTCCGCTTCTCCTTTTTACCTAGAAGCATTTTCTAAGAGACTCAGTAATTGTCCTCTGTATGGTCCCTCGCGATACTTCCTGTGGAAGGGGTAGAGTTGAGGTTGCCGGTTGCTGGTTGCCCTTGCCTGTGCTCTTTTCAGATACTCGGAGAAGGTGGGCCATTTGTCGATTACAGGAATATTTCAGATCGCCATATTCCCGTTCCTGATATTAGCTTTTTGTACAAATTACAGTTTTAGAACTTCGGCATTGTGCCCCTTTAACAGGTCGGCAGTGTAAGGTACGTCTCCGTGATTACTGGGCAGTGGTCGGAGGATAATTCTTGAACGGTGTTACACCTTACACGGAATGTCCAATCTTTTAGAATCGATCTGTTTTTAAATCTAACCAAACTCGCAAGAGAACTCTATTCCTGTTGTTTACCTTTGAGTTCCATGAGAGATGATTACCGTTCAGGTTTCCAGAGATGAATACATGGTCGGCTTGGTCCCTGATTTTCCCAGGGTCACTGGTCTTGACAGCTTATTGTGGTAAATTGTAGTAAACTACCACATTTTTACAGGCCTTCCGGAACTCAATCGCATGCGCTTCAAAACCGCCATGTACTGATACAAAATTTGCGAAACGTTATTTGATACTCTCACTAGAGAATATGTCAATCACTTTGACGAATTGTTTTAGATTTTTCCGATAAGCAAAAGACTAAAAATCATCAATCAATGAAGTAATTCATTACTGCTTCGGAGATTGTCAAAGCAATAAGGAACAATGCAATGCTAGTAACCCAAAATTTAAGACTTCCACTTGATTTAAATCATATCACCCTTCTTTGCAGAATATAATGGAGAGCACAATTTTTGTTAAAAGAAGAACAATAAATAGAGATCAGAATTGTCTGCACATTATCACAAGCTCAGGCGGAGTACTGAATGCAGTATTGTTGTCGATATTTGCAGAGAAAGTTCTGATTTGTGGATATATTGACTTACTTTCTTCAAAATTCTCTCAATTACCTCTAAATTGGCGGAGCACTCTGTACTCTACAAAGCTTTCAAGCGCAATTTTTAATCTCGAACAGTCAATTGCACTAGTCCACGTTTCCCGCGTGAATACACCAAATAATATTTTTCCTATTTGCCACTACAATAGGGTTTGTTATCGTCAAAAGAATATACAGCTTCCGCTATACCCCTAGGCAAGTACAAACAGACGAAAATTCCTCCCCCCTGTGTTTTAATATATCTCCGATCAGCTACGGCATTTTTTCACATTGCATCTCGAAGTTGCCTCATGATAAATGAAATTCAGCTGTTAGTCGGATGAGTATATACCGAGGGCAAATGTTACCCCATCATTATAAGGGTAGCTTAGGGTGTGTGGCAAGGAAAGCTATAGGAGCGTCCCAGCCGACTGGCAGACGTTGAAAACACGCGCCACCCTCCCCTTTGCAGATATCCAACACATCGGAGGGCCGATCAGAGTTACTACACCTACAACGTCCGCTATACTGCTAATTAAGATAGAGAGAGAGAAGCGCAGTAGAACATGTTCATTCATGTGCAATTTTTCAGTGCAGATAAGGCTCAAGGAAGGGGATGAATTGCAGCATAGGGAAAAATAGTGGATGAAGGTACTTTAGGGTTATCTGGGTAGTTTAGTGACGTTAATAAAGAATGATATGGCGAGAAAATTTAAGATGTGGTCTATATTTTATGTGTGTCTGGTTGGTCTCGTACAATCCCGGTTGTATGCTAGGATTCATAAATTTAATTGCAAAATATTAGATTAGTAGATACTCCAAAACATAGACCGCCTGGGCGTTTTATATTAAGATTGTGCTTTACATATTAAAAAAAAAAATCAGTCCGGTCCAGTTCTTTAAGGATATTGGTTATATAACGGCATTTTTTTGGCACTGCTTTGTGCCGCATAGTCACATTGGATAAATAAACTTAATAAATAACGGCCGAGGAGAGTGGAATCACAGCTGAAATCATAAAATATATGGGAGACAAAGGTAACGAAGAACTACTTGACCTCTTAAATAACATTATAATAAAAAAGTAAATACCTAAAGAATGGAATATGGGAATAATTATGCCCATATACAAAAAGGGAGACTCTAAGGAATGCTCAAATTATAGAGGAATAACATTAACTAGCATCCCAGGAAAAGTATTGATAAGAATACTAAAAAAAAGACTCCGAGAGAAACTGGAAACAACACTAGAAGATACTCAACATGGATTTAGAAAAGGAAGAAGCACCCAGGACTTAATATTTGTAATCAGACAATTAAGAGAAAAACTAGTAGAGAAAGGAAAGGAAATACATATATGTTTTATAGATCTTAAAAAAGCTTTTAATAGGGTAAGAACAGAAGACGTATGGCACATCTTGGAAGGGAGAGGTTTAGAGAAAGGAATGATAGAGGTGATTAAGGCATTGTATAAAAGCAATAATAATAAGGTGAGAACTTCCAATGCAGAATCAGCTGAATTCGAATCGCAAATTCGATTAAAACAGGGATGCGTATTGAGCCCATTGTTATTCTCTATATTAATAGACGACGCTGTTAAAAAAGCTAAACAAAAAGGAAAAAATATGAAAGTAGGAAACTGGAAAATGAATGCAATTAACGTACAGGAACTAATGTTTGCAGATGATATGGTACTCATAGCACACTCGGAAGAGACATTACAGCAAACCTTGAAGATATACCAAGGATAAACATGGAGATAAACACGAGGAAAACAAACACAACGATAATAGCAGCAAAAGAAAGAAAACATAGCATCAAAATCGGGGAAAAAGCATTCGAACAAGTTAAAAGTTACAACTGCTTAGGAATAATCATTGAAGACAACGGGAGAATAGAGAAAGAGGTAAATGAGAGGATAGGGCAATCCGCAAAAATATATAACATATTGAGAAATTCGTTTCTGGATAAAAAAGAAATACTAAAACAAATAAAGACGGAAGGGTATATGATTGATGTGATTGATGTATGGTGATTGGCCTGGCCATGGTAAAATCCGAATCCCCTGTACCTCTTTCCATGTGGTTGTTGTTCTTGCTATGTGGCAGGGTGCGCCATCCTCCACAAAAGTGGCGTCATCTTTAGATAAAATGGCGTTGTCGAATATCGGTAGTAGTCCTTCTGTTAATATTTGGATATATTTTGCCGCATTTATATTTCCGTCGCAGATTACTAATCGCGATCTTCCACCATACCATATCGCGTCCCACACCATGATGTTCACACCGCCGTATTTCACCGTCTAATGCAAAATTTGTCGTCCAGTTGCTGTGACTAACGTCTCCATACCCACGTACGACCACTATTACTGAACTGGCAGTATCTGCTTTCGTCTGAAAAAATGACAGACATTTCGATTGCCCAAGCCATTCGGCGCCGTTTTTGAAACGCCGTTTTTGAAACGCCGTAAGGAGAGGCTTTTTCTTTGCCACCCTTCCATACATCCCCACACTGTGGAGGTATCGCAGAACGGTGCGCTGACTTTTTTGTGAAGTTGCCGCAAGCTCAGCTGTACTTTTTCGGGGTTCTCTTAACACTTCGCGCACAAGCACCCTTTTACTAAACGATGACGAATTCCTTCCGATACATCTACCCCTACCATAATGACAAGAGAAAGTTCTTAATTCGTTCTTAGAATTTAGCTGTTTATATACTTATACCGCTTTATCTGGTGTCTATTTTATTCTGTCACTCTAGTGTATATGCAAATATAATATAATAAAGTCTAATTCATATAAAGTCTAAGGTATAATGCAAAACCCATAACAAGGAAATTCGCAGTCCTCGACGGCTTACAATTAGTAGACCTTCAAAATGGAAATTTTTTGCTTGTTGTTGATATTTATTTAGTTATTAATCAAATAGTATTGCAAACTTAGTAGACAAGAACTAGACGTATATAATTAAAATTTTTCGTACCCAACCGCAGATTCACTGCGAAATCATCAATTTTTGCCACAAAACACATGAATCGATCCTATGTACAGTTTGTTTACATCTATTTTATCTTACTAACACTTTTTAGCAAAGAACGCCTCGATTGAAAGGACGAATACAGTCGACAGGAAATAGGTTGTGTCCATTAAGGGGAGTAGACGGAAACACGGCTGAATTTATGACTTAGACACGACCCTACTGGATTTCAAATGACATGTGTTGCGCAACTTCGACCTTTTGCGACGGAAGGCGAGCCAAAGAAAAAGAGTGCTCTAAACTGAAATATAGGGCGACCGAGCTTCGTATAGACGCGAAAGCGAATGTTCTCCTTATGCAGTATAATTCCTAATTTTTCTTGTATCCATCTCTATTGTATCTGTGACAAATATACGTTATGAATGTTATGAATACGTATTTGTACGTACATCGAAGCTTTGTGCGCGTCGAAATAGTATAATCGGCTCCGATTAATTGATTTTGCGGGAAAACGTGAAAGCGATTTACCAAAACTCAAGAGAGAAATGGATTGCAAATGTCGTTTAATACGGAATAATGACGCAGTGATACGAAACGTGTCTCGGTGGGTTGCATTTCTACCTGAGCTATATCAGGTTCTAATGATTAATCCGCCCTGCTCGTTTAATGTTGTCCGTTATGGTCGGGTAATGACGTAAACAATAGATTTTGACAGGTTATATCGAATCTATTTCATGCATCCGGTAAATGTTTGCATACGTATCGATTCGTTGTCGAGATTTTTTCGGTTAGAAAATGATGTGCACACATAGGAATATAACGCTGAAAATTACAGATAATAAATCATTGCACGTGAACAATTGCTAGGCATGTGCATATGCGCATTACGTATATCTAGATGTACAGTACATTACACCAGAATGTTACAAATCTTTCTCTACGAATTTTACATCTTTCATATGACGTGAGTGGAATCCACTTCATGGTTTATTAATTCAGTAAATGTGAACTACTTAAATACGTTTACACAATTATATACGCATAAGGGCATCTTCAGTTTACCAAATAATTTTCATGATAAATTCTAAAGAAGATCGACTTTTCAAAGAATTTTCGATATATTGAGTAACTCGTAATGCGGTAACAACGATATGTACGTATTCTTTAAAAAGAAAAGTCGATCCATCCACTATTATTAGAGATATCATCAATAACTAATTTCAGAGAGACATGATACATGGTACAAAGTAAAGATAATACAGTGTGAGGCGAAAAGATCGTCACACTGTCTCGGAGACTGAATATTTTTTCGCAGATTAAAATATGGCTTTCCGGTATTCCGTTGAACAACGAAGAAAGATAGATGCTTGGACGGATGTGTTTCATTCCCCAAACATCGTACTAGAAAAATTTAAGGCCTGACCCGGACAGGATGCATTATCGGGCCAGATAATTGGTAGGATCTACGAGAAATTTGTCCGGACGGGGTCTATTCAAGGCGATTGCAAGGGGAATAGTGGTAGAGAGAGAGCTGTCCGAACTGAAGAGAATATCATTCTGGTCCAGGGAGCGATGTTTACCAGTCCAACGAAGTTCCCTTACAGACTTTCTCTAGAAGTTAACATTTTGAAAACGTCACCGGTTATAATTTTGCATTGTAATTTAGGAATGAAGTCATACCATTTGCAGATTGTATAGCAGCTCACAAATGCGGACAAGCAAGAACGTGTGTGTGCTGCACTAATTCTCTTGGCAACGGTGTATTTGGGCGGCCGAGCACCTAAAGGAAGTTCGAAGGTGCATGCGGGATTCCACCAAGATGAACGTTTCTTGAGCAATTTAGAAGTGATTGTATCCTTCTTTTTTCACTACCATTGGAGTTGAGAATTACATTGCCATGCTCAGTACGTTCACGGAAGAGAATGACGCATTTGTCATTTTTCAGCGAGGGTACTTTCTGTAAGACTGCGCTCGTGCCCATTACATTCTGATGGTTCGGGATTATCTGAAAGGCAAATTGGATTTTTGTCGATTTTCATTCGGCTGTGAGACATGCTCAAGGATCATGTCTATGCCAGCAAACCTCGCAATTTGGACGATTTCAAACACCACATCACTCATGTCATCGCTGAAATTCGTGCCTAAATGGCACAGGGAGCCTTACAAACAACAATGGACAGACTCCATAGGTGCATGGAGAACGATGGATGCCAAATTGAAACCCTGTAACCAAATCCCTGCCTGATAATTTAAAGTGATTAAACGCCCATTTAATGTTTAACTTCTTTTTGCCTCACCCTGTGTAATAAAATAACGGCTAGGTTATTGAAAAAAAAAAATTATTTAATTTATTTCTTTTTATTAATATACAGACTTTAGGCATTTATTTCTCAAAACATTATAAAATGGCGAATGATAATGTAATACTTAGTATAGTTTATAGACGGAATACAGTGTATTAAATTACATAGTATATTCGAAACTTTTTATTACGACTAACTTTCGAAACGTTGCAGTTTTTTTTTAATTCGATCACATTATAACGTTAGTTTTTGAGAGACCAACAACAAACTAACTGAAAAACACGTTAACCTCCGTTAGTGCAGCATACGCATTAGGTTACGAGGCTAGTTCCTTTGTTGCAATTCAGGAACAAAAATATCATATGCAATGGCTACTAAATACATGACAAAGTCAAAATCCCTCGTCGCTAAGTGGGTGTAGCAAAATAAGAAGATCAAAAATCTCGATGACTTGCTAGAAGGTCGCTCCATAGGCAGAGTTACGCCAAATATGGAAAAAAATGCGAGTTCATTTAATATTCCGACAAAAAGCAGCGAAATTAAACCAGAAGATCTCAACTATCGATGTACAATGAAGAAACTACTGTTAGACAAAAAACATGTAACGATAAGACTCGCTTGGATAAAGGAGAATTTGGACCGAGGTTAGAGCAACGCAATCTTTACGGACGAAGCGTCTGTTTAGGGATATACCGCCATTCGACGTCGCTGGTCGACCTTGACCAGTAGATTAATACAACGGACTGTTCAAAACCCTGTAAAAGTTCATCTGGAAACAGGGTTTTGGAGCATTACATCTGTTTACATCCAAATTAAATGGTACAGAAACGCCAGACCAGATCTTACAGAAAGTCAGCGACCAAAAACATCAGAGCAAGCTTTGCACAGAGTGGAAAGAGCAGTCTGGCATTGGCACACTTGGTTGGTCATCGCAGTCGCCAGATGCAAATCCCGTTAAAAATGCGTGGACATATCTCAAGCACAAGCTTCGAGGAAGAAGTATGTGCACTATATAGCAGCTGACACGACAAATTCGTCTCATTAGAAGGTCTCTCTCAAACGAATACGCAGTCAATTTGGTGGAAAGTATTCATCGGAGATGCCAGTGGTGACTGGACTCGTTATTAATGGTGTAGCATTATTTTTCCTCGTGGAGAACAGCAAATCCCTGTACTTACAAATCATTAGAAGTAAATTTTTCTATACATTAAGCCGTATTGGTTCTTACTTTACAGATTGAAAAAACTATTGGACTCGCTCGTCACACTCTACCCATCTTCGCAATAGCGAAAAGAATAGAGACTAGAAGTTAGTAACCCAATCTAACGCAGTGTCAATGTTTGTCAGTGACAGCAGCCGTTGAATTAGAACTAGTTGTAATTATTATTAACAATTAAATTAACAAATGAAAATGAAAAGTTGTATTTGCTTTAGTACTTGGTGAAAGAGTGCATTATTTTTATTCATCCAAAGAAACTTTTCGGGTAAAAAACGATCTCGATCATTTAATATTATTTTTAAGCATCGCGAGTATACTATTCATAGTAACAGCATATACATATGCATGTACTACTCTGCTTTCTCTTAGCAGCACACTATGTCTGTTTCCATTTTTCGAACAATTATCATATTCGCTTAAAGTACGTTAGATAAGAAGTCCTTCGCGTCATCGGTAGGTAACACGACGTGAGTTGTTTTCCTAAAGGAATATGAATCTCCTGGTAATACACTTATGTTATGCAGATGTGGCGCTGGAAAAGAACGCTACTAAAAATTAGCTGAAACTATAATTCTCCACATTAATATTCCACAATCTGCCTGATACGTTTCCTTTTACACCGAGAAAAAACTACGTAATTCCGTCTCATATCCGAAATTCTCCTCGGTCTACACGATAACGTAGCAAAAACTGAGTAATTTGTACCTTTTGTTGCATGTAAAATTTTTAAATTGCTTTCCGCCAATTTTACGTACGTATGTGCGTGTTGCTCGGTTAAAACCTCAATTTTAGCTGCTATTATTTTTGATTATACACGCGCTGTGTATTCCAAACAACCTGTTCTTAAGACAATAACTAGTCTGTTGTGTTTAGATGTCAATGTTGTATATATAATTTTGGTACTAAATTCCGGCGATCTGCGGGATCAAGTTGTATAAATCTCAATTAAAGATAATTTTAACGCGTTCTTTAGTGTATAACCGTCTCATGTTTAGTGCTTACTAAAAAGCAGTCTCGGCAAACAGGGGCAAATTTCAGTGCCGTGCGGAGAATAACGTGGAGAGGTGAAAGGAGCGGCGCGAAGAATCGAGTGTCGTAACAAAACACGTGTATTCACTGTTATTCGACGGGTCATTGTGAGAAAGTATCGCAGTTAGGTATGTTTCGAAAGGTGGAAGTGTGAGCGCCACCTAGAAAGTATAAAACACTCTTCTGCAATCCGTGGCAAACGATACAACGCACAATTAATACTTGATGTAGGTGTTTGATCTATTCTAACGTAATGTAAGGTAATGCCGTTCACTTTACTAGGCCAACAAGAATTTGTCTCCTTGCGGAGACCATCCCCTATCTTACTTGCTTCCAAAGGAGTTGCAAAGTGTACTAGCAATGAAATTTTAAAAGTGGTGTTGAGGGCATTGAACAAATTTCATGTTTGAACGACCCAACTTTTAATGTTTGTGAGTGACGATGCCGTTAACATGCTTTCCTTAGGCCGATCTCTTAAAGAAGAGGGTGGCAATCTGTTAACGCACGTGTAACATGTAGAATCCATGCTTTAAACCTTCCGGCGCAATTAATCCTTAAATGTTGTCGACCAGTAAATGCTTTAATAGCTCATAAGAAGGCAGTCCACAAAACGTACAAAAAGATTTCGCGAACTGTGCGCCAACGTGCGTGAACCACCACAGCCGATTGCTACGTGTTGAAGAAGATGGTTAAAGCTGCGTTTTACTATAGCGAACATTTTGATGATGTAAAGAAGGTAATTTTGCAATTCGATCCGAGACACGTCAAAGCTATCAAGAAAACCCAAAAACTATTTTGTTGTTGAAAGATGGTCACGTAAAATGTGATTTAGTATTCGCAACTATGTACTAGCGGAAGGAATTGAGAAACTACAATATGATTCGATGTCGTTTGTGGATTCTGTTCAAATTATGGATGATGGAAAGTATAAATGAAAATTTGAAAGTGTTGAAAGTTTCCCCATACTAAGACAAATTCATGAAGGTGCGTCGAAAGATCCATTAAATTTGCAAATATAACATCTCTCGATTTGGAACGGTCGTCTTCATTATTAAAATCATTTATTCCACACATCGAACTCATTTGACTGAAGCAAGTGTGAAAAATTTATTTCATGATTTTAATATTTAGTAGATGCCACCGAGTTTGTGATTTTGCGGATATTTCTTAAAACAGTAGGTGTTTCAGCCTCCTCCTCGTTGTTTTTCGCATTGCACTGTAACTTGCCCCATTTTGCCGAGACTAATAATAAGTGTAAAAAGGTACATTGTCTATGAGGGAATTACGAAAGTTTTTAAACAGTTTTCCTTTTAATTACAGGGCAGCATGGTGTTTTATCCATACTTTCTTATTTCTTTGGAGCATAATTTATTTATGAAAAGTGTACTGTTGTAATCATAGAACATAGAATAGTCATATATGATTCTGCATATACATATATTAGTATAAACAACCAGGACAGGTGAATCTTTTCACTTCTCGCACGCAACTATAATATATATAACTATATATTTCGACCAATAATTCGATCCCAGCCAAAATACATACATGAACGTATCTTATATATGTATATATATATATATATATAATCGATTGTTAATTATATACTAAGAAGACCGAGGAAGATCCAGCTACCTCTATTATCCGTAGACTTATTATAGTTAAATCATGATAGGGACGGAAATAAGAAGAGGTAGGTAGATATCTTTAGTATTTTACCTCTCGTCTAGTCTGCCGTCTTTAAAAACTTAATCCACTTTCTATTAGGTTGATTATAACGTGTAGTTTCTTATATTTAAAAATAAATCAGTCTGTTCCAGAACACGCAATATTCTAACATATATAGGGTGCGCATAAATCGATGCAACAACTACATGCGACGACATTCTACGTGCTCTTTTGAATCGAAAATCTCGGCATAAAAATATTGTACCATGCCCAGTGCGACGTTGACGAAGTTCTGACTCTTAGGCCACAAATATGCATTAGTGTTTGGTATAAAGATAGCTGAAACTTGAAGCCAAGAAGAATTGGCAATACTAGAATTGATTGCCTTATTTTTGTGAAAGCTCTTTCCTGTTACAAATTTTAGATTATAAATTGCACCTGAAGGGCTTGAATGAATAGTATAAACGAGATCTCGTAGATTACAATTATTCTTGGAAACAGGCGGATTTCAATTCGAACAATTGAAACATACGACTATCTACAATATCCAGGTAACCGTAAAATCTCAATTGGTTAATAATGAAGCACAAGAATTAACTTGTGCAACAACCATTTTATTGATAATATTGTGTTTACAGACAAATCAACTTCCTCCTGATATGCTAAACACAGCTCTTTGGTTGCATATGTTTACGCTGTACGACACGCGAATTCAATAACACATGGGCTGAAAAGTCTCGGGCCTAACACATAGATGACGCTAGTTTCATTGCAGTCACCTTTATCTCAGTTAGTACTAACCTTCAAAAGACAGCTGTTAAAATTTCATGATATTCTTTTCATTAGTTTGTGAGTTATTGTGCTAAGAGTCACGCTACTTTTGTTATTTTCAAAACAATGGATCAAAAACAATTGCGTGTTTTAATTTTATACTGCTTCTTGATGGGAAAATATACCGTTCAAGCGAAGCAATGGCTTGAAAAGTGTTATGAGGACTCCGCTCCATCAGAAACAACAATAAAACGTTGGTTTGCTGACTTCAAACGTGGTCGTAGAGACACCGATGACGCAGAACGCAGTGGACGTCCAAATGAGGCGGTAACACCAGAAAACATCAAAAGAATCCACAAAATCGTTTTGAATGTCCAAAAGTGAAGTTGCGTGAGTTAGCTGACATCGTAAAGATATCAAAGGAACGTATTGGCTTTATATTGCTTGAGCATTTGACTATGAGAAAGCTCTGTTCAAAGTGGGTGCCGCGCTTGCTCACTGTTGACCAAAAACAAGAACGTGTTGATGATTCTGAACAGTATTTGGCGTAACAAACGTAACAAACCGGAATTTTTGCGTCGATACGTGACAATGGATGAAACATGGATCCATCACTTCACTCCGGAATCAAAACGATCGTCATCTGAGTGGACAGCAACTGGTGAACCTCGTCCAAAGCGCCCGAAAGCACAACAATCGGCTGGAAAGGTTACGGCCTCGGTATTTTGGGATGTGTGTGGTGTAATATTCATCGACTATCTTGAGAAAGGAAATACCATCAACAGTGAATATTATATAGCGTTATTGGAGCGTTTGAAGGCCGAAATTGCAAAGAAACGACCGCATATGGCAAAGAAGAAAATTTTGTTTCATCAAGACAACGCACCGTGTCGCAAGTCAATCAAAACAATGGCAAAACTACATGAATTGAACTTCGAATTGCTCCCACATCCACCGTATTCGCCAGATTTGGCTCCCAGCGACTACTGGCTGTTCGCAGACCTCAAAAAAATGCTCGCCGGTAAGAAATTTCGCACGAATGAAGAGGTTATCGCTGAAACTGAGGCCTATTTTGAGGCAAAAGATAAATCGTTCTACAAAAGTGGTATTGAAATGTTAGAGCGGCGCTGGAATGATTGCGTTGCTCTTAATGGAGATTACGTTGACGAATAAAGCTAATTTTGAACCAAAAAATCCGTGTTTTCTTTGTTGGGCCCGGGATTTTGCAGCCCATGTGTTAGCTTTGAATGTTGCTCCGCCTATACAGCGTTGCGTCATGTATTTATTTAGTTAGACGAACAGACCTGTATATGTGCTTTAATAAAAGTAAAACATTTTTAGATTACGTGATCTCGAACAACTATTACTCAAGGTATTCTTCAATAAACTGAATAGTTAAACTATAATAAACCAAACTCAAATAATGACCATACTCAATAAAAAAAATCGTCATAGTCTATACGTATGTTGATTAAAATACAACTAATATTCTCACTTCGATGAAACGTTCAATTACATTCAGCAGCGGGCGTTTTAATTTGTACTGTCATGCGTTTGCAAAATTATCACGAATTTATAGAAATTGCTATAATTTCCATTTTTAAGTGGCAATCAGGGATCGACGGTCGTATATTACTTATGAACCGCGTGTGTTTCTATATCAAAAAGTAAGCATTAAAAATTTACGACTTTTCAATTTAACGAGCTCTACATTAAAGTGAATCGGGCATTTTATGGACCATACAGTTTTTAAGCGAATTGAATTCGATCGGATTTCTGATGCATTTATTCGGCTATACAACAATGTCGATAAAATTAAATTCGCTTGGATCGTAAAATATGAACGCCCTATAAAATATCGGGCAACTTGATTTACAATTAGAATCGATTGTCGAAGTCACCAGTCCGTCATGTAAATTTTAATTTACATACATGTTTATATCCGCTAGATCTGAGTGTATTGCATAAGTCTTGTTACGGTAATGCTTTTGTTTCGTAGAACGATCCGATCGATAACTCATATTTCGAATCTATTGCCTTGGTATTAACGCAGGCAGAAAAGAGATATGAGACCTTTGCTCATTATTTCCGTGGTAAGTCTTGGCGTGAAATTATTGACAATGAGTAATAATAGTAGTTGTTTTATGATCTATTACCATTGTTTGTGAAATTTTGATATTTAGTCGTTTCGGCATTGTACGAGAAGAGGTCTAGAAGTTCGTGGAATGGAGGGGATGGAGTAGGGATTGGGGCGCTGGTTAGGTGTCATTCTGATTGGCGACTCATCATTAGCAGCCCTATAGCGTCAGTCGTTTACGAATAGTTGCCCGCTAAACAAGTAAATCCGGAAGAAAATTGAAACTATGGAGGAAATTGAACACCGTGCTCTGATAAACTTCCTTACAAAGCACGGAAGGAACGCTCAAACCATATTGAATGAAATGGAACTCGTGCAATTCGTGGATTGCTCTCCCGAGAGGGCTAGAAGAGCGTGGGAAGCTGTACCCGCTTCTTTTCGCTGTGTCTGACTTTGCGGACAAATGTTTCTTTCCTTTTGGCACTAGTTAGCGCCAAGAATATTCATTTATATCGTAGAGGTAGGTATGGTGATAGAAGCAGCGAGAGAATTACATGTGTTAGCATAAAACTGCTCGAAACTGCGCTGATGACGCCGGGAAGGCAGATACATGTCCGTGTGTTAGCGTTTTATGTCTCACATGTCTTTCTCGTGAACTGATTTCACTAATACCGTGACAAAGCTGTATTTACAGCGTTTTCTTATCTTGGTGTTTGGATAGACAGTTTGAAAAAAAAATAATAAAGTCTGGAAGTTAAATAAGAATTCATTGTTTCTGGGCTCTTTCGTCTTGAGGAACATTTCGTCGTAGTCTGAAGCATACAATCGGCGCACCGTTTTGAACTTTATGAAGCAGATCTATGAAATTATAGAATTGCATGTGAGTGAAAAATTAAACTCTGTCAAAATAGTAAAATAAAGCATAACTTTCAATACAAAAACCGATAAAAGAAAAATTTACAAAACCCTGAGGAATCTTACTTGACGCTGTGATATAGCGCATTAACCAGATTTAAGCGACGGCTTGTTTCTGTAGATGTGGACGACTTTTTAGCTAATCTATAGATACATACATCACTTTCATTTCACCACGGTAATCCATTGTTTCGATAAAACCCTGCCGATGACATACTTTCTGCCAGCGTCAGGCTTTCGCACACTTTTAGCGGATTCACCTTGCTGCAGACGCTTTGCCATCTTTTGGAATAACACATGGGCTGAAAAGTCCCGGGCCTAACACATAGATGACGCTAGTTTTATTGCAGTCGCCTTTCTCTCAGTTAGTACTAACTTTCAAATTACAGCTGTTAAAATTTCATGATATTCTATTCATTAGTTTGTGAGTTATTGTGCTATGAGTCACGCTACTTTTGTTATTTTCAAAACAATGGACCAAAAACAGTTTCGTGTTTTAATGTTACACTGCTTCTTGATGGGGAAAAACACCGCTCAAGCGAAGCAATGGCTTGAAAAGTGTTATGGGGACTCCGCTCCATCAGAAACAACAATAAAACGTTGGTTTGCTGACTTCAAACGTAGTCGTAGAGACACCGATGCAGAACGCAGTGGATGGCCAAATGAGGCGGTAACACCAGAAAACATCAAAAAAATCCACAAAATCGTTTTGAATGATCGAAAAGTGAAGTTGCGTGAGTTAGCTGGCATCGTAAAGATATCAAAAGAACGTATTGGCTTTATATAGCATGAGCATTTGACTATGAGAAAGCTCTATTCAAAGTGGGTGCCGCATTTACTCACTGTTGACTAAAAACAAGAACGTGTTGATGATTCTGAGCAGTGTTTGGCCATGTTTAAACGCAACAAACCGGAATTTTTGCGTCGATAACTGTGACAATGGATGAAACATGGATCCATCACTTCACTCCGGAATCAAAACGATCGTCATCTGAGTGGACAGCATCTGGTGAACCTCGTCCAAGGGGCCCGAAAGCACAACAATCGGCTGGAAAGGTTATGGCCTCGGTATTTTGGGATGTGCATGGTGTTATATTCGTCGACTATCTTGAGAAAGGAAATACCATCGACAGTGAATATTATACAGTGTTATTGGAGCGTTTGAAGGCCGAAATTGCAAAAAAACGACCCCATATGGCAAAGAAAAAAATGTTGTTTCATCAAGACAACGCACCGTGTCACAAGTCAATCAAAACAATGGCAAAACTACATGAAGTGAACTTCGAATTGCTCCCACATCCACCGTATTCGCCAGATTTGGCTCCCAGCGACTACTGGCTGTTCGCAGACCTCAAAAAAATGCTCGCCGGTAAGAAATTTCGCACGAATGAAGAGGTTATCGCTGAAACTGAGGCCTATTTTAAGGCAAAAGATAATGGTGGTGATTACGTTGATGAATAAAGCTAATTTTGAACCAAAAAAAACGTGTTTTCTTTATTAGGCCCGAGACTTTTCAGCCCATGTGTTATATCCACGTTTCATTAAAGAAAAAGGCATCTTCAAGACAAGACAATTTTTGTTGTTTTCCGCATAGTTTCCTAAAAAAAGTACTTCGGATGCCTCCAACTTTTAGACGTTCAATTAATGCTTGTCTGTTTTTATCTTTTTTAAAAAAGTCAAAGGGTTTGCTGATAGGAACAGTTTCCTTCGTTTGGAACTCCGCATTTAGTAAGTCTAAAGTAACATGTTTGCCTAGGAAGGATATGTGATATATGCATAAGAATTATGTAAATGTAACATTTTTTACGATACCTATTAAGAATATTTCGTACTTCCACTTTATTCGATTCTTGCAGATCGTGAGGTTTTAACTATAGCCGGGGTCTGATTTTCCCTTATTGCTGTGATTTATAGAAGATAGAGTTGGGAAATTCCTGCGGAAGCAGCAACTTTCTACAAAGTCATACCTAAATACTTATGCAGCACATAATGAGTACACCTTGTAACGCGTCAACGGGTAGTAACGGTCTCAGGTTCTCCTTTCAGAACTTGAAAGAATTCTGGACATTCACCACTATCGGATGCGATTGCGAACTCAAACTTTTCTGTGCAATTGTCTATTAAAATTAACGCAACAAATGGAGAGATAATAGAAGTAGGTTATTTAAATGTTCAAAAATCAATACAATTACTATTAAAAGAACATTTTTTTTAAATAATTTGGGAAAATAATAAAATAAACACAACAAATAGTTTCAAACGGCTGAGATGCAGAGCAATGTGTACGTAGTAATTAACAAAACACTGTTTTTTGCAAACTTTTTATCATGAATACGACATAATCTCCCTGTGCTGCTACTTGTGCCAGATATCTAGTAGACAAAGGTATCTATCTTTAAATATATGACAAAAATCCATTGGACCGATATTATATTACAAAATAAATATAAGTAAATACTGATGGTGCCTGTAATCTCTGCATTAAAAGTATTTCTTTGTAGTGGCAATAGTAAACATTGAATGAAGAAACTTGCACTATTTCTTGACCCTATTTATTTAAATCACATTCATGCATATAACAAAACTGGCGTAGTAATTACTCTTACCGCAGAGATATGTAAATGTAACCCCTTTGTTTCTCTTTAATGCTACACTACATGTTCTTAACGCAAACTGTGACTCTTTTATTTATGATCTGTTAGGTTTCTCGCACTGCAAACTACTGCTAGACCGTGTGTTTTCTAAGATGTATTATAAATTACGTTCAAGTCTTGAAATATTTTCCTTGGAACAAGGTGCTACTTGTATAACTTAATCAGGGTGATTTTTCTCCGCTCTCGATTATACCTTTTACTATTTTTAATCTAATTTAGTACTCCACTGTGACGTATATTTAATTAAAGATAAAAGCGACCGCACGAAAGATGCGAAGTAGTTTTATAACTTGTACGTGCAGATTTATGATCGCTAATGGCTACCGTTGCTGCTGCAAGATTTTCCCGTCTCAACGGGGTACAAAGTTTACATCTACGTCCTTAGTATCTTACAATGTCGACGAACAAAGTCCTGGACGCAGCAGATCGATGCCGTAATAGCGTCAGGAGCCCGGAGGGGTATATCGGAAGTCTGTCTATATACAATATTAGTCTGAGGATGACTTACCCTTGCCCAGAGAAGGAGTTTAACTTAGTTTTCTTCATCCATGGTGCGCTAACAGTTACCGTAACAAATCGGTTCAATGTAACCAACCGGTTATCGGTAGTTTTCTTTCAATATTCCTTATGAAAGTGTACGACTACGTGGCATTAACGAAGATAGCCTACAATTTTCCCCTGATTGGAAATTTTGAAAATATGTACAGCGAAGGCCAAATTGATAAATTCATGTAATAAAGTGTTGCCATGATGTTAGCCCATGATAATTAAATGTAGATGAAAATTAAAACAAGATTAACTCTCACGAATACCTTTATTAAAATTAGGATACTGGTTTCGTGCGACGATTGCACATCATCAAGCCTAGATACGAGTGTCACACTAAATATTTTGAGATGCCACAAAACAAGAGAAGTTAGAGCCAGCAATACTGCATGTTGAATCGCTGCTGTCATAAAGCATACGTGGTACATACGATTTGTAATCGAAACATGGACTTGTCAAGGGAACATGGGCGCGAAATGATCTACCATCGCGATCTACCGCGATTTTAAGGTCGCTTTATGTGAACAACAAAGTCTTGAACAATTGCAACTCGCATTTGGTGATGAAACCAGGCAGGTGTTGGTAGGCCCTGTTCTTCAGTTACCGCTTGAAACAATGAGAGAGTGAGACGTATGATCGACGAGGATCCAAGATGCACCTATCAAGCGATTGAGGCAACTCTTGGTGTTGGATTCGCAACAGTAAATTCATACATGATCATCTTCGGATGAAAAAAAAAATTTACTCATGGGGTACCACATACGCTTAACGATTTCCAAAAGGCAGAGCGAATAAGAATCCCGCAGGAAGCGTTAGAAATGTTAAATAATGGTGAACTTCGTCTTTTATCTTAAGCGATTTCAATTCACGCGCGATGCATATCAAAACGTTTAACGCAATCCGTTAAAGCGTGATATTATTATCAACTGACTACTCTATTTTTCTTTCACGAATAACAAATGAACCACTTTCTAACGGATAAACACAGATTTTGTGTCTGAATTTCACCTATACAGTTGATGGATCGATAAAGAACAAAAGAATAAGGCATTGCACTGTAAGTTTAGGCCAGATCTATAGCGTTTGTTGAAAATTTGTTACTCTAACAACATATTTTTCAATGAAAAAAAAAACTCATAATTATCCCTCTTTTTCCTATACCGATCACGTTTTTCTGGAATGTAATAGACTGCATTATATTACAATAAATAGATACTAGCATATATCAAGAGTTTGTTTCAATTCTTGGTTTTCAAAAGCAATTCCTGAACGTAAACCAAGCATTCAATTCTGCCCATCATTAGTCAAAGGTTTCTAGAGAACAGGATCTGGCGAAAATAAATTTGTTATACTAATAAATAGGTACTTTAGCTAAATTTGTAAATTATATTATACTCATGCGTACTGTGTCGTTTTCTAGATATCTCTGGTCTTCGGCTTCCAGCAATATATGCGTAACTCGAAATTATTGCGAAAATATCAGCTGGAACACTTTTTACTTCAAATAACTTTGATGAATTTCAATAACTTATTATTTTATAATAGGTCGTATTTAGTAATTGGTCGCTTTCATAGATACACTCATTACACCCCAACTTGCTTACCTATATGATAGGCCACACATTAAACACACTATTGATGGAATGAAATTATTTACAAGTACAGGCTGTCAGGCGTGCCAACCGTCCGACGTACGAGAAATTTTGAAGATAGTGTGTTTTTATTCCGGGACGATACCTATTTTAATAATTCGATAAAATGTGTAAGTACAGTACATTATACGTCTTTTAGAAATAATATGCAAGAAATTATTTTTAATCACATAAGTATGTTTACGAAAAACGATATATCTAGTTAACGATAGTGGAGTTTGCGTCTCCACTGCACATGTTGTTTAAAGTTTTTTTTTATTATTTAAAAATTGCAAATTACATGTCAATAGTTAACAGCTAAAGTAGATGTCTGTAATATTTAGTGGACAGAAAGAAAACTGTAGTGAGTAAATACAATAAGAAAAGAGAAAAGAAGAGGTAGTCAAAACAGTACTTTACCTCCAACTACAACAACAAAATAATAGCGTGAACCTTACACTATCGATAAAAATCAAATATGGAAGTATAAGAAGATTTAGATAAAATCATTGTTATTTTAAATAATTTCAATGTTAATAATACATATTATTACAACGTGTATACGTAGTACAAGGAAGACATTAACTCTTTGGTGAATTGATTAAATATTCGTCTTGACTTTGAATGCATTAGTTACCACCTACGTTTACAATTCGTTTCTCTAATAGGAAGAGATACGAAAACATAAAAGTCTACTCATCTCTTACACTAATATGGGCATCAGATATTTAGGCGATGAGCGTGTGGGTGTATCGATTGCAACATATGGTCTCCATCTAGGGTGCTGTTTATCTAATTTAAAACTCGAATACAAATAGTCACCATAACTGTCACCTATAATTTCCATTAACATATCTACTAAAGAATATATAAATATATGGATATGATATTTATGTAGCAGTAGTAGTAGTGATAATAGTAATATTCACTATATATACCAGGGGAGGTTCAGAAGTTCGTGGAATGAAGGGGTTTTAAATAAAATAAAACAATAAATCTATTTTTCTTTTTCAATATAATCACCCTTAAGCACAATACATTTATTAGATCTATGAATTAAATTGTCTAAACCGTCATAAAAATATTTTTTATCTTTCGCCTCAAAATAGGCCAAAATTGCCTCCTTTACCTCATTGTCGTTGGAAAACTTTCTTTCACGTAAGTCTTTTTTTAAATTGGGGAACAAATGAAAATCATTAGGTGCCAGGTCTGGACTGTAGGGTCGATGGACTATTGATTGAAAGCCATGTTTGTGCAGAGCAGCGATTGCAACTTTGCTCTTGTGAACCGGCGCATTGTCTTGCAAGAGCAACACACCCTTGGTCAATTTTCCTCAACGTTTTTCCTTGATGGCCTCCTTTAATTTTTCTAATATCGCTGCGTAATATTTTCCGGTTACGCTCCTACCTCCTTTTTTTCTAATCAATCAATAATATCCCCTCACAATCTCAAGAAACAGTAGCCATCAACTTTCCACCCGATCGTGTCCCCTTTTTATGCCATTGCATGGACTCCTGTTTGGACTCAGGCTCAAAGTGATGAACCCATGTTTCATCTCCGGTAACAATCCGCTCCAAAATCTGTGCAGGTTTGTCTCCACACAGCAAAAATTGTTTGGACACACAGACACGCTGCTGTTTCTGCAGCGGCGTGAGCATTCTCTGTACCCATCTTGCACTGACTTTTATTATACCCAGGTGGCCATGTAGGATACGCAAAATAGTAGTATCTGATACTCCAACTAATGCAGATAATTGTTTTTTTCTTCAAACATCTTCAAGCATCTTGCAGTAGAAATTTTTGCACTTTTTCGACGATGTCTGGCCGTCCTGAGCGGGGGTCGTCTTCAATCGACTCCCGACCATGTTTAAAAAGACCATGCCACTTATAAATCATTGATTTACTAGGGCACTGTTCCCCATAAGCGGTTTCCATTTCATTCAATATGGTTTGAGCGTTCTTTCCTTGCTTTGTAAGGAACTTTATCACAGCACGGTGTTGAATTTCCTCCATAGTTTCAGTTTTCTTCCGGATAGACTTGTTTAGTAGGCAACTATTCGTAAACGACTGACGCTATAGGGCTGCAACATAACTTATATACTAACGATGAGTCGCAAATCAGATTGACACCTAGCGAGCGCCCCTATCCCCACTCCATCCCCTCCATTCCACGAACTTCTGGACCTCCCCTCGTATATATAAATGGTCCTACATACAGATATAATCTGAACAAAGTCAACGATTATAATACGGATGTGCATCTCCCGTCATCCTTTCTCGCTGCAGTATTCCCCTACTTTGCCCGGATTATATCCATATACATAACTTACATAGCAATACATTGTCCTTTAGTCCTCTGAATGTGGTACACCGTTGTTCTAAGTTATATATGACAGAATATATGAGTTAAAACTAACAACTTAGAACTAAACAATCAAAAACTTAATTATCATTAAACTTCCCTGTAATTTATAAATGCAATGCGTATGAAATATGTGAGATAACCTCAAAAATTGTCATTGAAATAAGTACTAATAAGCGTAGCGAAGTATCCTATATAACATCTGAGTTGTTAAAGTTCACAAGTACATCATAAAACAGTGGTCCAGATTACGCAGTTAGCCAAAGTATTCTTATGATACTTATACGAATAAGCAGTGGAGTTAACGTATATCTTCGGGAGGTTTTTTAGGTTAGCAACAAAAATTGAGCTTTTACGGGATTAAGAATTAGCTGCCGTCGCTTGAAGTACAATATTATACTATTAAAGTCCACATTTAAAGGTCTCTGAGGGTTCAAAATTCCTGTCAACTTAAAAGAAGAACAAAGCCATGTACCGCGTACATGCACTTAAGTAACACCTTCATTTACAGTACGTTTTAGTAAACGTGGAGCCACTCAAAAAAACCAACGCGATTTCTGCTTATCAACGTCATAGCTATGACCAATGTATCAAAATTGACGCTTCCTCATATCTACGGACGAGTTTTCCAATAGCCTCTGTACAGAATGTTGCCGCCAGTGAGTTGAGATGGTCCGTGATGTTTTGAAGTCCCTCCATATTTTGGGAGCTGTAAAGTTGATCTTGGAACTTCAGGAAATTCCACGCTCCAGTTACTGATTGTAAACCATTTTGTCAGCTTATTGAACAGGGTTGTGTCCTTCTCCCCCTTTATCGTGAACATCAGCTCGGCCTTCTTTAAACTTCCTACACCATTCGCACGCTATACCATCCACCATAAAATTTTCGCCATATACTTGGCTCATTCTACAATAAATCCCAGCTGCACTATTCCCTTCTGCTTGAAGGAATCAAATTACACTACGCCACCCGCTCTTGGTAGGAGAATCAGTTACAGCAGACGCGTTTACGTGCCTGCAACTGAGCTGAAAATAACGTAATGCAGATAATAGATGTAATGATTGTGGTAAAAAGTGAAAAAGATTTACAGAAATATTTAGAAATATGGAACTCAATATTAAGAGAGAGTGGAATGGAGATGATAACAATAAAACTAAAGTAAAGACAGTAGGAGAAGAACCAGTCCAAATGAGAATTCAAATCGAGGAGCGGAAATCGGACAAGTAAATACGTTCCAATACCTAGGGGCGATATTCAACAAGAGTGAAAACAACGCAATTATACTACGCTATGAATACTAAATTCATAAACAAGAAAGACATCTCTCGGAAAACGAAAATGAAAGTATATAAGTCTACTTATAGATCGATATTAACGCTTGGCTGCGAATCGTGGATACTAAACCAAAAACAACGAAGTAGGGTACAAGCCATGGAGATGAAGTATCTAAGATGAGTTAAGGGAGTCACAAAATGCTTTAGAATAAAAAAATATTGACATAAGGGAAGATTCTAGAGTTTATTGAACAGAGACAACTGGAATAGTAAGGACATCTGCAAACAATGGATAATGAGAGGCAATCCAGGAGAATATGGAAAACAAATATTAAGAAAAATACGAGAAAAGGAAGGCCAGGGTAGACTTGGAACAATGTCATAGCGAAAATTTTGGAAACAACGGGTAAAACAAACAAGCAGCTAAGTTGGCAAAGGATAAGAAACAGTTGAGGAAGTTT
This sequence comes from Trypoxylus dichotomus, assembly GCA_023509865.1. NCBI lineage: Eukaryota > Metazoa > Arthropoda > Insecta > Coleoptera > Scarabaeidae > Trypoxylus > Trypoxylus dichotomus. Next base: position 3,132,423 of record CM042078.1, read on the forward strand.
GTAAAGCTCTAAAAGAAACATAACTCCCGACATCCTTCATATGGTACAGTGGTTATTGAGTTATATGTATATATACAATTATTATTTACTCTGAAGTATTGTCTATTGTTGATGTAGTCGTTACTTATCCACTTGAGCATTTAGGCTGTAGACAGTTGGCTTTTATACTACGAAAACTGTTATTATTAGGTATGTACGTAAGTACACTCCGCAATCGCTAATGAAAACTAAACAATCGAACAAGCATTGCGTGGTTTTCTCCGTTATTCGTTTTTTTGTTTTTCTTTTGTAGGTCGTCTTTTCTTGTTTCCTTTTCGGTCTTCGTCAACAATCGTTAATATAAACAGTTTGACACGAAGACGATGACGTAGCTTCCGTTCTCAAGTTATTATTGCGTTGGGAATGCAGTATTGAATTGAATACAGATCGTCGGGTCCGTCTTGCTCTTCTCATTCGAATAAAGCTTTATACGGAATAACCTCCGCTCCATTGTTCGCTGTTTTAACGTACGTATATACGTTTGTTAAATGCATTTACATAAATATGTATGCATTTACTCGGTATAGTCTACATATATGCTCGTATATGGCATATATGCGTAGTCATGTTTATATTGTATTGTTTTTGGTAGTATACTTGATGTATATTGACAAACTTCATTTATTCAGTGAGTGTATCGAATGAAATAATAGAAATCCTGAGTGGTGGGGTGAATTCATTATAGGGCACTGCATATACGTTTTTGGCCATTATAAAGAAGGTCAGAGTCATTTGGAATGCAGCAGCGCTTACATAATTTGGCCGTTGCTCTAAAGAAGTTAACGCTAACTATTTTAGCTACAAATTTGAGCAATATTTACAAATATCTAGGTTAGATGAGAAAACCTATTGGTGGTGGATTTTCGAATAGTATTGAATATAAAACAACATAAAAATACTATATGCTTAATACAGTGAATTGCGAACTTACTTTTGCCTGCATTATGTACGAGGGTATTGTGAAAAATTTCAAGGCTCAATATGCAGATGGTATTACTAGTCAAAAAATTCTGGTAATATGATTCCGTATGCATTGAATGATACTTTTGAAAATTTCAGTCATGTTGGACGCCCAGTTATTGTTTAGTTGCATCGTTTGTGTTTCGCAATGTTAGTATTCTTCAAAAAATGGAGAAAATCGAACATCGAGTTGTCACTAAATTCTTGTATTTGGGAGGCAAGAGGATTACACAAATTAAAGCCGGGATGGATCCTGTTTACGGGGACTCTGCACCATAATTTGCACAGTGCAAGTTTGGGTAGCTGAATTTAAACGTGGTCATAAAAGGTTGATTGACGGGATTGTCAAAAATTGCCACCACTACTCATAACATCGAAAGAATTCACCAAATGGTGCTAGACAATTTGTCGAATTAGGTTTAGGTCGAGGCTGTGGGCATTTCGAAAGAATATGCTTTTCATGTATTGAGTGAAGATTTGGCCACCCAAATGCTATCTGCGCATTGAGAACCGCGCATGCTCATTCAGGGGCAAAAACGCATTTGCACTTGATTATTAAAGTAATTTTGTGTGTTTTTTTTTTCATGGGCGGGGCTTTAACCCCAAAGAGCAAACTCGGCCAGTACCTCGCCTATTGTACAACCATGTGATTTTAACTCACTTGACCGCTTTGTACTTCAGCAACAAAGTCCATAATCCGCTTGAGTGGTAATTTTCCTAACTTGGATCCTCAAGGTGAACCTGTATTTTCCTGCAGACTGCAACGCAGTCAACAAGAAGGTGCACAGATGTTTCCTCTGCTCTCCCGCATATTCTACATGAAAGAGAGTTTACTAGACCCATGCAATGCATGTGTTTATTCAGTGCGCAGTGTCCAGTTAACATCGCTGTGAGTGCTCTCAGTTTGGTCCTACTCATTAGGACTGCCTTACACAGTCTTCCCTCACCTGGATAAATCCCGAGAGATTTACAGTGTGTTAAGCCGTCTACACCGTTCCAATAGGACCGGTGATTGGCGGCCAGCTCGGATCTAACGTAGGTCTTAACACTGCCATAGGTACTCCAACAAATCAGCTATTTCGTTCCCTTTGATCCCCGAGTGGCTTGGCACTCATCTCAGCGTAACGCTGCAATGTTTCGCCAGTTGTTGTAGCCTTGTATGGCACCCGAACACCACTTCGGAGTCAAACTTGACAGCTTGTAGCGCCCTAAGGGCGGCTTGGCTGTCCGATACGATTTCCACCCCTTCCTGGTCATGTGCGTAGTTCAGAGAGTTCTCTGCACATGTCTGGATGGCAATTACTTCTGCGTGAAAGATGGAGCAGGAGACCCCTAGACTGATAGTCTCGCCATCCGGTTCTCCCTCTTTCCAAATTCCAATACCTGTGCCATTCAAGGTTTTCGAGGTGTCCGCAAACCAGTGGGAAATCCCCCGTCTCCATTTACTTGCACATGCCTTTATTGCTTCGCCGTTGGGAATTATTACATTGTATCCCCCAGCAAAGCTATGCACGGGCCGAATTTTGTCGGTCCTCATTGACAGCGGTACTGTCTGTTCGATGTAGTTGAAGATGCTGGTGTGGTCTTCATGAAGTGTTATAAACTAAGCAAAAATCAATATATTTTCCTAGTTTGGCTATTATTAGAAATTATGATGCTGTCGCATGAGTTAAGGTCTCGCTACGGTAATTCTTGTACTTGTATAGAAAATAAAAAGTAATATGGTAAGATTTTTCGATTAAAAGTAGAATAACTGTAACCTTAAATAAAATTAATTGAAAGAACTTGAGAACTGGATGCTCAAAGTAAAATCCACAACAGTAACTATAGATGAAACTTAGATACATATTGAGACTGCTAAAGCCAATATATAGTTGAAACAGTAGATTGCAAAGGTTGAATCGGCTCCGTGAAAGCGACTGGAAACTGATGGCAATTGGCTTGTTGACCATGGAGGAAAAAGGAAAAAGAATAACGGGAGCATACATAGCACATCATTGCTTGACAAGCTGAAGGTAGAAATTGCGGGAAACGGCCGTATTTGAAGAAAAGGGGAGTATTATTCCATCAAGACAATGCACCATATCGCACTTCACTGTTCGCCATAGAAATGGAGTTCGAATTGATTAACCATCCAGCGTACTCACCAGATTTGGCCTCCGGCGTGTTGCCCCAGGCCAAAGCTTCGTTCGGAGGATCAGAGATTTGCCTCGAATAAGGATATAAATGTATGGTCCTATATCAGAAGTTGTACAAAAAAAAAACTAGCAAGATTTCATTGCTCAAATAATGGGATTTTGTTTATTTGCAATTGGTACCTTGAATAAGTTATTATTATTACGTATAACCTCCATTTTGTTAGTATAATTATAAACCTTACCCCTAAACTGTATGCAGTCTTATGTACATTTTTGGTTGAAAAGCACCGTTTCATTTTACGATACTGCCTTAGTTATTTCGGTATTGTTGGTCTTGCACTAAACATCAACCTTTTAAATAATCAATGTGAGTGCTCATAAATTAATAAAATGGCTACTTTACAAAATTAGGGTAAACAGATAATTCATTTCTGGTTCAAAATTTGTACAAATGTTAAGAAAAACCTACAAAAATATGGGTACACCTCGCTGAAGCCAGAACATAATCGAAACAGTAGGCGGAGGAGGTTGAATCGGCTACGTGAAAACTGGGACTGTTCCATATGTTGCGAAAGTTATGGTAACTGTTTTTAGAACCATCATAGACTTAAGGAAAAGCGATCGCATTTGAAAAAAAAAGGAAATCCGTTCCATCAAGACAATGCGCCATATCGCACTTTACCGGTCGTCGTAGGAATAACTTTGCGTACGAATTGTCTGACCAGCCAGCGTATTTACCGGATCTGGCCCCCGGCGACCTTATTTGTTGCCTAAGGTCAAAGTTTCACTCGGAGGAACAGAGATTTTTATCCAATAAGGAGGCCATCAAATTAGTAAATGCTTATTTCACAGAATAAGATATGCCAACTAGTATTTGGACGGATTAATGATGTGCGAGCATCGCTGGAAAAGTGTATATACAAAGAAACTATGTTGAGAGATAATGAATATATCAGACACTTGTTTCTGTGTGGCTAGAAACTTTTTCAACCACTTTCGTACATTACTTAACTCTTAATTCGTACAGAAGTTATTATTTGTAGTGGATATTTTGATGTAGAAATGAATCAGTCTTGCGGTTTATTGATTTTTACGAAACACATCTTAGTTTACCTCAGGATTAATTATTATGAATATTTTCGTAAAGTGGTTTCGACATCACCCACTATTACAACCACTCAGAAGCGTTTTGTTTTCCTATATACATTTTGAAGGGGTGCATAATATATCGTCTCATTCCCACTCTATAATTATATCAAGTAAAGTAATATTTCGAAGTTTAATACTGCTCATAATAAAGATCACATAAAATATGAGAGACATATATTTATGGCTTCTTTTCAACCAGAAAGTCTCATTTGTTTTTTTAAGTGATATCTTTGTTTATTTCTACGTACGTATAATATCGTAAAAAATAAACGTATTTGTAGACTAAACAACATATTCTCCAACTATTGGTACAAACCCTACTCAAATAAACGAGTGCTCATTCTAAATATTGAATACGTTCTCGTATAAATAGGCATACAAAACGGCAGCTTTGTGTTACTCATTCCAAGAGCCAATAAATAATATGAAAATATCTCGAGTGTATGCAGGTATGGATATTAAAAGCGTAGTAATTCAGAAATCAATACCGTGAAATGATGGAAATTGTTTCCTTTGCAGCGCAAGCATATCCCTTGATTTATGATTATGGTATCGTAAACGTCTCCGCATGCTTTATCTTCGGAGAACCGTATTTAGTTGTGCAACCTAAACACAAAAAACCAAGAAACAATTAATTCAAACGGATACAAAGGAACAGTTTGTCGTAAATGTGTCCGCAATCGCCGTTAAGTAACAATCGATGCGTATTATGAACTTCTCGAGTATGAAGTGAGTGTTTAGATGTTCGAAATCTGTTGTTTAGAATTCTGCAATCGGTTATATAAATATTTGATTTTTTCTTGCTGTCTTGTGCGTATATATGTAGATATTATTCTATTATGAGAATAGAGGAATGCGTAATATAATGCAAAAATGTTTTGCTAGATTTTTTAAATTCCTTTGGAAGTTTATTGTCCTGAATACACCCACCGCCCAACAAAATAATTTCTTTGCCGTGGTGCCTGTAAAATACGAACTTATTTAGTATATTTCCGATGTGCTGGTTCCAAAAATAGCTGACATTTCTTCCTAGCAGCTCTGGTTCTTGAGATACACCACGATGAAATTTATAAATAGCAAAATAAAAATATTTAACTAAATATTTAGGAGACCTAACACATGGGCTGAAAAGTGCCGGGCCTAACACATAGATGACGCTAGTTTTATTGCAGTCACCTTTCTCTCAGTTAGTACTAACCTTCAAAAGACAGCTGTTAAAATTTCATGATATTCTATTCATTAGTTTGTGAGTTATTGTGCTAAGAGTCACGCTACTTTTGTTATTTTCAAAACAATGGATCGAAAACAATTTCGTGTTTCAATTTTACACTGCTTCTTGATGGGAAAAAATACCGTTCAAGCGAAGCAATGGTTTGAAAAAGTGTTATGGGGATTCCGCTCCATCAGAAACAACAATAAAACGTTGGTTTGCTGACTTCAAACGTGGTCGTAGAGACACCGATGATGCAGAACGCAGTGAACGTCCAAATGAGGCGGTAACACCAGAAAACATCAAAAATCCACAAAATCGTTTTAAATGATCGAAAAGTGAAGTTGCGTGAGTTAGCTGACATCTTAAAGATATCAAAAGAACGTATTGGCTTTATATTGCATGAACATTTGACTATGAGAAAGCTCTGTTCAAAGCGGGTGCCGCGTTTGCTCACTGTTGACCAAAAACAAGAACGTGTTGATGATTCTGAGCAGAGTTTGGCCATGTTTAAACGTAACAACCCGGAATTTTTGCATCGATATGTGACAATGGATGAAACATGGATCCATCACTTCACTCCGAAATCAAAACGATCGTCATCTGAGTGGACAGCAACTGGTGAATCTCGTCGACGAAAGCACAACACCCGATTGTTGAAAGGTTATGGCCTCGGTATTTTGGGATGTGCGTGGTGTAATATTCATCGACTATCTTGAGAAAGGAAATACCATCAACAGTGAATATTATATAGCTTTATTGAGGCGTTTGAAGGCCGAAATTGCAAAGAAACGACCGCATATGGCAAAGAAAAAATTTTGTTTCATCAAGACAACGCGCCGTGTCACAAGTCAATCAAAACAATGGCAAAACTACATGAATTGAACTTCAAATTGCTCCCACATCCACCGTATTCGCCAGATTTGGCACCCAGCGACTACTGGCTGTTCGCAGACCTCAAAAAAATGCTCGCCGGTAAGAAATTTCGCACGAATGAAGAGGTTATCGCTGAAACTGATGCCTATTTTGAGGCAAAAGATAAATCGTTCTACAAAAGTGGTATTGAGATGTTAGAGCGGCGCTGGAATGATTGCGTTGCTCTTGATGGAGATTACGTTAAGGAATAAAGCTAATTTTGAACCGTGTTTTCTTTGTTAGGCCCGGGACTTTTCAGCCCATGTGTTATCTCTCGACTTGGTCATTCTCCTCTTATACACAATTACGGCCATCGACATGTCGAAAGTGCACTGTTGCATGTTTATGATAAAGGTACTTCTTCTATTTACCAGTAGCAATATTGATAAAATAATGTTTTCCCTATTTCATTGCGTTCAGAAATGCCATTTTAGGTAATTCCCAACTTTTACTCTTAAGAAAATTACGAAATTATATGGGACTATAGATATTTTGTTGAGTGTATTCGCAGGTCCTGCATACCATCATTTTCGAGAGATTTCTCGGTACTAATTCTGAATTAAAATTCAAATACAGATAGATTTTTCTTATTCATATTTGATAAATTGCCAAAAGGAAATAAATACATTCACCTCGAAATTACTACTTAGATTAATTCAAATAATTTAACGCAATTGCTTAGCATTCCCGGATTAACCGAATATCCTTCTCAAGAAGCAGCAAATACGAATATCTCGCCTTTGAGAGTGAATTTTCACAACGCGCTTTTAGATTAAGTGGGTGTTAACTCAATTTACATTTAAAACCCGTCACCTAGGCCATTCTATCCGTCCTGGAACGTAGATAGGAGGTCTCCTTTAATTCTACCTGCCGAATTTTACAAGATAACGTCGGGATCCTTTACGCTTTACGACCGAGTTCACGAAATTTATCAATACAAGACACACGTAGAGAGCGAGGAGTTAGAAGGTAGGCCGGATGAGCGATAAACGAATGAGGAATAGTCGGACACCTTACGGCGGTGGCGCCATGCGGGTTAATTTTGCCGTAATAGGCCGATAATCCTAAGAAACGGCGAATTTATGCTCAAATGCGGTATTTATGCATTTCCGTTAACCCCCAAGGATAGCCAGCGTTAAGTTACTGTTTTTTCAGGACGTGCTAGATAGGCGGGGTAATTTGTAGCTGAAGTTTATTACCCGAGAATCGCCGTTTTGCCTTTCAGGAGCGCCAGCGCAGTTATAAGTATGGGCGGACCGCTTAGTTGTTGAAATCCTTGTTAAGTGAACATTAATTCGGTAATTTAACCTGCTTGTTCTAATTTATTTAAATTAACAAATTGCAACGCCAAATAGCACTGACAAGCTTTATGTTCAACGTAAAAGCGATCTTAAAACAAGAACAATTATGTTATCACACGTTTTTTTTTCCGGTTTTACTATACATGAGGGGAGAGTGTTTAACGTTAAAATTATAAAGTAGATACGGTTTCATTAAAGGTTTTATTTTACTTCAAGCCTCATCGGCATCGTTATAATTAAAACCAGAGTACCTCACATCTGCTTTCCTACTTATTTATAGGCCTTGCAAATTCAGTAAATATTTCCTAAAAAATCTATATTACCGTCTATGTATACATGTTGAGATAACAATAAAATTGAAGATTTCTTTGATTTGAATGGAAATATAGAGCTGGTTTGTTGTAATATTTATTAATAGATATTTGATATCGCGAAAAATATTTTTAACAACGAAAGATACAGAGAGAGATGGATGTTTGGGATCGTTACCTTCTTGGAAGATCAAGTCTTAGACACATAATCTTTGCTCACTTGGCACAACAGTTTCCAGTAAGGTGCTCAGATGACTCTCCTTACGCAGCATTTTTACCAAATCGCTTACAACTGTACTATTACTTTCACCATGCTCCACAATAGGAATTACACATTAGTCATTCACTCTTTCTTCACAAATAATTGACGTTATGAACCAAATGTTTGGAGTTTGAATTCATCTTTCCACAATACTTTATATTATTGCTCAATGGTACAATCATAGCGGTGAATGACCCATTCCAGTGTCTTTTTCTTATTCTGTTGTTTCAGCAAGGGCTTAGCTCTACTGCGAGAAGTCTCTGCTTAACTGTTATGTGAGATACTGGTGTTCTTTTTGAACTATAGAGTTCTTGAGTAGGTAATTTCTAGGGCAATAAAAAAAACTATTCCATTTCGAAGATACGTTTACGAAGTTTGTAATAAACTGATCCTCAGCAATTGTTGTTGCTTTCTTTCGCCCTAATCACCTTCTATTGCGAAGTGTTCCTTCCCACATTCTTTTAAGAGTCATGCACCACGTAATATTATAACTTCGCTTCGACATTTCTAACTACGATCTTTCACGCACGATAATAAACTTTAAACGGAGGCCTTACTCAAAATATTTTTATAATCTATTTCTTGGAACCGTTTCGTTTTACATTAAAAACAATTATTTCCTAGAATTTATCTGAATCTAATTACAGTAGCAAATAATAATTCCAGCTAACGTAAAATACAAATTAGTTTTAAAATACACTGCATTAAATAACTGTTTATGTAAACTGCGCTACAATAGCAAATACAATAGAAATTCGCAGGTATAGCAGTAAACTCCACTCACACAAATTTATTAATTAGACGGAACGCAGCGTTTCGAGAGCTCGTGGGCTCTCATTGTCAACCGTGTTACCGACTGAAAGTAAAAACTGTATCACACATGCAAATTATTTTCTACGCAGTCTCTAAAATTTCTAAAACATATGACTATTTACAATCTACTCGGTGATTTAATGCCTATTCATCCTTTCCCGGAAATAGTGTTTTCCATGTTTCCAAAATTTCGGTTTGTTACGTTTACACATGTCCAAACACTGCTCAGATTCATCAACACGTTTTAGGTCAACAGTGAGCAAACGCGGCACCCACTTTGAACAGAGCTTCCTCATAGTCAAATGCTCATGCAATATAAAGCCAATACGTTCTTTTGATATCTTTACGATGTCAGCTAACTCACGCAACTTCACTTTTCGATCATTCAAAACGATTTTGTGGATTTTTTTGATGTTTTCTGGTGTTACCGTCTCATTTGGACGTCCACTGCGTCCTGCATCATCGGTGTCTCTACGACCACGTTTGAAGTCAGCAAACCAACGTTTTATTGTTGTTTCTGATGGAGCGGAGTCCCCATAACACTTTGCAAGCCATTACGCCGCTTGAACGGTATTTTTCCCCATCAAGAAGCAGTGTTAAATTAAAACACGAAATTGTTTTTGATCCATTGTTTTGAAAATAACAAAAGTAGCGTGACTCTTAGCACAATAACTCACAAACTAATGAACAGAATATCATGAAATTTTAACAGCTGTCTTTTGAAGGTTAGTACTAACTGAGAGAAAGGTGACTGCAATAAAACTAGCGTCATCTATGTGTTAGGCCCGGGACTTTTCAGCCCATGTGTTATGTAACCATTCTATAAGGGGAGATACGCGATATTATTAATTAGCCTACATCATCTTAACATCAGGACTTAGGACAAAGGTAGATATACAGAATTTTCCAGAACTTGGCAAAATAATTCTAACAAGTTACTCCTCAATTAAAAGCCACCTTTAAGAAATTATTTATTATAATATTATATTTAGTTTTCCTCGTGTACAACAACAGTAATCTTTCCGCAGATACGTTCAAACGTTATCGATGGTTTGATACGCAGGGTACATACACAACTTCTTTGGTTTTCTAGTGTTACTGTTTTAAGTATTCTTACTAATTTGTGCTTTTAGTATTCCGTTCGTTATGTTTTCTGAATTATCTTGCTTTCTGTGTTTTCGTCTTATTTAAATTCAGAGGATTATCGCTTCTATCACGTTTAACACTCCGAGTCACCGTAATCTTCTGCCAAAGTGGTTTCGCTTCTGCGTGGTTTACATGTCGTGTTACTGTGCCACTTTGGTTTCCCCTATTTCTCCTGAAGAAGCCTCCTACGATGGAAGCGAAACGTCGAGATCCCACATTTTCTCTTTTGTTCTCTTTCCTTCTCTTACTCTTTTCACCTTTCTTTCTATTTCACGCCCTCCCCTCTCCCCCATCCTCTCCCTCTCATTGTTCTTCTTCTTATATATATATATATATATATATATATATATCTATTCTATATATATCTCATCGTGACACGGTCCAATTCCGTAAGTATTTCGTTTATTATTTAAATTCAGTTCACGTTTATTTGTAGAGACTTATGTGTGTATATATATACCTACTCTACTGAAGATAAATAAACAACATGCCAGGCAATAATGTATTGCAATAAGAGCCGCAACGGCACTATAACGCGAGATGTGAGGTTATTTCGCACCATGGTTAAGCGCTTCAACGGTATTCACGAACAGCAACCAATTCATCCAGGGGATCGCATAAGTATTATGTTTACGTATGTATGTACACGATGTATTATTTTGTTGCCTCCTCAATTTTGGTAGAGGTCTGACAGCAACATTCCTAAAATTTTTCAGTAAAATGAATAAACGTAATTGTCGGTTTGGAATTCGCGTCCATATTTTTCCAAAGTAACCGGTTAGTTACCTAACGGGTAGTACCTTTGGTAAGAGTGACTTTGCCAGGTTTTTGGTACAGCCTATATCTTCTTTTATAAGGATTTTCGATCGATCGATTAGAAATGTAATAACTACTGAATATGGCCAATAGCAAAAACCAAATACTCACCTCGTTTCTTTTGGAACGGTGTACTGTTAAAGGTAATTTCTTGGTATGAGGGACATTCTCTGAATTAGTAACTTAATTATAATAATAATCGTTGATTGGCCAATAGCCCAAAGGCCAATTACAGAACAGATTTACAAAATCATAAGTCAATCAAGATCAAGGTTCATGATTGTTTGCGATCTTCTGCGGTTAATAGGTACCTTGAGCAAGATCCTGGTATTAGCTCTGGGTATTTGTAACTTCTGCAGTTAATACATGCCAAGTATCCATCCTCTAATTTCCTCAACCAATGGTTCTTCCCTTATAGCAACACGATTTGCATTAAATGTGTTTGCTTGAATGTTATACACACACATACGTTAAAAATGTTTTGCCGCGCCAAAAATAATGCATACACACAGTACACTAGTACGAACAGTGTTAGTGATCCCGTATTTGGTTGATAACTTTGCTCAAAAAAAGCATTTTCTCGGTTAAAGGGAATTTCAAAAGTACCAATTAACCCCCGATTTGCATGGGGATCTATCAGCGCATTTCATGAGCTGAAAAGAGAAAAAACCAGCACCACTAATAGCCAACGTTTGCAATATTGCAATAGAATGAATATCTCAGCAAAATACCTGCACGGAATTATGTATGCAAATAATGTCCTTTCTTTTTATTCGATTCCGTATAAATTTTACGCCAACGTGATACGTTCAGCTGTACGCTCTAAAAACCTTTGTTTTACTAACGACGCGAACGTATTTGTTTCCAACGATACGACGTCAATGTTACGAATAGAGGATTATTATAAAATAACGGCTTTGACGCTGTGAAAAATCACCCTCTTTCGTCATAAATAAATAGCAGATAAATTAAAATATTCAAACCGTTAAAAGATCGTGTACAGCGCTCGCCCTTTCAATTTGACCCTTTTTATACGGTTTTACACAAATGGACCCCGGCATTAGAGTCAACGATATCGCGCGTAGATTCGAAATTAATGTGTGGAAATTGCGAAAACACTGTCCACGTTTTTTTTTTTCGGTTGTGTCGGGGTATGAGGAGGAAAGCGAGGAAATGAAGGCCCAGTAACACCCTTTCATAACGGATAAAAAAATACGTGTACAGCTATTTCGCTAATTTGGACGTTTGTGAATACTTGCAATGAACAACTGGGATGGACGACGCTTTACGAAGAATGAGATATCCTCGCTATTAAAACCATATATTTCCAATATCTAATATTTGCATGTAAGGTGAATAGGTTTACCTTGATTTATGACTAGAGACCGAATTATATGCCAAGAGAAACTGGAATATATGCGCATATAAAAAAAAATTTAAATTTTGCGGGGCTTTTATCCATGTATGGTGCAGCGTCGGACAACATTAGCGAATTTTTTTTCACAAGGTATACTTCCAGGTAACGAATTGGGCAATTGTCACATTATTTGTTTTTTGAAGTTCTTTACAATGAATTAAATATGATTTACCTACAATATCTTCATGAAGAATTCCTATTGACAAATGGGCAATATAACGGCCACACTTACCCGTACTTTCATCTACCATCATATAAATAAAATTATTCCCTACCAATTGTTGAAGTTCTGCCAAAAGTTAAAGAATCTAAAAGCAACTGTAAAGCTTTTAGTACAATTACCAGTTTACTGCAGGCTCGGGCAAATATTTTGTCGCCATGCTTTACCAGTTCAGGATACGGCTTAATCCATAAAGAAATGTTGTTCGCTATACTCATTGTATGTACGCACACTATTTAGAAACGTAACACAGTTACATGCTGTTTCGATCAAAGATATTCAATGAGTGAATAGTTTATTTGGGAATTAATAATAATAAAACGTATTTACCACATCCCTTCTGCTAGGCGAAATTAAACACGTGCAGTTCTTGGAAAAAAGTATAAGAGAAACCAATGTAAAAGATTTATCGTTTTGAGTCCGTTGTCGATCTACATTAGGAATTACTAGGAATTTTTACTAATAGAAAGGATAAGAAAGAGCCTAAATATACAATATATACAACTTTTGTAAATATATGCATAGACATGCCTAAATATGCAATATATGCAATCACTAATTTGCGCTAATTAACTTCAATTAGTGTAATACGTCTACATATAGAATATAATTAAAGATATGCAAAAAATAAAATATATGCACTTTGCATATAATCTGGTCTCTAGTTATGACAAATTATAACCAACTATTTCTTCGCTCTTTAATTACTCCGGGATGCAGCACCTTTCTGAGAAAGAGTTACTATATGCCAACTTTAAAATATATTTTCACACCAAAAATTTCAAAATAGCAATATATTTTGTAAAATAAAATGGTATACATACGTACTACAACAAAATTGTATTTCTCTGAATACTACGGTGGAACTATTTTTGCTCAAATTTGGCATGCTTGGCAATATGAACATTGATTTATATCAACCAAACAGCATAGTGAAATTGCAATTCCTAGTTCACATTTAACTCTTCACAAAAGACCACAAAAAACAAGTACTTTTACATATATTCCTCGTATGCCTGTAAATTCGTTGAAACACACATACATGATTATCAAATACCTAGGTACGAGAGTTATCTTTTAAATTTTACATATAGGACCGGAATAAAACAGTAAATATCTTTAGCGACTTGTTTTTTGAAGTATTCTCCACGAAGATGAATCCACTGTTGCACCCGCTCGAACCAATTCTGGAAGCAGTTATTCCACTCGTTTATTGGTACCTTGAAAATTGCGTTCTGAAGGCATCAACTGCTTCTTCTTACCACTGTAACCTTTGACCACGCGGTTCGTTCTTGATTTTTGGAAAGGTAAAGAAACTGTATGGAGGATGATCTAACATTTCGACGATTTGTTGCGTTAAAAATTAAATTGTCTTGAGTGCTATGTTCAAACTTGCACTGTCTCGGTGGAGGATGAATCGTCGTTCGGAATTGTATACTAATCGGCAATAACCGTTCTTTGATCTTGTAGAAGAATTGTTGCTAGAGGACCTGCTTTCGAGACAAATATCGCAACCATCCTTTTGGAGGTACTTCGAAAACAGATAACTTTTGTCGGCTCTTCTTCACCTTCTACCTAAACAGACGACCGCTGTTTATTTTCTGCCTCATATGAGTCATCACCACTAGCGATACTGCACACATTTTAAGAGTTACGTGCGTTGAAGCGAGTTTTTTGACACCAATTCACTCCAGCTACTTTCCGTTCTTCGGTCAACAGATGCAGTATCCAACGAAGGACTAAATTTTTTGCACACAATTCTTCATGCAGAGTTTTTTGAAATGAGGTCTTTAAAATTCCCAATGGCGCTTCAATCTCGCGATATACCACATGCCGATGTTCGTTGACGATCTTGCGCATAGCATGATGTGACTACCTTTTCTGGTGCACCTGTTCGTCGATAAGATTAATTTGTCCATGCTTGGATTTGCCATACCATCAAAAAATTGCTGACTGACTGGTGCTTCAGTGCCAAAAGCAGAAATCAAATTGACAAGGTAAGGAAACCACAAACAATTATTGCAAGAACATGTTCTCGGTTAGTACTATATTATGCCGTATTATATTATGTTATATTATTGGCACATTGTCCTGTAAATGGAATTACTTTCTGTTGGGCATTAAAGTAGTATACTTTCTTTTTTTAGAGTATCATGGTTTTGTTGCGTTATAGTTAGTTACTTGACATGTATAAATTAACCACTGTGAACGTCATATTCGAAGAAAAATGCGGTACAATTTAAGGTGGATAAGAATTACAATCCCGTATATCCGACACATGGCTGCGCATGCATACGAAAAGTAATATATTACGGATATTATAGCAGTAGCTGCGATGCTTAATCAAACGATATAAGAAAAATCACAATGCAGCTCTGGGGAATGGCCCAAAATTGTATATAGCACACGAAGTTATAAACATACGAGCGAGTATCGTAAAATGCGGCCATAATTCACCTTCATACAAAAACATATCGCATTTTTAAAGTCGACGGACTGCTACTGCGTCCGTATAGACATGAAAATTTACCTTAATACATACGCATGCATATTTTATCTTATATTGTTCGATAACAATTTTTATAGATCGGTGGAATTCACTCCACGAAGTGCACATACAACGTATTTCGTTGGGAATTCCGTCGTATGAATGACTGACGGTAATAAAGTCGCGCCTTGAGAAACATATCTAATTTATTTTTATGCGTTCTGTGCTAGGGAATGGAATTTTTATTCTGTATATTTTCAATTATTGTCGTAAACAGGGTGCTTTGTAAGGGCATGGAAGTTTACGGTTTCGCATATATGATTCAAAAGAAGTAATTTTGTGATGTAATAAGGAAGCCTCGCCGCCAATGTTCCTCAATCTCTTAAAACCTTTATAACTAGTCTCGGCAAAGTTCGGCGAGCTACAGTGCAGTGCGGAGAACAATGTGGAGGGGCCGAGCGAACGTGTCACAGCTAGCGTTCAGTAACGTTTACGTACTCGCATCATTTATGATCGTGACCTTCATGACTGAATATAGGCGATGCGGATGCAGCAGAGATTAACCGATTGAGTTCTCTGATCTACTGCCAATTTCCATCCTTCCCGTATTATCTAAGCTACTAGAGAAAGCAGCTTCATGATATCTTATCTGTCCAGCAGTCAGGATTTCGAACAGGCTATAGTTATGAGTCTGCATTGGCTCACGTAGTTGATGATTTGCTTCGTAGCATTGATAACAACCAAGCTATTGTCTTAATTTTATTTGATTATTCAAAAGCCTTTGATACTATTAATCACTCTCTTCTACTAGCTATTCTCAAGCATATAGGTTTTAGTGTTAATTCCATATCATTCTTCGCTTCATACTTGTCAAATAGAACTCAGGTAGTCTCTTACAATGGTTCGTTGTCTTCTCCACTTCCTATAGTGTCTGGCGTCCCTCAGGGTAGTATCCTTAGCCCTATACTGTATACTATCTGTACATGTAATACTGCCATGTAATTTTTGCAAATATGTCCCTATTGAAGGGTGTCAGTGTAACGAAACAAAAATAATTAACAAGAGGAGCACAAACATTGTATAAGCATGCAGCAAATTTGAAACGCCAAAATATTAACAGTGAAGAAGAGAAGTTATTCAGAAGCAAGTGTAAAAGGTACGCACACATGATACATCAACTTAAATAACTCCTTAAAAGTCAGATCTAGCACGGTTGTTCACGCATCAGTCTTAGGTCATTAGCGCAGTGCGAATCCGGGTATGCTATTAGTATTCGCTCCAAACCAATGCGAGATCGCGGCTTAGTGGAAGGGAGCAACACACCTAAGGCACCAACAAGTCTTACGAAGCCTAATGCCATAGATAAACTAGAATAGAATGGCATTTCAATGTAAAAAAAAAATTGGTTACTTATAAACCTTTAGTTTACCGTAGATTAGGATGAGGGCATACATAAACGAAATTGTTCAAATTACCCCAACAGATGGCTTTGAAAATGTTAGCGCGTAATTTAAATATCGTTTAGTTGCATATGCATATTTTGGTCCAAGCAAGATTTTTATATAAACGTCTATTGCTGGTTCAACCATTAATCTTCGCTGAAATTGTCTGAAACAGCAATGTACGTTTATACATTAAATTAGTCTGATCAGTAGACGTTTTCAGATATACACATTTTAATGAAAGCAATAGTATTTAATCCTCAATCTGGGCGTCAAGTAAATTTGGAAAAACTTCTAGTATTTAACATTTCAATACAGGAAAGAAACGCGACAATGTATGCTACTACATGACACACTACATTTCCAAAAAAAAGCTTGATCAGTATAATGGTTTTATCAGTTTGTACAAAAAGTATAATTTGAAGATTATATGATGACAGATATACAGTTTTTTTACTTGCCCTTTCTGCTTTTCAGATATTTTTTCAGACAATAATTTAAAAAATTAGCCACATTCTCCGCTCTACCATCTAAATATCTAGATACGCCTTTGGAATAGTTAAAAATGAGTAAGCGTAGTTTTTTTTTATAATTTCCTCTGCAACTATTCCACTATGCACTTCACAATTTATAAAATAATTTCAATCCACTTCCATAAAATTTTTTATGGCAACTGTCGAAATTTCAGACGTCTATCCTCAATTGTTGTTGTTTAGGAGTGTGTTTTGTGTAGCAAGTCAGGCGGTTTCACAAAAATGGATAAAATCGAATTTCGTGCAGTAATAAATGTTAGGATGTCCGAAAGTTGCCACTACGGCGGCGTCATCCGCGTAAATGATATTGAACACTCGGTGGTCCCCCGATGTAGATTGTGGATAGCACGGGAGCTACTGCAGAACTTGCGGGACCTCAGACTCCATACACTTAGCAAAGGAACCAGGCCGACTCTAGATCTAGGGATACCATGACGACGACCCGTTTTCTGTTGAAGGTGGTAGTTGTGTCATCTATTATCCGGAAGAGCTGTGAGGTGGTCGAATGGCCCGATTTAAGTCTGAAGTGGTCCTCATCCACGAGACGGTGTTTGTACAGGCGGTTAATCCTGCTGCTGGGTGCTTCGAGAACCTTGTTGATGACACTAAGTAACGGTATTTGACGGTAACTTTCGGGATGGTGATGGTCCTTCCTTGGTTTTGGAACAGGGTTTATCCTCGCGGATATCAATATCAGATATTCCCCTAGACTGATGACATGTGAGGCGGAACGGCGTCCTACCGGGCATCTTCTGTTGGAGGATCCCATTGATTACCTCTAGAAATTCTGTGGGATGTATGATGATCGTAAGACCGGCGTCCATCTTGTTAGTCTCCCCCAAAGCGTTCTGGAGCACACACTCGTGCTGGACATCGTTATGCCGGTTCGGCGACTAGTGGGCGGGAAAGCGTCTGCTAGCACTTTCACTTTCTCCTAATCCGTAAGCCATTGCTTTGGACCATGCTAGATCTCAGGTATGAGTTTCCTATCCTTATTCAGGACTTTCTTCGTAGCTCTTCTGGGCGAAGTCGTCTCATCTTTTTAAGCGGTGCACCAAGATCTTCCTCCTCAGACAGTTGGACCCTGCTTTCAGCGGTAGGTGGCTAGTCTGCTTGAACTCTTTCCGGATGCTCCTTTGCTCTATGTTCTCATGGACTATTTTCTTGGCAGAGTTTTTATTTGGAACGTAGTGCCGCAGACTGCCCGCTCTAGGTCTGACCTGGTGTTTATTCGAGGATTGGCTTCTATGACGGCGACCTGAAATGCGTCCGCAATAGGCAAGAGATAGCGCACGAAGGTTGAATTGGATTCATTGGTAGGCAATCTTTTATACCAGCTGTCAAAATTTCGGACACCTACTGTAAATAGTTGTTGTTTAGGAGTGTGTTTTGTGTAACAGGTCAAGCGGATAAAATCAAATTTCGTGTAGTGATAAAACACTTCTGGATGGTTGAGAAAAGGGCCACGGAAATTCGAAATATGTTGCTATAGGTTCATGGCCGATGTACTCCATCATTTTCTACCATTAGCTTCTGGGTGAGCGAGTTCAAACGTGGCCGTACATACACAAGTTATGAACCACGCAGTGGACTCCCAAAAACCGCTACCAACGATTAAATGGTCGAGAAGTTTCATGATGTTGTGTTACTCGATCGCTGAAAGAGATAGTAGAGACAACAGGCATCTCAGAAGAACGCGTTGGTCATATCCTACACGAAATTTTGGATGTGGAAAAGATTTTGGCGCGATTGGTACCGCATTTGGTCACACCGGCGACCGCTTCGGAGGAGTGACTGGCCAGGATCCAACGCAATCTAAGGCATATTTTCATGCGTTTTATAGCCGTCAATGACTTGAATCCACCACTACATACCAGAGACCGCGGAAGAGTTGAAACACTGGGAGGAAAGAGATTCGCCTCAGATGAGGAAGTCATCACCGCTACGCTACGCTCTATTTTGCAGACCTCGAAACATCCTACTTTTTCGATGGGTTGAAGAGACTATAGCACCGTTTGAGAAAGTGTATTGGTCTTCGAGGAGACTACATGGAAAAATAAAAATAAAAAACTACGCCTATACCGTGGAGGTTGAAAAAGACACCCCTCGTATGTATATTATACGATTGTCCTTTTGTAATATGATCAGAAAGTACTAACTAACAATAAAGGAAGATCTACTACCTATTTGTGGCAATTTGCAAAACAGCAACTTGCAAGTAGGTAAATTTCAATAAAAATAAGTAAAATAAGCTGTCCTGTTCTATGTGTTTACAAATGTAGAAAAGAGAATGGATAATATGAACATTGCGATGCGCAAAACGAAGTAAAAAGTTTCGTAGGCAGGGCGAATATGAATGAGGAAGGACAATATATATTTTAATGTTCATTCTTATTACAACTACTTAGACATTAGGGGACGCCACTGTACGAAATACTTTTTTAGAACGCAATAACAATTTAATGTTTAATGTATTCTGAACAACGGCAAAAAATTAAATCTTATTAGAAAACAAATACATTCAAATACTTTTTATGCTGATATACAGTGAATAAAGTTATACTTTTAACATTTGGAACATTCATATATTTCTAAAGAAATATTTTTTGTTATTCGTGTTTTTTGCTTTTCTAGAACTGTACTATTTTTTTTCATAGTCAAGCACAATAAAAATTATTAAACATCCTCTGCTACTGCACTCACAAGGAAGTGAAGGAGCTGCTACAGAATAAGATCTTGATGAATGCAATTCGAAAACCAACGTTAGGAATATTTTATTTTTTTCAATTCGATTAGTTCTTCCACAAGAGTCACTGTTCTAATTCGCTTATCGCGAGGCAGAAACGTATACGAATTTTATCGCACAATGTTGTATTTCAACCGATAATATTATTCTATAAACATAACTGTCAACAGTTAAGGTATACTAAGTTCAATATCTCCCGTCACATTTCTTATAGAAGATAAACCATAATAGAGAAGAATATAAACGACTATTATCGGCTAGCTTTTAAGGAAAACCGGCATTTCATGACGCCAAAAATCCGCCTGAGGCCGACGCGGGACCGCCGAATTCGAAACTTCACCTCCCAACGGACTTTTTTCGCCATAAACAACTCGTCGACGCGGTCGCGAACCCTGCTAACCGTTTAATTCGGCCGATATTAAGCGATTTCTTTGCATTTGTAACTCCGTCGTCGACAGAATTGACAAAAGAGAAGCGAAACAAGAAGAAAAAAACACTTTGCGCCGTGACTCTCTGGAACCGGTTTTCGTCCGGTGAGGTGTCGCCGTCTCGCTCCCGCGTTCGAGATGCGGACGCGCGCTATCTCTACGCAGCGAACGTAGCGCCACGCAGCGTACGCTTGCTAGAAACAAAGTTGGGCGCACATTCCGTTTTGGAACTTAGCGAGGTGCGGATGTAATTTGAACCTGTGCAGCTTTACGCGCTGTTTTCCGTGTGATCTACTTCTCTGAGAAGGAGAGATTTAAAATTTCTCCGGCGAACTAAAAAAAGTGTCCACCAGTGTAACGCAGTGTTTTTATTTCTGCCCCGAGATTGTTGAATGTGTGCAATTTTTTATGAGAAAAAGTTCGAAAGATGTAAGGAAAGTTTTTGTATTTGTATGTGTAGTGCTGAAAAGTTTTCTTTTTGAGAAGTCCTTCAATAAACTGAACTTTTCGTATCTTCGAGATATTATGACTGTTTGAGTGTTGTTTTTGTGTCTTATTTGCCACCGCAAGGATTGTTTTATTGCTTTTTATTATTTCTACGTTCCTGTGTGGACTATTAAGGTTCCTCGGTAGCACAATGGATGTTCGTACACGTTTTCTTACAAGGATTTTCCTACTGGCATCGCTCGGACTAGGTGAGTATTTCCACTACAATCTCCCGGTATTTATAACCCTAACGGGATTATTTTACTATGGATTCTTGCCTCGTTTTCTTAAACGGATCCTGAAGTAGAAATTGTCATTTCGCCGTTTAGAGAGGAAGTAGAACAAAACAATAACGATAAAAATAAAAAGAGGGAACCTAACCCAATTCTTTTTGAAAGCGTTTTAAGATGGTAATTACCGCTAACTCGGTTTCAACGTTTGAAAATAACTTCGTCAGACGCCTCGAGGTAGAGAGATGAAAATGTACTTAGGTAAAGGAGTTTCCCTCCTTGAACCCAAACCTTTCCACATTTTTTTGTTTTCCTCTTTATCTTCATTCTCCTTATCGCCTTTAACTTTCGGAAACTTCTTCACTAAATCAGAATGGGCTTAACTTTCGCTTCTGTTTATAACATCTTTTAATAACGGATTTTTAATTAATGTAATGTC
Organism: Trypoxylus dichotomus; assembly: GCA_023509865.1. Classification (NCBI taxonomy): domain Eukaryota; kingdom Metazoa; phylum Arthropoda; class Insecta; order Coleoptera; family Scarabaeidae; genus Trypoxylus; species Trypoxylus dichotomus. The sequence continues at coordinate 3,153,912 of CM042078.1, forward strand.
TTATTAGAGACAAATCCTAAATATTCTTCTTGAATTTGGAAAGAAAATACCTTCATAGGAATTTCTGCGAGTTTACTTTGTATTTTTTGGTCTCAGTCAAGCATCCAGAGGACGCGATGCTTCTTTGTTAGGGAATATTGAGTGGAGATGAATTCACCGTAATAGTACGGCTGAAATGAAATTTAGAATAACGTACTTTTTATAAGTGATTAATTAATGTTATCGATGAGGAGGTCATTTCAGGTACAAAATTTAAATCGTTCGATACAAAGGTACCTCATTTTAATTCCTTGTGAATTTGCAATTTTCATCATTTCTGTGCCGACCTCCTTCTGCTAATGATATTGGCTTCTTTGAATTAAATTATTTCAATTATTTTAATGGAAACGCAATACTTTATGAAGGTAAATATAGTTATGTATGTGTCCCATAATTCATGATAAAAAGTAACAAATTCCACCTAAACCAGCTATTTGGATATCTCACTTATAACCTCTAATACTGAAACCACATTCGAGATAGGTTATAAACAGTTACACTTTGGCAAATAGTTGCTGAATCTTAAAATACTTTATATACATTTACTATGTATGTGATTACATTTTGATAAATGAGTATTGTCTCTTCAAATTACTACAGCATTTTAGAAATCTAATAGAGAAACAAATCTAATATACATTTATATTCAAGAAGCAATAGGGTTTGCTAGCGTACTCTTTCCTTAGTCCTCATTATCATAGCAATTGATATAATTTTAGAAGGAATTTTTACTTATTATTAAGTCTTTAAATCATTAATAATTCTTTAAAGTGATACATTTGGTACAGATTTTTATGAAGAGCAATGCAATTTGCAATCCCTTAAAAGGTTAAGAGACAAAGAACTCTGTTACTTATCTTGATTACTGGAAGTAAGTAATGATATTAAAATCGCGAAAGTATTAAACTGGACTACAGATTTGGTCTTATTATGTTACGCTAATCAATAGGGAAAACGTGTTCAAGAGTGTTCCAAAGGGACCACGTTTTAAGGCTGTAAAATGTACTTTGCTACACTACTGTGACTCTCAAAGAGGGTCGTATTTGTAAGATATCATATTTATTTGTCTTCTACCAACACGTTGAGGTATCTACGAGCATCATGACAATTGATGATTGCGCCAATAATTCTGTGATTTATTATATTCGATCAAACGTTAACGAAAAACTTCCTTTGGTGACCATATTCTCGAAATTCACACGGATTTGGATCTGCCCAACAATGAATGCTATGAGCATTAAATACACCATCTTAGGTAAATATATCCCTCCAATAAATACGCCTTAACAACTTGTCATGATCTTGAATCCCAAGATTACGTTCCAAAGGTGACCGACTGAACCTTAGAAAGATGATACGGATGAAGAATATTTTCTCGTAGCGAGAAATTGAACGGTCTTATTATTGGGGATGTTTAATGTTACAGTTAGCTGTTGGGTACTAGCATAGGGATCTTGTACCTTTGCTTCTCTAGTTGTATTGCCTTACTCGACCAGTATTATTATTTTTAGTATTAAATTGACACGAGGACATTGATCCATCTATCAAAATACATTTCCGCTAGAGTGTCACCGGTTTGGGAAACGTATACCATATTCTCGTTCTTCTGTGCTAGCACTTCCATTACAGAAACAGTACGCTATGTATGTGTATATTCACTGAATGTGAAATCAATTATATGTGGAAAAAGTAATAACAAAAGAATAAAAGAACAAGAACAAATGTTCTTGCTCTTACTTTTCGAGTCACATATATGTCCAAAATATCAAATACTGTCGCTGTCACCACTCTTTTTAAGCAAATGACGAAATTACTAGTGGCGGTATAACAGCTTAATGTCAACGACAATTTGTCCGTTGACAATTTATTTCTAACTTGATTTCACTTGCTAAATGAAAATATTTTCTCAAAAAGTTCCTAATTGGATAACGCGGATCACAATGGTTACATAAGTGTTGAGGTTCTCGAACTAGAAACAAGATTCAAATTTATTTTATTCAATACTTCAAGTTATCCATGTTAGTGGTATGAAGTAAAGACGCGAGAAAGGTGTAAAAAAGCGCACATAAAATTTACTAAAGATTATTCTTATTTACATACGTTTGAACCGATTTTCGTGACATGATAAAGGGTAAGTTGTCAATTTCGATTGTTTATTCATATTTCATCGGTGACTTATGGCAAAAAAATGCGATATACGAGGGTTATCTTTTTAGTTTTACGCACAGAGGTAGAATAAAGCAGTTAATAGCTCTTAAGAATTTTATTCCTTTTTATAATTTACTCCACGGGGTTTAATGCATTTCTGCATGCTCCAACTAATTCTGGAAGCAGCCATTCCACACGTTTATCGGTACAGTCAAAATTCGGTTTCTAAAGGTGTTACGTTCTCCTGGTTTAAAGAACAACGCCGCTGTAGCCTGCTCGTAATTTCCTAAATTACTTGACCAATACTTACTTGTAGAGTATGTTCGCTTATTTACTAGAGGAGAGGTTGTACAGTGAAACTCAATGCGCATGCGCAAAAAAATATATTTAAAAATGAAATGGTTACACGGTTTCCACTCTTGCCTATGTACATGTACGATGTACGTAAGATATATAGATTTGCAATAATTGCAGTTATTCGAGCTCTCTTATACATGTAATGTACATTAGCATTTGTATATGTATTTTCATTGGTAGCAACATAAAGTAATGCCTCAGCATGTACGTTGCAACGCTATGTCTTAATTCTGTTTAAAAGGTTAAACTCTTATATGCTTCCGCTGAAGCTTTGTCAGAGGCATGTACTAATGCCTCTATCTGTTTGCATGCACCACTACCTTTTTATAGAGCCAACCCCATTTATTTCTTAAATTTATAAGCGCACCTCGGTGCTATGCTTATTTATATGTCCCTTTCCGGGAGCCTAATATACTTTCCTTGTTTTAAATTTGCCTAAGGGACTTGGCCCTGTATTATTGGCATGTATTTGTACTTGACCAAATACGTTTGTTATATTCACATTTATAGGGGAACCCACCCTATCTCTTAGAGCTTGAACGCCTGGTCGAGGGCGACAGTAGCGATAATAGCCGATCTCAATACAAAAGTAATGTCACAGCTACCCAGGCGTTCTCGTTTGAAATATTACGCTATGTGCAATCTTTAGCTCTATACTACTGCGCCCCAAAGAAGGGAAAAATCCAGTAACCAGCAAATGTGCGAACTGTGCACCGACAAGTAAAACGGAGCGATGATGCCGACATTACATAAGAAAACTGGTCCGGGACACTCGTCCGCTACGACGAGCAACTAAATGAAAAATTTCTAAGTCCCGATACGACAAGGACCGAACAAACGTACAAAAGACAACGGGCGCTGCGGCCGCAACGACCGTCAGCAAGAAGCGGAGTGATCGTACTTGTGGAGGAGGTCTATACATGCGCGCCGACAATCTCACCAAAATAATTTCCGACACAAACTTAACTGAAGACTAAAAATATGTATAGACGACAATGGACACAGTAGCCTCGACGTACGATGATAGAAAATCGAGAATTTATACTTATTAAAAAAATCTATACGTGTGGTCCGACGACGTTACCAAATGACTCCCGCCAGAAATAAATGTATAGACAACGTCCTCGACGATTCCCGCCAAAACTAGAAAAACTTAGAAATCTCTAATAATCTTACGACGACGTTACTGTACACGTTACGACGAGGCACGAAAGGTGACCGAGAGTGCACGATCGCTAATACCTCGACTGTCGCGCGGGAGACGACTGCCTATGCTTGTGTACCTTAAATTTCAAGAAAACTCCCATTACATATCCGACGACGTTGCAGTGAATGATTTCTAATTAGGCAGTTTTAGCTAGCGTAATGCGAATGGCTGACTTGCATACATATACAATGCGTAATGTACATACATATTAAGATAAAATTGGATATAAGAGAGCAAAATAAATAAATATAAGAATGAAAATAAATAAATATAAAAATGAAAATAAAATAATATTCTAAATGAAAATAATAATGCAAAGAAGATAAAATACATAATAGTAAAAAACTTACAAAACACAAAAAACAATGTTAAGTCCTTAACAAAAGGTTTCTTCTGGCGATTGAAGCTTTTGCCCAGGCAGTCCGCCCTTGATTTTCGAAAAGGTCAGGAAATCGTTGGGACCTAACAATTTGACGTTAGGTTGCGTTAAAAATTCGATTATCATGCTGTGTGCGAATTTGCATTGTCTTGGTGGAGGATGATTCGACATTCGGAGTTGAGATAAACAACTGATTATGTATCAATCGGGAGTAACAGTTCTTTGATCTTATAGGAGAATTGTTGCTTCGAAACAAATATCAGGACCGTCTTTTTGATGGATCTTTTTCACCTTAGAACACTCAAACGGCCGACTGGAGTTTATTTTCTGGCTCATGTGAGTAAATCCATTCATAACCACTGACGATATTGTGCGCATTTTGATTTTCCAGTGATAAAACGGTCTACAGTTTTTTGACACCAATTCACCCTAGCTGCTTTCTATTCTTCAGTCAAGAGGTACGGTATCCAACGGGAATTATTTTTTTACTCACAATTCTCCGTGCAAAATTTTTTGTACTGAAATCTTTGTAATCTCCAATGATGCCTCAATCTTGCGATAGCACATACCGACCATACCAACAATAAATTGTTCACGGATGTGATGCTCCATTGCCGAAAGCGGAAACCAACTCGGCGAAGCATTCTTGTGATGACGTAATTGTTCCTTGGAAATGGTCTAGGTTTAATCCCATTTTTGAATTAACCTGCAAACATTGACAGTTCGTTGTAATTACAGTACTGAAATTTTGGATTTATGTTAACTAAAAGTGGAGGTTAATTTTTGGTACTGATATCTGATTTGTGGCGCCCTCTATGTGTCTATATGGAAAATTTAAACGCAGCCCTCGCACCAGTCAGCATTCACGGTTCCTCGATTGGGTAAGGACACGATCCACTAAATCCGCAGATACAAGCAACCATTTGCTTCGTAGTATTGTGTGAACAAACAGGTTTCAGTTGACTTTCGAATATTTAAACGGGCGCATTGGTGTATGCAAATAATAATACTGAAGAATTTAAACTACCTCTGCTAAACTTATTGACAGTTTATTTGATTATGATGCGAACTTGCTTTTGAGCTTCTGTCAAGTTATGTAGGATACAACGAGTACAAGGTCTTCGTGCGTCCAAATGATCATGCAAGATTGTGTGTTATCGTTTTCAGAATACTTTAGTGCCATCGCATCTCATTCTCATTCAATAATTGCAAGCACAGCATCAGTATCAGTGGGAGCAGCGGATATCGATGAATAACCCTTACGAAGTTTCTCTTTGAAAGTAGTCTGTCCACGCTGGAATTCGCAAATCTAGGTGCAAACGCGGTTCTAGGATGGCGCTTTATCACCAAAAGCAGATCTCTGCGTCTTTTAGCGTTTTTCATCGTTTTATTACATTTATTATTGAAAAAGTAGTCTTTTTTAGAAATAGAGAAAATAACACCTTAACTTAATAAGAAAATAGTGGTCAATTTACCTCAAAGCGATTCATATCCTCTCTCAAGTTTATTTCTTCCTCTTCTTTCCCATTTCATTTTTTTCCTTAGGCTCTTTCTATTATATCTTGTTTATTGACTATCTTAGACACTAATTTAGCTTATACTGATTAGGCGTGCCTATTCGCAAACTTTGTTGCATATTGTCATGTTGTGATAAGTAAAATCTGTTTTTTTTTAAGAAGAAAATTGTTACGTTCTCCTGGTTTGAAGAACAACGCCGCTGTAGCCTGCTCGTAATTTCCTAAATTACTTGACCAATACTTACTTGTAGAGTATGTTCGCTTATTTACTAGAGGAGAGGTTGTACAGTGAAACTCAATGCGCATGCGCAAAAAAATATATTTAAAAATGAAATGGTTACACGGTTTCCACTCTTGCCTATGTACATGTACGATGTACGTAAGATATATAGATTTGCAATAATTGCAGTTATTCGAGCTCTCTTATACATGTAATGTACATTAGCATTTGTATATGCATTTTCATTGGTAGCAACATAAAGTAATGCCTCAGCATGTACGTTGCAACGCTATGTCTTAATTCTGTTTAAAAGGTTAAACTCTTATATGCTTCCGCTGAAGCTTTGTCAGAGGCATGTACTAATGCCTCTATCTGTTTGCATGCACCACTACCTTTTATAGGGAGCCAACCCTATTTATTTCTTAAATTTATAAGCGCACCTCGGTGCTATGCTTATTTATATGTCCCTTTCCGGAGCCTAATATACTTTCCTTGTTTTAAATTTGCCTAAGGGACTTGGCCCTGTATTATTGGCATGTATTTGTACTTGACCAAATACGTTTGTTATATTCACATTTATAGGGGAACCCACCCTATCTCTTAGAGCTTGAACGCCTGGTCAAGGGCGACAGTAGCGATAATAGCCGATCTCAATACAAAAGTAATGTCACAGCTACCCAGGCGTTCTCGTTTGAAATATTACGCTATGTGCAATCTTTAGCTCTATACTACTGCGCCCCAAAGAAGGGAAAAATCCAGTAACCAGCAAATGTGCGAACTGTGCACCGACAAGTAAAACGGAGCGATGATGCCGACATTGCATAAGAAAACTGGTCCGTGACACTCGTCCGCTACGACGAGCAACTAAATGAAAAATTTCTAAGTCCCGATACGACAAGGACCGAACAAACGTACAAAAGACAACGGGCGCTGCTGCCGCAACGACCGTCAGCAAGAAGCGGAGTGATCGTACTTGTAGAGGAGGTCTATACATGCGCGCCGACAATCTCACCAAAATAATTTCCGACACAAACTTAACTGAAGACTAAAAATATGTATAGACGACAATGGACACAGTAGCCTCGACGTACGATGATAGAAAATCGAGAATTTATACTTATTAAAAAAATCTATACGTGTGGTCCGACGATGTTACCAAATGACTCCCGCCAGAAATAAATGTATAGACAACGTCCTCGACGATTCCCGCCAAAACTAGAAAAACTTAGAAATCTCTAATAATCTTACGACGACGTTACTGTACACGTTACGACGAGGCACGAAAGGTGACCGAGAGTGCACGATCGCTAATACCTCGACTGTCGCGCGGGAGACGACTGCCTATGCTTGTGTACCTTAAATTTCAAGAAAACTCCCATTACATATCCGACGACGTTGCAGTGAATGATTTCTAATTAGGCAGTTTTAGCTAGCGTAATGCGAATGGGTGACTTGCATACATATACAATGCGTAATGTACATACATATTAAAATAAAATTGGATATAAGAGAGCAAAATAAATAAATATAAGAATGAAAATAAATAAATATAAAAATGAAAATAAAATAATATTCTAAATGAAAATAATAATGCAAAGAAGATAAAATACATAGTAGTAAAAAATATATAAAATATAAAAAACAATGTTAAGTCCTTAACAAAAATTGAATGACCGACGGATCCAGGTAAACCATTAATTTTTTAGTGTATAAAATTTATACATTATAGTCACCCAAAATTAGGACTAATGCAATTTAAGTTATCTCAAATACCTTAAATAAGGTCGTTATCTTATGAATAATTTATTTTACGCGATATATTACAAACTTTATTAAATCAACTAAATATCGCATAATTAAAGAAAAAAAGAAACAGGTTAATTCATCTCAAGCAAGGAACAAGCAGACGTGCCAAGTTCCAGGCTTTTGATAATTTTGTCAGAACAAATTTTATTACGGATGATGCTAGGTATATTAAAATCCCCCACAAAAAGAAATGCGTTGTCCACTAAATAAAGATTAAGAACATTGCAAAATATTCCAACATCTTCAAGTGATATGTTGGGTGGAATTTACATGGCGCATAAGAGACATTTAAGAGGAATAGTGCAGTCACAATTAATTATTTGCCAATGATTCAAAAAATGAAGATGGATATAGATGTGAGTTGTATGATATTGATGAGAGAAAATAGAATGTTTCGCTAGGACTGTGATTTATTAATACCTCTGCGTGAGCAATTGTAATGCAGGGGCTTTCAGATAAAGACAATCTTTCAAGATTCTTCTAATTATGTATGATATCACAAAAATGTTGGGTATTTAAACAAAGCTGCAGTGCATTGGATCAGAAGTAAAGAGGAAATTGGTCGCCCAACCGAAATCGACTGCATCATATAGTCTAGTTTCGTACTAGATGTGTAGCGCATTTCGAAAAAAATGTGTATATCAGGTAGAATGGAATACGCAACGACAGGAAACTATATAGATGCATCACATAGCTCAATATGCGTATCTACATACACTCTAGTATCCCGTTTTCATCGCTCTACAGTGATGCGGCTTAAATCCGGCCGTATACAAAAAACTACCATGCTTTCACAGGTATAGCAGTAAACTCCACTCACACAAATTAATTAATTATGCGGAACGCAGCGTTTCGGGAGCACGTGGGCTCCCATTGTCAACCGTGTTACCGACTGAAAGTAAAAACTGTATCACACATGCAAATTATTTTCTACGCAGGCTCTAAAATTTCTAACCATATGACTATTTACAATCTACTAGGTGGCCTCATGCCTTTTACGGGGAAGGATGGACCGAAAGCGAACCGTATCATTTAACAGGGTCTATGGTAATAAATCCATCAAACTCGAGTGTGCAATTGGGGGTGGCTCTCTGTTCAATAAGTTTCCGTTCTTTTTCATACATATCGTTTCGTACGCGTCTAATTCTCTATACGAGTTCACGTTTTTAAGTAGTGTCAGATTTTTTAAATCAATCTTATGTCCGGATTTTACCATATGCTCTGCTACGCTTGATAGTTCAGGTTTGTCGAAACGATAGTGTCTAATATGTTCTTTGAACCTCGTTTCGATACTCCTTTTTGTTTGTCCAATATAAACTTTCTCACAATCATGCGATTTGGTATATTCCAGACTTTTTATCATCTCCGGTTTATCTTTGGGATTCCCTAAGAGATTCTTTAAGTTGTTTTTGACACAAAAGACACGTTCATATTTAGTTGTCGGAAAATTTTACTTAACCCTTTTACTGTTGGGTGAAAAGAAAGAGTTATAAATTTCTTATTACCGGTGTTTGTTGATGTCAAGGTCGTGGAATTTCTGATGTGTTGTTTGTATTGGACCTTCCTTAAAATACGGTCGACATCCATAGAAGAGAAACCATTGTACCTCGCTACATCTTTGATATATTTTAATTCTCTGTCATACCTGCTCTTGTTTAGCGGAAATCTGACGAGTCTATTGACCAGAAAACTAATCGCGGACATTTTTTGTTGTTCGCAATGGTGCGAATCAAACGTGATGAATCTGTTGGAATTAGTTTCTTTTCTGTAGATGTCTATTTCTAGAACAATACCATGCTTTATTTAAAATTCATAAAATTTTCCAGAACAGATTTTATTTGAAATTTCACACGTTAAAGTTAACGCATGTCAACAGCATGACAATTTTTAAATTACTTTTTAATGTAATTACTGGTATGTATTGATGTTTGCATCGCTCATATCATTCTGAAAAGGTGTTGCGTTGTATATCAAATACTAGTCGTGCATGTTGAAAAACGTTTGGTTTTAAAATATATAACGTTACGTAAATATTGTGACTATTACAAGTTTTTATTACCAGTCGAAAATAGATTCAAATTTACGTGTATATATAATGATGACAGTGTTAATAATTCCAGAAGTTTGTTTAGCTTAACAAGGACCAGACAACACGAAAATTATATGACACGTTATCCTCTTTTTCTCTGTTTAACGTTAAACCAGAAAACTACCTACAATTATTGTTTATTGCAGGTTTAGTTAAACTCCGGTAACGCTTAAAGAAATAAAATATTTTGATACGAGAGTCAGTCAAAAACTAATGCCCTCTATTTTCTTCTCCTTTTAATTGTCAAGATATTACAATGCCATATAATCTCTGCCCGTTTCTACAGATTTGCTCCGTTTTTTTAACAAGGGTATGTATCCCGGTGTGGTAAAAAAAACACGGTCCTACTTCTTAAGCCATTATGAGCTTCTTGTAACGCATCGAAGAAATGGAAAGCTGATGGTGCTAGGTCAGGCCTGTATGAGGGATGAGACAAGATTTCCCATTCAATTTTCACAATCTCTTCAGTGGTGTGATTACCGGTCGGTGGTCTTGCATTACCATGCAAATGAAGAACATCTACCATAACTTTTGTTTGAAGCTTTTTGAGGGTTGTGACGTATTGAATAGCATTTATTGTGCATTCCAACTCGAAAGAATCAACCATAATCACATTCTGTACATCCCCGAACATTGTCGCTGTAACGATAAGTTTTGAGCGCCCTCTGTGAGCTCAATTACATTGACTGCCTTTTTCATTCAGGTTCAAAAAAATGAAACCACAATTTTTTCCAGAAACTTATTCCGCTCCAAATGGAAGTGCTGTAAATCTTATGAGGCTATTGTTTACCCTGTGTCTTTGTTCTGATCGGCTAACATTCTTTGGTACCAACGTTGCACAAACCTTTGAATACTCAAATTGTCGGATAATCGTCATCACACTGCTATTACGAAACGAGAAAATGCGACACAATTCATCTGCAGCCATCCAGCGGTTACTAGGAATGATGTCATCGATTTGCTAGATACTGCGTGGAGTGACTGCAGTCAACGGCCTGCCGCTCCGTTTTTCGACAGCCAACGGTGTTTGTCCTTCAACTTCGTTACAGCGACGAACCCGTCGTCTAACAGCGCTGACATCCCCTACTGCATGACCGCATACATTTTTCAGTCTTTCATGGATGCGAATGGATGCTTCATCTTCTGGATTCAAGAGTTCAATCATTACGACGCTGTCAAATACGAATATCAATGTCGGCCATTTTTCGGGCGACTGCAGTGCTGCCACTTATTAACTTACAGTGGATTGCAGAAAAAGGTTTGAGAAATAGCGCCAAATTCAATTTTTTCACTTAGCTAACTTTAAGCGAAAAAAAAATAGGCATTGACCGCTCCTTGTATTTTAAACTTTGTTGGTATTTATTAGAAAAGATACCATTATTAATTTTGAATACATTAGGTATAAATTGTCATAATAAAGCTTTATATAATTATGGATAATAATAATTAGAGTACTAATTCGTTATAATACTCGAGAATTGAGAATACTTAAAAAATTGTCTTACCAATACAGTTTAGGTTAAATGGAATGGAAAATTAGCCAACTGATTAAACGAAAACCTAGTTAATTATAACCGCTCGCGAACATATAGGCGTAGAAATACATTTCCGCGTTTGTGTATTCTGTGTGAACAAATATTTTCTATTTGTTACGTAGCCCGACGCATTTTCTCGCTTCTCCATATTTAATATTAAAACCCACTTCTCTTGCTAAGTCTTACATAGTGACAGAGAAGCAATATGTAGTATGTTTTTGTCTAATTTTATGCATTTAATATTTTTTTCATATATATTAAGAATCAGTTGAGGTATCAAATTCTTCTTACTTCGAAAGTTCTTCTATATCCCCACTTTAATTTATAACCGTACTTTTAATTTTCGCATTCTTCTTCAGCGGAGAAAAAAATCTGACGAGGCAAAATTGTATCCATTAAATTCTAGCAGATAACATCATCTTCGCCAAGTATTAATACAACAAACATACGACTAAATGCCTGAATACTTAGACTACCTCAACATAAGGAAGGCGAAGCAGACAAACAATACATCCCTAATACAACCCAATTTAAATAATCTAATAATGTATAATAAATAACGTTGTCTTCCAATAAATACTTTCTACGTTCCTTTTCAAACTACCCATCGCAGTGCGTCCCCTCACAGAATCAGGTAACTCATTAAATATCCGTGGCAGGATTACTTCTGAATGTCTACCATATTTATTGGAGAAGCGCTCGATCTTCAACAAGCCATGGTCCCTAAGAGTTGTATAGTGGTATAATATAGAATATAGCAGGTAAATGAAATTGATTATCAATAATTGTTGTATAGATAAATAGTTTTCCGACGCGTGAAATGACCAGATAATGTATGCAGTTTCACCTCCATTCTGTAAACGTTAATTGTACGCGATATTTTTAACAGCCCTGTTCTGTGTGCTTCCTGTTCGATTTACCAGGTAAGTAGAAATCCTTCGCCATACACTGGTTCTTAAAAGAGTGTCCTGCGGCAATATATTTCTCAACCGATTGAGAAACAGTACCGGGGTTCAAACACGGGAGTCGCAAATAACATAATTTTTTAGGCTCTAACAGAATACATTCTTTTCCTTTTGCACGAGAGAAAAAGGCCACTCTTAAAATTTACAAGAAGAATTAAATTAAATCTAATCCATTAAAAAAATATTTTCTTTAATATTTTCGGATTACGTAATTTCTCAACTTAATTTTTGCCATTTACCTTATCTTGCGGTTGTTGCTTTCTACATATTTACTTATTTTAGGGTCGTTTTTTTATTTCTTTTATTTTGCGATTGTTTAAGTTATAGTCACATATGTTTGAAGGCTTTATTAATATTGAACGAAGCATTAAGTAATAAGAAATAAAAATAAATTCCGCAGCATTTGAACTTATTCCTCTATCCATTATCTTCCTATTAAAAATTAGAAAGTCACTACCGAAGGTACTTATAATGTGTGTATATTTACAAATACTGCCCTATTTTTATAGTTTTTATAATTATTATTAGAGTTTCATTTTTTCCTAATAATTTTTGGGTTATGGTTCTCAAAATATATGAATACGTTTGAAGATATACTTGTAAACCTTTTTGCAATGTCACGGTTAAATGTTTTTCAAGTTTGGACCAGAGCCAAGTTAGATACATGAAGATTTCTCGCCAACAAAAAAAAAGAACTAGGATGCTGTGAGTCAGATGTCACAGAGCAAACAAATTACGAATTAAATTGCTATTTTCAGTAATACACAGCGCTAACATAACCTACATTCTTCATGGTATATTTGTAAGCAGCCGTAGGATAGATGCAAATTGATAGGTTAAATTTAAGTAATTAATTATTTACTAACTGTAAAATAATTATTTACTCTTTTATAAAATTTCGAAAATAATGGACATAGCCGATGCTTCTACCTCAGATCAGATGCAGAAAGGAGTCTTTAAATCTACGCTTAGTCTGGTCTGTACGGTTCAAGGGGTTTAGAAGCGTATTAGATATATATAAGAAACTTGAACATTTACGTTGGTGCGATCTAATACTGGATATATTGATGAGGTTTTGATGCAAAGCGGAACTGTGTTTGTAACACATGGGCTGAAAAGTCCCGGGCCTAACAAAGAAAACACGGTGTTTTTGGTTCAAAATTAGCTTTATTCATTAACGTAATCTCCATCAAGAGAAACGCAATCATTCCAGCGCCGCTCTAATATTTCAATACAACTTTTGTAGATCGATTTATCTTTTGCCTCAAAATAGGCCTCAGTTTCAGCGATAACCTCTTCATTCGTGCGAAATTTCTTACCGGCGAGCATTTTTTTGAGATCTGCGAACAGACAGTAGTCGCTGGGAGCCAAATCTGGCGAATACGGTGGATGTGGGAGCAATTCGAAGTTCAGTTCATGTAGTTTTGCCATTGTTCTGATTGACTTGTGACACGGTGCGTTGTCTTGATGAAACAACATTTTTTTCTTTGCCATATGCGGTCGTTTCTTTGCAATTTCGGCCTTCAAACGCTCCAATAACGCTATATAATATTCACTGTTGATGGTATTTCTGAAGATAGTCGATGAATATTACACCACGCACATCCCAAAATACCGAGACCATAACCTTTCCAGCCAATTGTGCTTTCGGGCGCTTTGGACGAGGTTCACCAGTTGCTGTCCACTCAGATGACGATCGTTTTGATTCCGGAGTGAAGTGATGGATACATGTTTCATCCATTGTCACATATCGACGCAAAAATTCCGGTTTGTTACGTTTAAACATGGCCAAACACTGCTCAGAATCATCAACACGTTCTTGTTTTTGGTCAACAGCGAGCAAACGCGGCACCCACTTTGAACAGAACTTTCTCATAGTCAAATGCTCATGCAATATAAAGCCAATACGTTCTTTTGATATCTTTACGATATCAGCTAACTCACGCAACTTCACTTTTCGATCATTAAAACGATTTTGTGGATTTTTTTGATGTTTTGTGTTACCGCCTCATTTGGACGTCCACTGCGTTCTGTATCATCGGCGTCTCTACGACCACGTTTGAAGTTAGCAAACCAACGTTTTATTGTTGTTTCTGATGGAGCGAAGTCCCCATAACACTTTTCAAGCCATTGCTTCGCTTGAACGGTATTTTTTCCCATCAAGAAGCAATGTAAAATTAAAACACGAAATTGTTTCATAACAAAAGTAACGTGACTCTGAGCGCAATAACTCACAAACTAATGAATAGAATATCATGAAATTTTAACAGCTGTCTTTTGAAAGTTAGTACTAACTGAGAGAAAGGTGACTGCAATAAAACTAGCGCCATCTATGTGTTAGGCCCGGGACTTTTCAGCCCATGTGTTAAATACGAAGGAAACCGAAATTTTGGAATATTGGTCACTCCCTTGAAGTCCCGATTTGCCATTAATTAAATATTTATCTCTCGTATTAAAAATAGCGCAAATACCTTGTAATTAGTATATCGACAGGGCTGCGCGGAGTTCCTAACCCAAAAGATTGCAAAAGACCTATTTTTAAAATTAGGAGTCCTTAAAAAATCATGGTAAACGTGTACGTTTTTTTGTTGTTAATATAGTATCGACAATTTCTGACTGCCTCCTAATATGCAAAGCAAGTTTTTTATAATTAGGAGTCAAAAAATAATTTTTGTTGATAGACGTTTATTTTATTTGTTGTAGGGGTAACATCGGTAATTGTGACTTGTTGCTTAGTACGATATTATTTGACTGTTATGGGATTCCACTTCCACAGAGTTTGCTTCCTTAACTTTTAATACACAGGCAAAAACTCATGTATTTATCTTATGTAGAATGTGTGGTATTGTTACACCTTAGCTTTCGAAGGTTACAGAAAAGAAAGAGGCATATTTTAAAATCAAAATCAGGACTGCGAAGTAGTAATAATACCATCTGCAAACCAATGACTAGCTATTATATTAAGATTTATAGTCAATTGCAAGTAAAGTATTTGACTTTTTAAAATCATCAGGTTGATCGAGCTGATGAGTTTTGCGAGGACATTTTTTGAACTTTTGAGCAACCGATGCCCAGACATCTGACCTCTGTGATAATTCACTACCGTGTGCTTACACAAGAGGTCACCATTCGCTTAACAGGACCATCTTGTGAGCTGATCTATTAATTTGGGGGTCTCGAGTTTGAGCCTGGGGGTTGTTGCTTCTCCGAGAGGAAGTTTTCAATGGTTATCCCTACTTTTTGACGAATATCTTAAGAAGCACCGCGGTCGTAAAAATAATTCAAGGCTGGTCAGTGTTGGCGTACGCTCTATGAGAACTGCTATAAGGTTTAACGATACAGATTTCTATTCGAAGAAGTTTACAAAAGATTCTAGTGTGGGAAGAAGTACTTTAAAGAACATTCCACCGACATCAACAGTTATATTAAAGAAAAGGAAAATTACCAAATTGCTTTTCCCATAATTACTCCTTTATCATAGTCAATACATTATTGCTAATTTCACTTTCATATTCTCTTTTCCCAGAATTAGAATGTCTTATCTAATTTCTTGAATCCCCCACTAGTTTGAGTTCTAATACCCTTAATTAATTTCTTTCTCAATGTGCCCTTTTTCTTCCATATCTTTGTAATAATATGCGCTGTGTTTTCCGTAAAATATCAATAACTCTGAAAAAAGAGTAGTTTGCAATATTATTAAATAAGCAATTATTATTATATTTCCAGTATAACTCCTAAAGTTCACAATATTTTAAACTGCACACAGCTACAAAACACTTTCAATATAAAAGATTCATCTCATACAACAGAACCTGTATATAAGCAAAGTTGTACCATTTTTGTGAAAGTACAAATTCGGTTTTAACCCGGAAGATTGAGATTTGAAAGAGACACTGGTATTCATCTAAATTTCTCTTTTTTGTGGCTGGCATTAATATCTTGTTCCTACAAACCAAGCTTTCTCCGTTTTGTTAAACGATTTTCGTTAGGCCGCGTATTCATCGGTAAAGTTACCTCAAATTTTCAATCCGTTAAGAATAAGAACCGAAAAGCCTTTGTGCTTATATCGACAAAAAATAATACCTTTTCCCGAAATCTAATTAAGCGTATTTACTCTGTACCTCTCGCTACAATTGGTTTGGTTAAAGAACCCGACGGAAGTTTGACGGGCGCTGTATTCAAGTTTATTTTAATGCGATTAATTTTAACCTTATGCTCGAAGCCAGTGATATCTCTAACCTCGAAGAAAGTCAGTATTCAGTTAAAAGGAAGTACTTAAAGTATTCAATTGGAAAGCAAACAAGGGTACCCTTTGATGACTACGACTGTACGTCGATTGGATTGGATTATTAAGACGATTATTGTCGTTATCAATACTTTGTACCGTAATTCGCTAAATTTCCATCTGTGAAGTTGTAGATAATACGACGTTGTTGCTGCTTTCATTTATTGCATGCGTCTAGTTATCACAAGAGTTGTAGAGATATAATTGACGCAATTCTAAATTAAGAATATTACCTAAGCAATTAGGATTTATTTGTACAATCGAGACCTTTATACAAAGAACAATTTCGAAATTCAAACTATGCTTATTCTTAATTGAACATGGGTCAATAAAATGTGTATACACTACCGCTCAAAAGTGTTTAGGCACTCTCACTGACAGCAAAAATGTTAATAATATTTATTTCTTATGTACAGATACATGTACATGAATAAAAATATATTAAATAAATATGAAAATTAAAACGTTTAATTTAAATTTTGCTTTCATCTATGTGACCTCCTCTTGATTTAATAATTGCAGCACACAATCGAGGCATTCTCGCAATAAGTTTTGCCAGAGTTTCTTGTGTTATTGAGGTCCAACTCGATTGCAATTTGTTCCACACGTCAGTAGCTGATGTCGGAGCCGATTTCCGTACTTCCCGATCTAGTTCTTCCCATAGTAACTCGATTGGATTCAAGTCGGGGCTCTGGGGAGGCCATTCTATAATTTTGAGAGTTTCTTCCTCTTCTAAATGGCGTAAATAGTCTTTACATAATTTAGAGGAATGTTTTGGGTCATTATCTTGCTGGAAGATAAAATTTTGACCCAAAAGTCGAATTCCGGAAGGTATTGCGTGGTTCTTCTTCTTAGTGTCGCGCCAAATGCGTATCCAAATATATGATGTATTCCACTGGTGAATTTATTTTTTGTAGGAGTGACGTAGCTTGTAACAAATGTAGCTGTTCCTAACTTTTCCAAAGAGAGTTCAGAAAACGCCTAAAGCTAGTAACCACTTAATTAAATTACTTTATCAGCCTACCTGACTTATCTATACTACAGCTTAATACAAATAAGTAGAATATTTAAACGATGAAGTAAGACCGTTTCAAGACGTTAAAAGTTGTTAAAATATCGTTATTTAGGATTATACATATATTTCCAGAGGTTGGCTGGTATTACAGCACGAACTTTGTACACATTTGGATATTCAAAATGTTTTTATTCTATGGATATTGTGGCCACCTTCTACTCTCGTACTTTTGTTAACATTCGCTTTGTACTCCACACAATACAATTACATTGCTATACTGTTATATTTTGGATATAGAATGTTACAGGTACGCTCGCGAATATGACGGCTATCCGTTCATTTTTCAAAACCGAGAGACGGGAGCGTATAAATTTCGCCTGCGGGGATGCTACTAGAAGTATCGTACTATTTGCCCTTTTGTTGTCATGTAACGTACGTAAACTTCTCACGTATATACGTTAGTTTTAACGAATTAATTTTAAAAATTTTAATCGCTATCGGGCGATATTTAACATCTTTCGCATTTACGAGGAAGTTCCTAACTTCCAGGTAATAACGACTACACCTGCGTTTTGTATGTGGGATGTAAAAGTAGGAATAGCGAACGTATCGTGTAATACCACTTACACAGCTCGGTTGTTACCATACGGGCACCCTATTTTCCGCATACTATTTCTAATAGAAGACTTTCAAAAGTTACTTTATGACAGCGTTATAATACATGTTTTATACGCTATCAGAATAATATGAGTTGAGTGGTACTTTGTTTGATAGTTAAAGCATTAACGATGTAATCCATTTTACACATAAGCTAAGCGCAACCGTTTCCCGTTTCAACCAGATTTTCGTTAGAGCGTTTAACAGCAGATTGTCCATATAAAAATGAAAAGATCTATGTATAAGTACTATGTTTGAAGTATGGCTTTGCATTTAGAATCAAAATGAAGGTAACGTTATCTTTAAACATAACTTGACCGCTATCTAATAACAATCTATATATACAGTGAAATTCCACTTCGCGGACACCCCTCTTACACGGACACCTCCCTTAACCGGACAGTTTCTCATGGTCCCGACCGGCTCTCATATAATTTCCATTGTATTAACTCTTTCTTGGACGGACATTCTCTTGAACGGACACGAGTATTTTTATATCGAGAGTATTGCTACTGCATTTATCAATCGCGCAGCGCGCCAATTTCGCTGGGACTTCCCCGAGTAAACCGGAGATTTACCGACTTTAATCTTTCGGTACAAACGCAGACTATGTCGTGCATTTCTGCCTGGCGTGAATTAGGGGCTGCCCCGAGTTGGTCGGGGATTTACCGTTCTTATTCTTTGGGTGTACGCTTTCGATTGAATCTGCTTTCAATATTAGTCTGATGTCTATGCGGAAAAGACACAGTGGGCGACACATTCATTGTAGAAATGGCTCCAAATACAAAAATTCTCACGCTTAAACAAAAAATTGAGATTGTTGAAGTTTACAATAAAGAGAAATTAAGTCTAGGGAACTTATCTAGGCGTTTTAATATTGGAAAAGCACAAGCTGCAGATATAATTAAACATAAAGAAATTCCTCTAAACAAATGGATGTCGAACAGCAATTTGAATAAAGAAACAAGCTTTTTGACGGGTGATGGTACTAAAATTGACAGTGTGTGTTATGACTAGTTTACAGCAGCTCGGCATAAGGGGATTCCTTTAACAGGTATGCATATGATTTTTTTCGGTAAGGTTTTCTTGTATTAATGCGTTGATTTTCTTTTCATATTAAATTCTAAAATAGATAAAAAAAGGGAGATTACCAATAGGTTTGTCGTGACAAAAACGCAAAAAACTTATTTTTTTTAGGTCCGGTAATACGATGTCAAGCAAGAGAAATAGCCGCTTCTTTGGGACATTCTACATTCAGTGCTTCTTCTGGTTGGCTCAATAAATTTAGAATCCGCCACAATATAAGTTTTAAAGCGATTTCGGGAGAAGGAGCTTCGGTTAATGCTGAAGATGTTTCATCGTTTTTAAAAAAATGTCCTTCTTTGATTAAGGGATATTCACCGACAGACATCTATAATGCCGATGAGACGGCCAGGATTTTAGGGCTCTACCCGACAAAACGCTCACATTAAAGAAGGAAAAATGTGTTGGGGATAAGTATCCCAAAGAGAGGTTTACAATTTTGCACCCAGAGCTTTTAAAAACATTGATATAAATAACCTGCCTGTAACTTGGAAATACAATAAGAAAGCTTGGATGTCAGGACAAATTATGACAGAGTGGTTGCAAGACCTAGATTGAAAAATGGCTAAAGAAAAAAAAAACATTTTGTTATTTTTAGACAATGCGGGATCTCATTCGAAAGACGTTCGCTTAAATAATATAAGAATATTATTTTTACCCCCTAAATAATACATTAGCTTGTCAACCACTTGACCAGGGGATTATAAAGAATTTTAAAACTTATTACCGAAGTCTAATACTCAAACATCTGCTAGTAAACATTGAAACTGCTGGTACAGCTTTTGAGTTAATAAATAAAATTACATCACTGGATGCAGTTTATTTGGCAAAAACCGCTTGGGACCAAGTAACCAAAGAGACAGTTCAAGATTGCTTCCACAAAGCAGGATTTAATCATGTAAACATGCAAAGTGAAGAGCAGTTAACTGAGGCTGATACATCTGACCTAGAAGATGATTTGCCTCTTAGTATACTTTCAGATATCCTCAAAAATAAGAATTTATTGAAATTGACGGATAATGAAAACCTTAATGATTTTTTGAACGTAGAGGGAGATTTGTATGTTGAAGATCCAGATTCAGAACAAGAAATTGCAAATCCAGTTGAAATGCAAGAACTTTCGGAAGATTCTGATGCCGATGAGGTTCCAGTGCCAACAGAAGCTATCCCAAATTATGGTAAAGCTATTACCCTGACCAAGCAGCTCAAACGTTTTGTCGAAAATCACGGAGATACACTGTCTAAATTAGAAATACGATTTCAAGACGCCATTTTAAAGAAAAAGAGAAGACAAACAACAATATATGAATTTTTGCGTCCTTAAAGTGACTATTCATTTCATTGTTTTGTATTACATACTACATCTATGTATCTATGTACATATATTATACTTTGTATGTATCTATCTAAAGGAAATAAACTTGTTTTTCTTAAGTTTAAAGTTTCTTATTTATTTTAAAAACATTTATATACTACATCTATGTATCTATGTACATATATTATACTTTGTATGTATATATCTAAAGGAAATAAACTTGTTATTCTTAAGTTTAAAGTTTCTTATTTATTTTTAAAACATTTATATACATATACGATTTAAATGACCCAGTTTCTTTAATATATGTTATTCATTTTTCGTTAAAACACGATTTTGCTACTACATATTTCTTTTATGCGGACACCCTTCCTGAACGGACATCTTCAGTTGGTCCCGTAGGTGTCCCCGTTCAAGGGGGATTTTAATAAATATATGAACATTTCGTAAAAATTGACAAATAACGTCCCCCATGCAACGTTATAACGTAAACACGGAACATGTTTTGGTGAAATAGATTTCACTAAAGTATTACAGTATAGATATGTGGTCAATTTTATTTATCGTAATTTAAGTAGGACATAATAAAATAATATAAATTTCATTCTCATCAACGTAGGAGATTCTTAAACTGTGGTGCCATCTGCAAGATGGAATAAAGTTTAAGTGACCATGCAAACAACCTATAGATGTCGCTTTGTGTATTAACTGCATACGTAGATTAAACGTTGCTTTAACGTTCTTAAGACGAAGGTTTATTGCAATTTCTGAGGACTACTAGTACCTTGGAAAATGCGAACGGCAGTTCGCGAAACAGCACGGACAAAAAACCTAGTGGCACAGCCGAATCCGACAACCCTTACGACTATAACTATATTGTAAAATGCTCTTAGTACTTTGTTACATTTTATTTCAGTTAGTAACTATGTAAATTTGCTCATCCTTTACTTAATTCAACATTAACTAAACGTCCTATCACAACATTGTAGAAAGTACTACTTCCTTTAACAAAAGGAAATACTGTTTTATTTAAACATCACGTAGATCAACAATTAAATATACCGTTTAATACGATATTATTATAGTTTCATATAAAGTTGAAGTAAATGTTTAGAACAACGTTGCTGTTTGGCAACGCATCAATCATAAGCTTCATATGCGATTAATTCAACGTCCACTAAACATCTGCTTATGACGTTGGGAATTTCCTGAACCAATACTCAAAAATACCGTTTCGCTCAATGTTGATTTGTGACGTTAATATGAGAATGACGTGTAAATGCACGATAACGTCGTTGTTTAACATCACTGCAAACATTACTTTTGAAATGCTGTTTAACTTAACATTACTAAAACATTTTTCTTATAAGGTTGATATAATGACAGCAAGCAACGCTGCTTTATAAAATAATGGTTGCGTTTGATAAAAATATCGTAGTAAAATTAACGTTGCTCTTGTATAACATATATACAGCCACTGGAACATCACAGTCACATTAATTCTAGGCGATGTTCTTTCTTAATATTTGCAAAACTTCGTTTTAAATGTACGTGTCCTTTGATTCGGAAAAATTGTTTAAAAATTATTGATTATAATAACAAACGCAATACATGTTAGTGGATACAAATCAATGAGTTGCTGCCTTCTCTTTAACCTACTTCATTTGGGGTAGATTTTACTTGAAAACTTTTAAAGTAAGGACCACATACGTAGAGAATCAGCTATCCTATACAACTACTCATTTTAGAAAGAGATTATACAGATACCTCTGTCGTAGTTTACAATGTCAGCATCAATTTCCTGCCTTGAATTTTGCTTTAGTAATGTTATAAGCTTTTATAAAAAACACATATGTTTGGGCAGATTATCTGTAATTTTATGCCATCTTTAAACCTCCTCTTTACCGTAGCCAAAAAAATAAAGACATTTTTCCATTAATTTTTTGTTATTTAGATAACACTGCTTAAAATTGTTTGGTCAACTAAGTGCGTTGCACTAATTATTTATGCCCATGCTTAAATAATTTCATTAGCCACTGTGTTTTTTTATGACCAATTATTGTATGCTAACAGGGATTTAATTACTCAAAGTTACTGCGAGATTGAATTGTAGATATGTGTAGTGGAAACATCTGATCAAACACCTGCTTCGATAAATAATGCAAAGCCGTAAAGAGTCGATATATATATATACCGGTATGCGTATATACATATGTATATGTATGTATACCATCCTACTTTTTAGGAATAATTATAAGTAGGCATTTGATAGTCATCTTACAAGTTTATATGTGACAGGATTGCTGTAGGGATTTCACTATAAATGTGTTATTATTCCCCTCTTGACAATATTAATTATGTGACCCACGTCATATAAATAGCATGTTCTAGAAGTATTAAGCACTTAACATTTCTTTAAAAACAATACGACTAATGAGATATAATAGGAAGTACGAGAACTTTGTCGGAAGTTCTCAGAGGTTCTATTTCATAAAGAAACGAATCCGAAAAACCGTTTTTGATTGAGGCAAAATATTTCGCTGCAATTGTAAATACTTGTTTATGGCAATGTATATATATTTGTACTGAAATGCAAGAGCAACACACCCTTGGTCAATTTTCCTCGACGTTTTTTCTTGATGGCCTCGTTTAATTTTTCTAATATTGCTGCGTAATATTCTCCGGTTATGCTCCTACCTTTTTCTTTGTAATCAATCAATAATATCCCCTCACAATCCCAAAAAAACTGTAGCCATCAACTTTCCAGCCGATTCTGACACTTTGAATTTCTTTGGCGGTGGTGTCCCCTTTTTATGCCATTGCATGGACTCCTGTTTGGACTCAGGCTCAAAGTGATGAACCCATGTTTGATCTCCGGTAACAATCTGCTCCAAAATCTGTGCAGGTTTGTCTCCACACAGCTCCAAAAATTGTTTGGACGCACAGACGCGCTGCTGTTTCTGCAGCGGCGTGAGCATTCTCGGTACCCATCTTGCACTGACTTTTGTCATACACAGGTGGTCATGTAGGATACGCAAAATTGTGGTATCTGATACTCCAACTAATGCAGATTATTTATTTTTTCTTCAAACGGGCATTTGCATGATGTCTGATGTGGTGGCCTCAACTGGTCGTCCTGAGCGGGGGTGGTCTTTATAACAGTACGGTGTTCAATTTCCTCCATAGTTTCACTTTTCTTCCGGATTGACTTGTTTAGCAGGCAACTATTCGTAAACGACTGACGCTATAGATCGTAGATCGAATAGATGGTACGAAGTACCGGGAATCTTTTTCCTCAACTTCTCCATCTGAATGGAATTCGCTCGGACGTCCAGCTACTCAATTCACCTTTCACCCCCGCGAATTTTCCTCGACGCATTTGGCGGACGTCGTTTCCCCGTCTTATGGTAACTCACTCGAGCATCCGGCTACTCGATCCACCTTCGGCTAGAGTGAGTCGTGACTTAGACGGGGTGGAAATGGGTTCCGCACCCGTCGGGATGCGAATCACCCGGGTTTCCGGCTACTCAATTCACCTTCGGCACCGGACTGACGCTATTGGGCTGCAACTTAACTTATATACTAATGATGAGTCGCGAATCAGAATGACACCTAGCGAGCGCCCCTATCCCCACTCCATCACCTCCATTCCGCGAACTTCTGGACCTCCCCTCGTATTATACGAATAATTCTTTTAAACACTTGTTTAAGAATATAAATCCATTGAACTGCTTACATCTTAATCGCAATTATGGGAAATTTATTACAAAAGTCGAAACTAAAGCATTTTCTAACAACAGCACTCTCTTCAAATAAAATGGTTGTTCGCGTGTACACTCTGGGATCATTGTTATAGATTGAAAACAACCGTCTGACGTAAAGCAAAGTTCTGTCATGAAACAGGTATCTGAAAATAACCGCACTCTGGAACAAAGATATATATGTATTGTTACATTTAAACGAAGTTATATTGTTTGCTAGAATACTACGCGATCTCGCTGATTTAATTTCATTAAAAGTATCCAGTTCAAAATGGCGAAGTTCTCCGTCATGGTTAATTAGTTCCTCTCAACGGTGAACGGTCATTAACGAGTAGAAAGTACTGCTATTTTGTCTTAATGCGATCTCCAGAGAAATACTATACCTCCTTCAGAGTGTAATAACAGCGTTCGCTGGAATGTTTTACCATCGACCTTTGAGTATTTGAATGTAGCGGAATTGCTCGCTTACTGTAAATCGTTCGTAAACATTCAAACAAAGAAATTATTCAGGTAGATATATTCTGAAACAGACAGGCGAAACGATCGAGAATAATATTCAGTAGATGTAAAACTAGAATATCGGAATAATAAGGTAGAGGATATTCTTCTACATCCTAGCCTAAAGTTTGTTTTCGTTAATGTTAATACTACAAGAAATAAGTTAATATATAACGTATAACCAAAGCATTTATATCGAGGCCTATAAAAGTGAGAAAGAGTGTATGGTAAGTTGAGAATTTAGGATATCTTAAATAAACAAATCTTCTTTGACAATTAAAACATGTTAAGGACTTAACATTGTTTTTTATATTTTATAAATTTTTTACTACTATGTATTTTATCTTCTTTGCATTATTATTTTCATTTAGAATATTACTTTATTTTCATTTTTATATTTATTTATTTTGCTCTCTTATATCCAATTTTATTTTAATATGTATGTACATTACGCATTGTATATGTATGCAAGTCACCCATTCGCATTACGCTAGCTAAAACTGCCTAATTAGAAATCATTCACTGCAACGTCGTCGGATATGTAATGGGAGTTTTCTTAAAATTTAAGGTACACAAGCTAGGCAGTCGTCTCCCGCGCGACGGTCGAGGTATTAGCGATCGTGCACTCTCGGTCACCTTTCGTGCCTCGTCGTAACGTGTACAGTAACGTCGTCGTAAGATTATTAGAGATTTCTAAGATTTTCTAGTTTTGGCGGGAATCGTCGAGGACGTTGTCTATACATTTATTTCTGGCGGGAGTCATTTGGTAACGTCGTCGAATCGCATGTATAGATTTTTTTAATAAGTATAAATTCTCGATTTTCTATCATCGTACGTCGAGGCTACTGTGTCCATTGTCGTCAATACATATTTTTAGTCTTCAGTTAAGTTTGTGTCGGAAATTATTTTGGTGAGATTGTCGGCGCGCATGTATAGACCTCCTCTACAAGTACGATCACTCCGCTTCTTGCTGACGGTCGTTGCGGCCGCAGCGCCCGTTGTCTTTTGTACGTTTGTTCGGTCCTTGTCGTATCGGGACTTAGAAATTTTTCATTTAGTTGCTCGTCGTAGCGGACGAGTGTCACGGACCAGTTTTCTTATGTAGTGTCGGCATCATCGCTCCGTTTTACTTGTCGGTGCGCAGTTCGCACATTTGCTGGTTACTGGATTTTTCCCTTCTTTGGGGCGCAGTAGTAGAGAGCTAAAGATTGCACATAGCGTAATATTTCAAACGAGAACGCCTGGGTAGCTGTGACATTACTTTTGTATTGAGATCGGCTATTATCGCTACTGTCGCCCTTGACCAGGCGTTCAAGCTCTAAGAGATAGGGTGGGTTCCCCTATAAATGTGAAAATAACAAACGTATTTGGTCAAGTACAAATACATGCCAATAATACAGGGCCAAGTCCCTTAGGCAAATTTAAAACAAGGAAAGTATATTAGGCTCCCGGAAAGGGACATATAAATAAGCATAGCACCGAGGTGCGCTTATAAATTTAAGAAATAAATAGGGTTGGCTCCCCTATAAAAAGGTAGTGGTGCATGCAAACAGATAGAGGCATTAGTACATGCCTCTAACAAAGCTTCAGCGGAAGCACATAAGAGTTTAACCTTTTAAACAGAATTAAGACATGGCTTTGCAACGTACATGCTGAGGCATTACTTTATGTTGCTACCAATGAAAATACATATACAAATGCTAATGTACATTACATGTATAAGAGAGCTCGAATAACTGCAATTATTGCAAATATATATATATATCTTACATACATCGTACATGTACATAGGCAAGAGTGGAAACCGTGTAACCATTTCATTTTTAAATATATTTTTTTTGCGCATGCGCATTGAGTTTCACTGTACAACCTCTCCTCTAGTAAATAAGCGAACATACTCTACAAGTAAGTATTGGTCAAGTAATTTAGGAAATTACGAGCAGGCTACAGCGGCGTTCTTCAAACCAGGAGAACGTAACAAAACACATTACACAACATTACCCTTGTAAAAATAATGTAAGTTTTTGCATCAACATGTTCTATAGCAGCTGCTTGCAACTCACTGCTGTCCTTAAAATGACGTCCCCTAAGGTCTTTTTCTAAATATATCCCGGTGGATGCACCAATTCTTAAAAACCCCATTCGCGGATGGCAACTTGTGAAACGTCAGCAGTATGGACGGGATCATTGTCGTGCAATAATCCCACATCTTTTGTGCATTTTCCATGACGTTTTGCATGAATATTGCCGCTTAATTTATGCAATAAAGACGCATAATATATGCCGTTCACAGTTGTACTGCGTTCTTTAAATTCAATTAGCAAGATACTAAGGACTACATGCACCAAACGGTTACCGTTTAACCGAAAGTAATTACTGCAAGTTTAGATTTTACAAATCATCTGTAACGATTTTATATTTGCATATAATAATTTATAATAGGGATTGACGATATCACGACATGTTTAACTTGTATTATTTTAAAGGAATTTCACCTTCTATGGGCGACAGTGTACATGCTAGACACACACGTATAACCTTTTACTGCACCTTTACTTAAAACAATATATTTGCGTGCAAATAAAACAAAATTTAAAACAAGGGCACAACTTCAATTCAAATTTTCCTTCGAGTCAAATAGACACAAAGCGCCTATAAAGTTGCGGATAGAATGAGACGTGTTGCGCTCTCGGTAAAGCATCTCGTAATTTCATCGGAAAAATGATACGCTACTGAGTGGTGGTGGGTTTGTTTACAGAATCGACATTTGGATTGGTTTCGTTCTTTGGTACAAACTACACGCTGTGGAATTACTAATACGTAACCGACTGTTTCCAGGAGATACCTTTTGTTCGAATAGCATTGATTATGCAAGCGAATGAGAAGTTCGACTGCTTCACTAATGTAATGCAATGTTCGCAACTTCCAGAGAGAAGAACAAGTCGATTTATCCCGACCGGATTTCCAATGGATGCACTTAAAACGCTGCAAGATCACCACCTCCATCGAAGTAATCAATATTGCTTCTTCTTTAGAAGAAGTTTCCAATTCCTTTTGTCGTTTCTCATCTCGGAAAGTTAGAAACAGCATTTGGGTAAATTGTTATGTTTTGTTGTCCTTTTTTATATCTCAACAGATACTGAAAATGCAGATCGTAGCCAAATAATCAATATAATATTGGTTCAGCGGATTCTTAATTGACCTGATTGAAACGAGAAGAAAAATAATTTTTCAAGAAGTAAAATTATGATTTTCGGTCAACTCGGGAACTACTGAAGCATATCTAATATACATGGTGCAACAATTAATAGAACTTTTGCCCTAGTTGGTGACACTGATGATAAACAATGGTACTGTATTCGGTAGGTTTAGCATAGGGTATAACAAATTTCTTGTAGATTATGTCTGTAGTTTTGGAAATACATTTTTTGGAGAATTGATGTCATTATACAATTCAATACAGATACATTATAGTACCTGTCTAGATAGAAACTGAATGCTGAAGGTTAGCAAAATCTGATTTGGTTTTACAAGTTTACATTAATAATTCAAAATCAACCACTTCCTAAGTAACCCAACCACTGAATTGATTTAGTATTTATCAAAGAAATATTGCTGCTATGCAACTGAGTAGATTTTGTTGCCAGCTAACAATAGGCACATGACTGGTGATCCGGTTACCGATAAACCCGTCTACATATTTATCTAAAATCGGTTTGTAGTATGCATTTTATTGGTATAAATTCAGTATAACACATGGGCTGAAAAGCCCCGGGCGTAACACATAGATGACGCCAGTTTTATTGTAGTCACCTTTCTCTCAGTTAGTACTAACCTTCAAAAGACAGCTGTTAAAATTTCATGATATTGTATTCATTAGTTTGTGAGTTATTGTGCTAAGAGTCACGCCACTTTTGTTATTTTCAAAACAATTGATCAAAAACAATTTCGTGTTTTAATTTTATACTGCTTCTTGATGGGAAAAAATACCGTTCAAGCGAAGCAATGGCTTGAAAAGTGTTATGTGGACTCCGCTCCATCAGAAACAACAATAAAACGTTGATTTGTTGACTTCAAACGTGGTCGTAGACACCGATGATGCAGAATGGAGTGGACGTCCAAATGAGGCGGTAACACCAGAAAACATCAAAAAAATCCACAAAATCGTTTTGAATGATCGAAAAGTGAAGTTGCGTGGGTTAGCTGACATCTTAAAGATATCAAAAGAACGTATTGGCTTTATATTGCATGAGCATTTGACTATGAGAAATCTCTGTTCAAAGTGGGTGCAGCGTTTGCTCACTGTTGACCAAAAAACAAGAACGTGTTGATGATTCTGAGCAGTGTTTGGCCATGTTTAAACGTAACAAACCGGAATTTTTGCGTCGATATGTGACAATGGATAAAACATCGATCCATCACTTCACTCCGGAATCAAAACGATCGTCATCTGAGTGGACAGCAACTGGTGAACCTCGTCCAAAGCGCCCGAAAGCACAACAATCGGCTGGAAAGGTTATGGCCTCGGTATTTTGGGACGTGCGTGGTGTAATATTCATCGACTATCTTGAGAAAGGAAATACCATCAACAGTGAATATTATATAGCGTTAATGGAGTGTTTGAAGGCCGAAATTGCAAAGAAACGACCGCATATGGCAAAGAAAAAAATTTTGTTTCATCAAATTTGAAGCGTATCTAGGACCAGGATCAGATGGAAGACGTGTTACATTTAGTGGCAACTGAGATAGTAGAAACTAACAGTCTGCTTTGTTGTGAGAAAGATGTTGCATAAAAATTTAGAACTATGTTCATTACGTTGTTAAGATAGAAACTGTAATCTATGCCGTTGTAGTAATTCATTCTGGCAGATATCCCTCGGTGGATACACTCCATCGAGTTTGAATAATGTAAATTTTAGAAATCTTCGGTATACACGATCCAGACACGAAACATGAATCATATAAATGGGATTCCATATAATAGAGAGGACGAAGTCATTATATAACGTTTTGATTGCATGGATATTCTGTAAAGCCAAGACTCTTGTGGGCAATCAAATATATTTGTTCAAGGTGGTTGATAAAAATCATGTATGTGTCAAATGTGATGCTCATTCGCAAGTCATATTGTAAGAGATGATTTCTAGTTGGAATCAGAACACACCTACAATATAACGTATTAATATTAAGTTTCCGTTTTCATCTCCGCATATATACATATTAAATTCATATGGAATTCGTCTCACGTGAAACGTATGTGATTTAGAGCCTCGTACATCTACGCACTTATAACCATCTCCTATCTATAACCGATTGACTGGTTAAAGTGCGCACTGCTAATATTAACAAAATGCTCTATATACTGAATTTGATGTGAAATAATTTAATTTAAACCTTTGTCTTGCATTTCACCCCAACTAAAACTAAAACCTAAGCCTGTACGCGTCTATCATTTCTTTCCTACGCGTTACGCTTTTGAATTTTTATAATATCAACCCCTGATAATCACCATTTACCTGACATCACATAGCCTATTGTCGCGACAAAATTCAATTATTTTCGGCTACGCATTTACCAGGCGCTTCAAACAATTGAATTTATTCAAGCGTCCGACGTGTGACTGTTACGATGTAACCGCGTCAGGGGTTCAGCGCTAACGCTGGCCCCTGCGGAATTCCAAACTATTTTTCATTGTCCACGTTGGGAATTAAGAGAACGGGAACTCGTAGTCGTAACTCAAGCAAGTAAAAGGGGCGTCAGAATGGGAATGACGTTCGAACCAGTATACATACATACATACATACATACGCACATATATAAAGAACACTGAGTGACGTCGCTTAGCGGAAAGTTGGTTGCAAAATAATCTAATTTATGGTGTCTGAATAATTGGATTTTATTAACGTTGCACGTGCTGCAGTGGGTTGGTTTATGCGAGCGTAGTGCAGAGTAATCTCTGTGGGTAATATTTGTGTTTGTAGGCGCATACGGCTATAGCTGTGAAATTTTTATTGTGAATTTAGTTCTCCCAGTTTTTATCTAAGTTCAACTATACTACCCTAGGGTGACAGAATACAATAGACACCTACTAATTAAAAAAAAGATTCTCTTCTCGTTATATATACAAAATATTTTAAAATTTTTAAATTAGACTAATATTTTGTCGATCCACCTTTACTTGCGTGAAGCGCTGCGAGTCGTCGTGGCATAGAATCTATTAACTGATTAATGGTGTCTTCTGGAATATTTAACCACTCTTCTGTAACAGCTGCCACGAGTTCTTCCTTATTGCTGGGTTTTCGGGGTCGTTTCGCCATATTTGTCTGGATTATGTGCCAAACATTCTCTATCGGATTCATGTCTAATGGAATGTGAACAATCTGCTCCAAAATCTGTGTAGGTTTGTCTCCACACGGCTTCAAAAATTGTTTGGACGCACAGACGCGCTGCTGTTTCTGCAGCGGCGTGAGCATTCTCGGTACCCATCTTGCACTGACTTTTGTCATACCCAGGTGGTCATGTAGGATACGCAAAATGGTGGTATCTGATACTCCAACTAATGCAGATAATTGTTTTTTCTTCAAACGGGCATCTTGAAATAGAAGTTTTTGCACTTTTTCGACGATGTCTGATGTGGCCGTGCTGAGCGGGGGTCGTCTTCAATCCACTCCCGGCCATGTTGAAAAAGACAATGCCACTTATAAATCATTGATTTACAAGGGCACTGTTCCCCATAAACGGTTTCCATCTCATTCAATATGGTTTGGGCGTTCTTTCCTTGCTTTGTAAAGAACTTTATCACAGCACGGTGTTCAATTTCCTCCATAGTTTCAGTTGTCTTCCGGATTGACTTGTTTAGCAGGCAACTGTTCGTAAACGGCTGATGTTATAGGACTGCAACTTAACTTATATACCAATGATGAGTCGGCAATCAGAATGACACCTAGCCTGACTTATGGACCTCCCCTCGTATACGCCATGTAGATAAATTACCTTGGACATTATAATGGCTTTCTTTCAATACATCTACGTACCACTAACTCTTCAAGTTGTATATTCTTAAGTTTATAGAAATTATAAAGTTGAAATGTTGAGTGTAACCTATTATTAAACATTTACCATAGTCGTCATCAGACGATTTTAATAATACGCTTCTTATGACACATATAAAATCGTCTAATGAATGGTGCTAAGTAGAATAAAAATACCTTATACATTTTATATGTAAACCTGCAAAAACGAGTGTGCACTTATTGTCATATATTGGTCGGATATATCCGAAGTCGGGATTTATACTCGTATGGTTAGTAACTGTATGAATGCTGGATTAGATTGATGATAGCGAATCGACAACGTTCTTCGTTATGTTCGACGAGTGTTAATAAATTCTGTAAGGAAAATTACTATAGTCACTTGGTCCGTAATAACTATTTCACGTTTAAATTAGCTATCCCGCGCACTTTTATTCGGCGATCGGTCTTTGCAATGGCATCGCGTTTCTTAATCATTTCTGGAGAATGTTCTAAAAATAAATGCTTTCAATATCATCTGCGCTCGTATAATAGCATTTAAAAGCAGCAAATCATTATAGTATGAAGGAACAAATTCGCCATGATATGGATGTCATTCTTCTTCAGTTTCCTTAATGGTTGTTTCAGACAGAAAATAATATGTAATCAACACACGAAATGCTGTTTTTGTCCATATTGATACAAACACAACAAATAATTTATATTAAATACGTTTGAAAGAACTTTGACAGCAGGTTCCCTAAAACTTGGCTGAAGTCGGCAGGTAGGAAAGGTAACTAAAATACATCAAAGATGTACCCAGGTATAATAGTTTTTCTTCTACGGATGCTGATTATATTTTACGAAAACTCTAATGGAAACAACATATGAGAAATTTTCCGACCACAGATACCTGTAATAAAAGGTTCATAACACGACTTTCCTATTCAGATACTACCATTTTAGTAACATGAAAGAGGACCACTATCTAAAGACTGAATTGTCGACCCAGTAAACATAGGACGATTACGTAATATTGTTTTCTAATATTAGATGGAATCTTCTCATCTAGTTCCACATTAGCTATTATTATTTTTTGTTGTTCTAGTTAGGCTTCCTTGATCTCATGTTTATGTAAGCTATGAAGGACACGTGGAGCCAAAATCGTTACCATATTTCCTCATACCTACCTCCCAACGTTTTTAGTACTTCTTGAGATATGTCCTAATCTTGCAATAAGGTACGGTTTTTTCACCCATATTTTGATACGGTTAACAAGCATCCGCTGTTTAGAAATACATAAAAAAACTGCACAAGCAAGTATTACGCACAAATTCGATGCAATTTGCATTAGACAAATACGAATTGGTCGTGTTGGTTGAAACAAATACTGATTCGCTATTTAGAATGAATGATTTCAATTTGGAATAGTATACTTCTCTGACACGAAATAACTTAAATTTTATTGAAATCTGAGCACCAGTAGCTCATAGTTTCAATGTTAAGTCAGTGCCGTTAATGAACACTACAACTTGAATTATATGTTAATTAAGTTAACTTACAAAGAATCATTTTGCAGCATTTCAAATAAAACAAATTTATCGTTTTCCAGAAATGAAAGGTTTTCACGCGATATTGGAATTTACTTCGCAGTCGTCAGAAAGTATTTACTTTCATTTACGTAGGAGATTTCAAGATACATCAATGGTGATTGACTAATGATTCATAGTAGACATAAGGAAAGCAGCTCCGTAAATAGGGGAGGCCCAATATAACAACATTCTTCCTTACAAGATTTTTTTATCCCTCACAATTTTCTGTGTTAGTATCAGGCTATACTTAACACTAGTCTTTGATCGTAGTTACTTTTCCAAAAATAGTACAAAAGAGTTTCAGACACTCCTCGTAGCCTATGTAAGATGTTAAGTTTCCTTCTTACTATTACTCACTTTGCTATCACTGGATGAACAGGAAAACAGTTAAATGCTTTGTTTCCGAAATAATGGCGACCATTAAACACGGTTTGTCCTCAACCTATAACATGAAATAAATTGTTTTCCGATTTATTCTTTTACTACTCTTTCCTTGAGTAAGATAATAAAATTGAAGAAACCATACAGCCTTAAGTACTTTACTTTACTAAATTTAAACAAAAAGACAGTAAAATTTAGAACCCCCCTTTTACACAAAAGGAAATCCAAAAAAATCAGGTTAGGATTACATTTGTGTGGAACATGTTTAACTCACTAAGTATTGTACCATTTTACGGTGGTATGTATTGTGCAGGTAGCGACTAACTAATATTAACGATGCTTGAGTATATCTATCCGTCTGGCAAACTCAAGAAGTTTACTCAAATAAGTTTTGTTTAGTTTGTCTGATGTTAAAAGGACATTACCAAAGAGAGAGAATCTGAATCTATCTCATCCTCTTCTAATTCTAAGCATAGGAGACGCTCGCTATCTCGGGCGAGACCTACACTATGCAGGTGTTTTGACAGTTTTGTCAGGTAGAGTAGCATAAGCACAGTTTCTAAGAAAAAAAATGAATGGTTGCGTTGCTTTATCTTAATTATGAAATCAGACGGTATAAAAACTTGAGAAATTAAAATTCTGGGATCATAACAGAGTAAAAACAAATATTTCCATCGTAGATAATTGTCCAGTTAAAGAAATAATCGTCCCTTTCTTTACATCTGTAGTGCTATTGGCATCCGTAATAAATTTGTAGCAGTTCGTTAAACATTAACAAAGGTTTCCTGAAAATATCCAAAACACACTTACAATGATTTTTCTCGATTAAGCTAAATATTTCCACACGAATGCGAATATAAACTTCCAAAATACCCACGAAGTAAATAATACAAACATTTACGAGTTGTGGTATAAGAATATCCAATTCAAGTGCACACCGAAACAGTAAACAGACTGTCGATAAATACACACAACATCGATTCGGAAACCTTCCAAAACGTATTAATGGTCAATTAAACAATACTTGGCAGGAAAATCTCAGTTTATATAAATATTTGTTCGCGTATTTTTTCATGAAGGTATGTACTTGTAGGTGTATACCAATAGAAAAGTATGCGAAACATTTAGTTGCTATATTTGCATCGATGTACTTTAATAAAATGATTTACCTCGTTTGTATAAAGTCATCGATCACGAAGTGAATGTGTTTTTTGTTATTTAATATAATGACAGTAATAAGAAGAACAATCTCTGTGTGAAACCGAAATAGGATAAGTATTTTCCATTGGATTACACTAAAGAAACGATAGAGATTCATTTCAAATACCACCTGGGAGCTGAGAGCTACAGCCTAAACTTCGTACTACTTGCTCTAAATGATCAGCTCCAATAATATGGCGCAACATCGCACAGAGCAGCAACTGATCACAAAGTGAAGTTATAACATGCGTTCAAATAAATCTTACCTCAAAGTAGCTTTGAGGCTTGTTTTGTAGTAAACTCTTAGTACAGCTTGTGATTGGCATACTCTGTCAAATTGATAATTAATACAACTGAAAATAGTGCAAGTTACGACAAAAGGTTTTATTGGAATAGACTACTAGAAGTAAAATTTATTTGTACGCCTTTTACTTAAGCTTGCGTGTGTACACATACGAGGGGTGGTGCAGAAGTTCGTGGAGTAGGGATAGGGCCGCTCGCTAGGTATCATTCTGATTGCCGACTCATTATTAGTATATAAATTAAGTTGCAGCCCTATAACGTCAGTCGTTTACGAATAGTTGCCTGCTAAACAAGTCAATCCGGAAGAAAACTGAAACTATCGAGGAAATGGAACACCGTGCTATCATAAAGTTCCTTACAAAGCAAGGAAAGAACGCTCAAACCATATTGAATGAAATGGAAACCGTTTAGGGGGAATAGTGCCCTAGTAAATCAATGATTTATAAGTGGCATGGTCTTTTTAAACATGGTCGAGAGTCGATTGAAGACGACCCCCGCTCAGGACGGCCAATTGAGGCCATCACATCAGACATCGTCGAATAAGTGCAAAAATTTCTACTGCAAGACGCCCGTTTGAAGAAAAAACAATTATCTGCATTAGTTAGAGTAGTATCAGATACCACCACTTTGCGTATCCTGCATGACCACCTGGGTATGACAAAAGTCAGTGCAAGATGGGTACCGAGAATGCTCACGCCGCTGCAGAAACAACAGCGCGCATGTGCGTTCAAACAATTTTTGGAGCTATGTGGAGACAAACCTGCACAGGTTTTGGAGCGGATTGTTACCGGAGATGAAACATGAGTTCATCACTTTGAGCCTGAGTCCAAAGAGGAGTCCATGCAATGGCATAAAAAGCGGACACCACCGCCAAAGAAATTCTAAGTGTCAGAATCGGCTGGAGAGTTTATGGCTACTGTTTTTTTGGGATTGTGAGGGGATATTGTTGATTGATTACAAAGAAAAAGATAGGAGCATAACCGGAGAATATTACTCAGCGATATTAGAAAAATTAAAGGAGGCCGTCAAGGAAAAACGTCGAGGAAAATTGACCAAGGGTGTGTTGCTCTTGCAAGACAATGCGCCGGTTCACAAGAGCAAAGTTGCAGTGGCTGCTCTGTACAAGCATGGCTTTCAATCAATAGTCCATCCACCCTACAGTCCAGACCTGGCAGCTAGTGATTTTTATTTGTTCCCCAATTTGAAAAAAGACTTACGTAGAAGAAAGTTTCCCGACGACAATGAGGTAAAGGAGGCAACTTTGGGCCATTTTGAGGCGAAAAATGGTTTAGAAAAATTAATTCATAGATCTAATAAATGCATTGTGCTTAAGGGTGATTATATTGAAAAGGAAAAATGGATTTATTGTCTTATTTTATTTAAAACACTTTCACGAACTTCTGGACCTCCCCTCGTACCATTTCTCCGAAATATACCATTTTTTATATCCTATGCTATATAACGCCAAGCTTGCCGTTTTGGGTGTTTAATACAGCTGCTTAGAAAACTCACTGAGACCAATAAAAACTAAAGATAATTTCATTTCTTTTGTATTACTAACGTTAATTTTTTAATTTTAAATAGTTTACGAGTAAAACACGGTTCCTGAATCTACAGCTTCTGTTCGCTAGACCAGTATGTATCCATTTACAGCGCGGAGACCGTATAAATAAATTACTCTTTAAACGACCATATGAATACTTTAGATACGTAGATCCAATAGTGACTAGAGAGGAGAATTCGAGGAAGGGTCGACAAGTAACGTACAACATTGTCTTAGGAGAAAGTGTACGTAAATAACAAAACTATACATACAAAACACAGGCACATCTTTACATTATTTTTCGACACAGTCACCAAGTGTCGCAACACATATTCCAATCGTGGCACAAGGTTACAAATCCCCTTTATATAGAAGTCCATCTTTTGCGAGTAGAGCCATGTGCGAACAGTTAATTTGACTTTGTCATCAGAAAAAATGTTTGCCGGTGAAGAATTTCTTCATCGTGCCGAAGAGATGATAATCGGACGGTAGCAAATCCGGACTATACAGTAGATGCTGGAGCACCTCCTATCCAAACCGCTCTAATTGAATACAAACAGGATCAAATGTCATGAAGGAGCTTAACATTTCCAACATTAGAGCGTTTGTCACAAAGAATACGACGCAGTTTGTCTAATATTTTTCCATACGTTACAGCATTCACAGTGGCCTCGCGTTCATGAAATTCCACCAGTACCATCCCTTGCTTGCTCCAGAAGACAATTACCTTAAATTTCTTCCTTGTGGGGGAACTTGAGTGTTTCTATTCCATAGATAACCTTTTGCTTTCAGGCATGTCGTAGTAGGCCCATGACTCATCACCTGTAACGATATTTGGCAGAAAAGATTCTCCACTTGCAGCGTACCGAACTTGTCATCCTTCGCTGGTCCTTATGAACTTCTGTAAGATTCTTTGGTATCCATCCATTCTTTTGTATGAATCGCTGGATGCTGTTGTGGTATTCCGATACATGGCAAATGCGCCAAACTCACGCGGCCGTCTACAAATAATTTGCACCACCTGCTGGTGTTACTGCGATTAATACAGTCTGCCGCATACATGAACGTCATCTCTGTGAGAATGTCACTACAGTTTCGGTCTTGTGTCTACAAAAACAAACAACCTCTCTGCCCCTCATACGAGACGACCGTAATACGTGCGCCGCTTTACTCGGTAGTTTACTCTTCCGACGCTAGGGGTACTCTTGCTCACAAAATTGCCACGTACGGCAGGAATTTCAAAGTACGTTCTGTGTAAGTTTTACGTCTTAGGTCACTATACTGTAATAGGAAAAAAATGTTGTGCGTTATTTATCGATCCTACCTCGTATACTGGTGATATCTTAAGCAGACATTAATATTAATGCCAAGTGCATTTTTATAATTCCATAAATTATTAATTATTTTAAAATGATTCAGCAATATTTGCGATAAATGATATGGCTTCTCTGTTTTGCATTTGAATCTTCCTATCGCCTATGATAACATATTGAGTCGCCTATAACTAACGCCATCTGGACCGAAATTACGTTAGGATGAATTAATACCAAGCGGTTTGCGCATAAACTTAGGTAGGTTGCATACTTGTATTATACAGATAGTTGTGTTCGTACATTACGACGGTTGAGAATGACCATAAATTCAGGCCAGTGACACGTTCACGTCCATGTACACTTCCATAATGGTAAACCGGGAGAGAGATGCGGAATGCTGCGAAACTGGCTGGAGATAATTTAGAATTCGTATATGACCCAAGATAGGTGTACGCAGTTTGATATGTATGCAAAAAGCGAGATATGTTCAAACGTTAAATGAATAAATTTAATGACGTGAATTTGCATTTTTATGACGTTGCAGTATCAAGTCCGTTCTGGTTACGTAGCGACACTTTCTACTTTTTGAAGGTACGACGTATTCCGCGAACTGGTTTTGAAAGTATGTTAGTTAAAAGGATAAATGCATTATAGTTCAGAAATGTATTAAGCAATTGATGTAGGAAATGAATCACAAAATCTGGTACTGTGAATGTAAATCCGCGAAACTGGAGCGTTTAATGTGCTATATTATGCAACGTAAATAATATTTATTGTGTTTTGATTTAGTTCTGCATGAAGTAAAATAACGTGATATAAAAACAATAAAACATTCAGTGAAAGGTACAGGCTAATTGTCCATAGCAGTAAATAATTTAAAAACGTAGAATGCAAGCAAGATAGATGCAGACTACACAGGCTGTTATTAATCCCACAATATTCCTTAAAATACCTAACTAGTCCTTGATTTTACAAAAAGGAAACTTAATAAAATTGGAATTTTAATACGTTTTAAAAACCTGCATGCTTCCAAAAATCGTAAAAGGAAATGTAATTTGTAATATAAACATTTTGATAAAGCTTGGTCTTAAAACGAGTACTAAATTTCTACACGTAATATATTTATTCTAAAATAAATTATCAGAACTTATATTCTAAACTTTAATTGGTCGTCCCTCGACTTTCTTCAACTATATCATAAGTTCTTTGCAATTCCTTGATAGTGCTTAAAATTGCTGTAGCTTCTGTTTTCTTATAATGATAATATTTGCCTACTTGTTTTCTTAATAAAAGAATTTAATCAAAGAATAAAAGTTAATATGGAGGACACAAAACGGAAATAAAAACAGAGAACGTAGTAAATAGTAAAGGATAGGTTAATTGGTTATACTAATTGCTTAGATTTGAGATGCAAAAGGTCTACCGTAATTCTACAGAATGAAAACCTACCTTTAGCATAAACTGAATGTAGCATGCCAATAAGGCTTACTGTTAACCAGGTTAGCTTTGATAAAATTGCAATTTTCTTTCAATTATCCAACGTAATTAAATTCCGAAAAAATATCGGTCTCGGAGAAGACTCGAACATCTTTATATGCATATCTCCGGCATAATGTGCTATCCCTTGCACCACAAGACCATTGAGTTCGAGTCGCTTTAAATCCCCTTAGATGTCACGATGCCAGTGTATAACACATGGGCTGAAAAGTCCCGGGCCTAATAAAGAAACCACGGTTTTTTTGGTTCAAAATTAGCTTTATTCATCAACGTAATCTCCATCAAGAGCAACGCAATCATTCCAGCGCCGCTCTAACATTTCAATACCACTTTTGTAGAACGATTTATCTTTCGCCTCAAAATAGGCCTCAGTTTCAGCGATAACCTCTTCATTCGTGCGAAATTTCTTACCGGCGAGCATTTTTTGAGGTCTGCGAACAGCCAGTAGTCGCTGGGAGCCAAATCTGGCGAATACGGTGGATGTAGGAGCAATTCGAAGTTCAATTCATGTAGTTTTGCCATTGTTTTGATTGACTTGTGACACGGTGCGTTGTCTTGATGAAACAAAATTTCTTTCTTTGCCATGTGCGGTCGTTTCCTTGCAATTTCGGTCTTCAAACGCTCCAATAACGCTATATAATATTCACTGTTGATGGTATTTCCTTTCTGAAAATGGTCGATGAATATTACACCACGCACATTCCAAAATACCGGGGCTATAACCTTGCCGATTGTTGTGCTTTCAGGCGCTTTCGACGAGGTTCACCAGTTGCTGTCCACTCAGATGACGATCGTTTTGATTCCGGAGTGAAGTGATGGATGCATGTTTCATCCATTGTCACATATCGACGCAAAAATTCCGGTTTGTTACGTTTAAACATGCCCAAACACTGCTCAGACTCATCAACACGTTCTTATTCTTGGTCAACAGTGAGCAAACGAGGCACCCACTTTGAACAGAGCTTTCTCATAGTCAAATGCTCATGCAATATAAAGCCAATACGTTCTTTTGATATCTTTACGATGTCAGCTAACTCACGCAACTTCACTTTTCGATCATTCAAAACGATTTTGTGGATTTTTTTTATGTTTTCTAGTGTCACCGCCTCATTTGGACGTCCACTGCGTTCTGCATCATCGGTGTCTCTACGACCACGTTTGAAGTCAGCAAACCAACGTTTTATTGTTGTTTCTGATGGAGCGGAGTCCCCATAACACTTTTCAAGCCATTGCTTCTCTTGAACGGTATTTTTTCCCATCAAGAAGCAGTGTAAAATTAAAACACGAAATTGTTTTTGATCCATTGTTTTGAAAATAACAAAAGTAGCGTGACTCTTAGCACAATAACTCACAAACTAATGAATAGAATATCATGAAATTTTAACAGCTGTCTTTTGAAGGTTAGTACTAACTGAGAGAAAGGTGACTGCAATAAAACTAGCGTCATCTATGTGTTAGGCCCGGGACCTTTCAAGTTTGTTAAATCCGTGTTGTATGTTGCCTGCATAAATAAAATCACCACTTAGACGAAGTAAAATTTATATACGTTTCAGACATAATAACTACTGATTTAATTGAAATTTATTATAATTAATGCAGCTGGATTAAAATATTCTCAAAATTCAAGTAAGCGATAAAATCTTGCTAGATCCTCTCAAACAGAGAAACTTAGATTTTACGTTCAGTCAAGTCGATATTTCAGCTTACATTCGAATTTCGAGATCTTCGCGTTGTATCCAAAACCATGGAAAGTACAAGATTGCGTAAAATGTTCTCTTTTCGTCTAAACAAGAATGTAGAAGCGATCACGCTGTCAAATAAATTGGACTGCTTCGGAAATCTATACCTTGTACTTACGTACTCTACGTGTATATATATACTTATGCTAACTTTCGATACGTCTTGACTGCAAGGTAACATATTTGTACTGACATTGAATTCTATATGATTTTTCTAAGCAATCTATATGTTCGGTTTATCCCATATTTCTTCGTTTCGTAAATATTACCTACCAGCATGTTTCAATGCATACAATCTTAAATGCGAACGGTGCTCAGTTAGATTTTATTACGGATGTAGTGTTAATTTTTCAACAATTTTAAATTCGATTTATATTTCGATATGTATCATACAACGTAGAAAAGGCTCTTGGTGAACGTCGCAATTTGGAGTTCTACTCCGTTCCAAGGTTAATGTCTTAACCTGATTTCTTTTTATATTACCCAGACCTCTTAGTCAACTATAGTAGACGCGTTTATACACACAAAGGTTATTTAAACTACATGTATCCTGTAATTCTAGATTAAACAATTAGTTCTATATGCGACTGAATGAACAATACAGTAACACAAGAATGCTTTAGCGCAGTAGCGGTGAAAGCTTCATCGTTGTAGGTACATAAAGTAACACACTATTTCTTTAAAATCATATTATAATATATACATATATATCATAATAAATGAAAATATAATTGTGCAAGTAAGAGCAGCATCTAACAATATTTCTCTATAACATCGATAAACAGACAAAGAAAATATTATACTCATTCAGAAGAGTTTAGTAAAGGTGTCTAAACATTTGCAGAAAAAACGGAATCTGCTAATTTATATAACCCTATAACGTCTATAAACCGTTCATTGAATTCTCAGGCTTAGGTACTTCTCCTTCTTAATGTTGGAGTTTCTAAAGTAACAGAATATACCTTCGTTGGTATTAAGTATGATACATTACATACAGACGTATACATATTTTCTCAATAATAATCTGCAAGACACAATTTTTATTATTGCGTTTTACATTATCACGCACTCGTCCTAATCGAAGTTTTAAAAGAAAACAGTGAGAAATTTGAAAAAGATTAGTTTCCTTTGTCCCTTAAAAAGATATTTAACAGATGGGCTGAAAAGTCCCGAGCCTAACAAAGAAAACACGTTTTTCTGGTTCAAAATTAGCTATATTCATCAACGTAATCTCCATTAAGAGCAACGCAATCATTCCAGCGCCGCTCTAACATTTCAATACCACTTTTGTAGAACGATTTATCTTTTGCCTCAAAACAGGCCTCAGTTTCAGCGATAACCTCTTCATTCGTGCGAAATTTCTTACCGGCGAGCATTTTTTTGAGGTCTGCGAACAGACAGTAGTCGCTGGGAGCCAAATCTGGCGAATACGGTGGATGTGGGAGCAATTCGAAGTTCAATTCATGTAGTTTTGCCATTGTGTTGATTGACTTGTGACACGGTGCGTTGTCTTGATGAAACAAATTTTTTCTTTGCCATATGCGGTCGTTTCTTTGCAATTTCGGCCATCAAAC
The DNA here is from genome assembly GCA_023509865.1 of Trypoxylus dichotomus. Taxonomy (NCBI): domain Eukaryota; kingdom Metazoa; phylum Arthropoda; class Insecta; order Coleoptera; family Scarabaeidae; genus Trypoxylus; species Trypoxylus dichotomus. Next base: position 3,196,940 of record CM042078.1, read on the forward strand.
GCTCCGATAACGCTATATAATATTCACTGTTGATGGTATTTCCTTTCTCAAGATAGTCGATGGATATTACACCACGCACGTCTCAAAATACCGAGGCCATAACCTTTCCAGCCGATTGTTGTGCTTTCGGGCGCTTTGGACGAGGTTCACCAGTTGCTGTCCACTCAGATGACGATCGTTTTGATTCCGGAGTGAAGTGATGGATCCATGTTTTTTCATCCATTGTCACATATCGACGCAATAATTCCGGTTTGTTACGTTTAAACATGGCCAAACACTGCTCAGAATCATCAACACGTTCTTGTTTTTGGTCAAAAGTGAGCAAACGCGGCACCCACTTTGAACAGAGCTTTCTCATAGTCAAATGCTCATGCAATATAAAGCCAATACGTTCTTTTGATATCTTTACGATGTCAGCTAACTCACGCAACTTCATTTTTCGATCATTCAAAACGATTATGTGGATTTTTTGATGTTTTCTGATGTTACCGCCTCATTTGAACGTTCACTGTGTTCTGCATCATCGCTGTCTCTACGACCACGTTTGAAGTCAGCAAACCAACGTTTTATTGTAGTTTCTGATGGAGCGGAGTCCCAATAACACTTTTCAAGCCATTGCTTCGCTTGAACGGTATTTTTTCCCATCAAGAAGCAGTGTAAAATTAAAACACGAAATTGTTTTTGATCCATTGTTTAGCACAATATCTCACAAACTAATGAATAGAATATCACGAAATTTTAACAGCTGTCTTTTGAAGGTTAGTACTAACTAAGAGAAAGGTGACTGCAATAAAACTAGCGTCATTTATGTGTCAGGCCCGGGACTTTTCCGCCCATGTGATAGCAGCTCGGCTCCTCCACGGTGTTCTCCGCACTGCACTGCAACTTTCCCTACTTTGCCAAGCCTAGTTCTAATATACACTATAAAGGTAACGTCATCGTAATACATGTTATTAACATAATTTTAAGATATAAGGTCAATTGCTTATTTTTTTAAGCATAATATAAACGGTAACGGTATGTTATCCTTTCAGGCTAAGCTAACAGTTATTCATTTCCGATATTGGAAATTTCCTAACAGTCACGTCCTAAACGTGTAGGTACAATAAAGCGTACATATCCACTAACGCAAATAATTTGCCAGCGGCGTATGCGGCTGCCATTACAGTATTCTACTTAAACGACGCCGTATCGATATACACAACCGACGAACTCGAAGGAAAGCGGATTCGATGTATTGACGACCTTTACATCCCCATTCCGTACGTCGTTCCGCATATCGATGGTGTGACGCGATGTAGCGCAGATATTTCGGAAAGCATTCATGCGATCTTAGCCTAGAATAACACCGCTCTTTACTCCCTACGCTGTCTTGTTAATTGACCCGTAATCCTGCGGTACAATATGTTTACGCATCAAAATTCTCGAATATGTAGCACTACGCCACCTATTTCCACTTATATATATATATATATATATATATATATATATATATATACATATAGACACATTGTATTATAAAAACGTATATTTTTATGAATAGCACGGTGGCAAAAAACGACACCTACATATCGCATAGAAATAGATACAAAAATAATATGGTAAATATGCATTCCCATATAGTACTCCACCATCGAATTAGGAGCATCATTTGATGGGTCTACGAGGAAAGGTCCAGAAGTTCGTGGAATAGAGGGGATGGAGTGGGGATAGGCCCGCTCGCTAGTTGTCACTCTGATTGGCGACTCATCATAGTATATAAGTTAAGTTACAGCCCTATAGCGTCAGTCGTTTACGAATAGTTGCCTGCTAAACAAGTCAATCCGGAAGAAAACTGAAACTATGGAGGAAATTGAACACCGTGCTGTGATAAAGTTCCTTACAAAGCAAGGAAAGGACGTTCAAACCATATTGAATGAAATGGAAACTGTTTATGGGGAACAGTGTCCTAGTAAACTAATGATTTATAAGTGGCATGGTCTTTTTAAACATGGTCGGGAGTCGATTGAAGACGACCCCCGTTCAGGACGGCCAGACATCGTCGAAAAAGTGCAAAAATTTCTACTGCAAGATGCCCGTTTGAAGAAAAAACAATTATCTGCATTAGTTGGAGTATCAGATACCACCATTTTGCTTATCCTACTTGACCACCTGGGTATGACAAAAGTCAGTGCAAGATGGGTACCGAGAATACTCACGCCGCTACAGAAACAGCAGCTCGTCTGTGCGTCCAAACAATTTTTGGAGCTGTGTGGAGACAAACCTGCACAGATTTTGGAGCGGATTGTTACCGGAGATGCAACATGGGTTCATCACTTTGAGCCTGAGTCCAAACAGGAGTCCATGCAATGGCATAAAAAGGGGACACCACCGCCAAAGAAATTCAAAGTGTCAAAATCGGCTGGAAAGTTGATGGCTACTGTTTTTTTGGGATTGTGAAGGGATATTATTGATCGATTACAAAGAAAAAGGTAGGAGTATAACCGGAGAATATTACGCAGCGATATTAGAAAAATTAAAGGACGCCATCAAGGGAAAACTTCGAGGAAAGTTGACAAAGGGTGTGTTGGTCTTGCAAGACAATGCGCCGGTTCACAAGAGCAAAGTTGTAATGGCTACTCTGCACAAGCATTGCTTTCAATCAATAGTCCATCCACCCCACAGTCCAGACCTGGCATCTAGTGATTTTTATTTGTTCCCCAATTTAAAAAAGACGCGGAAGAAAGTTTTCCGACGACAATGAGGTAAAGGAGGCAATTTTGGCCCATTTTGAGGCGAAAGATAAAAAATATTTTTATGATGGTTTAGAAAAATTAATTCATAGATCTAATAAATGTATTGTGTTTTTGAGGGTGATTATATTGAAAAGGAAAAATAGATTTACTGTTCTATATTATTTAAAACCCTTTCATTCCACGAACTTCTGGACCTCTCCTCGTAGCAGCGAAAAATCTCTCGCTGAATATTTATAAGCTGTCTAGTATTTTTATGTCAGTCTTAATTTAAAATACCTATCCAACTAATTTTTATTCATTCATAAGGGTAAATCTATTTTCTTTACATTACTTTTTGCTAACAAATATATCGCTGCTTAAACCGTAACGAACAAGTCTCGTTTTTTTTTTATGTAAGCATTAATTTAGGTCTAAATCGAAGCAGCATTGTGGTGGCTATTATCATCTAATAAAAATCAAGTACGCATAATGCAGAAGCAATTGTTCCTCTTAGTTCCGTTTAGCGAATGAATATTGTTCTCTATTATATGTGTAGTGATGCTGACAAATGTAATGTACCAATCCAGCACAAGTGCATTTTTATATGTTTAATACAAATATATTATCATATTTCACCCAGTATAATAATGCATGTGTCACATATTTAATCCTCGTCATGTTCATTCATCCATTCATACCCTTCATTAGAATTAGTAATAATGACGATGGCAACACCTTCATAACCCATATTATTTTTCAAAATTCAAATCTTTTCTTGTTAATAGATAGACTTATTTTTAAGTACTTAAGAATTTGTTTTCCGAAGTCCATTGCACAAGCAACGATAAAACTGTTCAATGGTTAAATTTCGAATTTATACAGATTCTATATCTTCGCTTTTTTTTTCATATTCATATATATATATCACGCCAAATTCTTAAACTTCTTTACACTTTGCATATGGATTAAGATATAGCAGTTAGAGATTTCGACTAATGACAATATGCAGCGGGAAAAATCTAGTTTGGAGAAGGTAAGAAATGGTTAGCGTATGAAGAAAACATGGTAACTAAATTGTGAATATTACATAAACTTAAAGAAAACTTGGAAATTTAAAACAGAAGCACAAACATGAAAGAAGAAGTAGGAATTTGAATTTTATGAAATAATTATATTTATTTCCTTTGAAATCTATTATTAATATAAACAGTGCTTTCATACGGCATGTAATATACGTGAGGAAGGCTCCGTAGTCTGCGTCAATATTTTCATAGCTTTTCTGCTTCGTTTGTTTCACACTGTTCAAAGGAAAGAGGCATATACGAGAGGTATCTACTTCGACTTCTGGTTAATCATAAAATAAAGACAAGTGTGACTAACAAAATGATTAGCAGAAGTCAAATACAATCAAAGTCACCTTCGATATATTCACCACAAAGATTGAGAAGTTTGTTACACCTGTAAGCCAGTTCTTTAATACTATCTTCGTAAAAGATTGTCGCCAGCGCGTTGTGATAAATCCTCACGGCGCGGCGTCAAGAAGCTGCCCGTCGCTGTAGAAGCGCTGTCCTTCTAGACCTGTCTGCAGCTGTCGAAGAAGGTGAACGTCACTGGGCGCCAGACTATATAACTATAAATAATTCAGTTTTATATTTAGATGGTTCATACCGTAAAGATTTAATATATACAGGACCTTAAGAGATATAATTTCTCTTTATTCCTTACTATGAACTTATGTGCTCTAGTACTAGTTTTGGATATACGTTGTCTTCAGTTAGAATAGTCAAATTGATAAAATGAATTGTTATACATTAAAGAAATTATTTTTAGCTACGAAATGATATGTTTTACAAAAAAATTGTCTAAACTAAAAAAAGGGAGAAAGTGGATGTTAGAATTGGTACTCTAAAAACAAGTCAAAGGGGAAAAAATTGAAAAATCTGTCAGAATTGAATTTATTGGGTGTTGAGAAGGAAGAGTTCTTCCATAATATAAGTTAGTAGTAAGGAATAAGGAGGGATTATATCTTTTAATGTCTCGTATAAATTTAATTTTAATCTTACGAAGCAAAAAACAAATGTTTAATAGGACAGCCATTTTGTATATGAATATGTGAAATAAATGAATTAAGGCATTAAGTTCTTTATTATCTTCCAATAAATTCCACTTCAACTTCAATATAGTTGTATCAATAATACTTAAGTGCTTGTATGTTATTTTTGTAAGGATATTAATTAAATTTATCAAAACAATTGATTCCATTACTGCAGTATTTTTCATCCAACAATGAAAAAGTTCAAGTTGAAGAGAAAAGTACAATTATCTTAGCGAAGCTAAGTGATAAGCAACCTGAAATCTAAGTTAACAATATTCTTCACGAAAAACTTAAGCGGTGTGAGGTGGCTCACATTCGCGATGAGAAAGGTAGCTTCTCATGGGTCTTCTTTACAAATTGCTACCTTTAATTTGTCTAATGAAGCGGCATAGTATACAAGGCTTGTCGCGCAACTAAGTACCGTTTCATTCTGCTACCACCGCAGCGCTATTGTCGTAGTTTTGCGCATGCACGTGTTTTGTGTTAACACTTGTTAGTGTTCAAAATGTTTAAGACAATTTCTGAGCCCGCCGACTATGAAATGCGTTCTGTAATACGAATTTTGAAAGGAAGAAATATTAAGCCACACCAAAATGATCATCAACTTGTAAAGATTTATGGTGAAAATATAATGACAGATGAAATGGTGAGAAAGTGGGTGGGACAATCCAGTGATGAATGAAGTAATTTCATGACGAAGCATGAAGTGGCAGTCTTCTATTTTCAATGATGGTTTGGTTGAAAAAATTAATGAGAAAATTCGTCAAAACAGACGATCCGCAATAAGAATCCTTAGTGATAAATTTCCACAAATATCTACAATATTCTGCGGTGGCTGGCTTCACTGGCGGCATCTTTCTATGAAGAGGGTATAGAAAAATTGACTTTCCGCTATGACACGAGTCTGAGCAATTATGGCATCTATACAGGAAAATAATTTAAGCAATGCTCTTTCATGTAGGAATAAATTTTGTTTTGCATAAAATGTTTGTATGAGTTTTTCTTTTCTAAAGCGGTACTTACTTTTTAGACAATCCTCATAGTATATTAATGGTTAGCTTCTTGCAAGACAGTCCACGTCAAACAGCGTCAAATTACTGCCTGAAATTCGCACTGTTTCCTATTTTTGATTGCAACTGAAACATGCCCAATTTTACATGTAAAATGTATTCAGTCGCTAGAACACCTGCCAATAAAAATAAATAAGTAACGTCTGGTCCCAGCAGGGAAATGATTCACGCTAAAATTCAAATATTCCCTTTGATTTTTTTACAGAATATGCATAGATAGTGTGTTGCTTCTTTAAATATATTAATATAATATACTAATAATAGATTTGGTAATAATTTGCAAGTAGAAACAATTCTGTATGCTCACATATAAACGGAAATATATTTATAATTTCCTGAAATATAATAGAAATAAGAATAATAATATAATCTACATATACGTTAATTTTGGAAAATTACAAGTTTCTAAGATTTGCTTCCCAATACTGTTTGGTGTTGGCTTTCATATTAGTCAGCGCACTTTCTATACCCAAATCAAGATGAACTGTATCTGAAGATATAATTAAATAACATATTTAATTTATTTTACAAGCTTTGTTACAAAGAAGAAGCTGTTGGATATATACCTGGTAAAAGTCAAGTAATGACACTGTTTCACGATATGTTTTTATTGCCCATAAGATTCCATTCAAAAGCTTCTTAGTTTTGGATTATTAATGACTTTCACCCAATTTAGAAAATTATTTAAATAATTTCATGGGTTTGGAAGAACGATATAGTTTTTATAAGGAAGAACTCGTGGTAGCTGTTACAGAAGAGTGGTTAAATATTCCAAAAGACACCATTGATCATTTAATAGATTCTATGCCACGACGACTCGCAGCATTTCACGCAGTAAAGGTGGATCGAGAAAATATCAGTCTAATTTACAAATTTTCAGTAGGTGTCTATTTTATTCTGTCACCCTACTGTATATATAATATTGAAAGGTAGAGTGTACTCAACTTAAAATTAACTATATGAATATCAAAAAACAAAATAAAAATGTCCTGAAGACAAAGGTATATTTTGTAAAATAAAAAATAATTCCTGCATTACATATACAGGCTGTCTCACTTCCACTTTCAATATTCAGATTTGGTATTCTTTTCTGGCTAGAATATTGTTTCTGGAAAAATGGATATGTCCAATTTATACTATATAGATTTCTACTATTAAACCAACTGAATTGTATTATCTACCGTTGGTAGGAAAATTAGAACTTCAACCGCACATTCACTTGTGTTTAAGATAAGCTCCTGTGATATAGTGAAGATGGTCTTGATCGTACATTGTGTTGGATGCTTGCACCGGTGCCTTTATATCGTGCAGACCATCGACAAATTGCTTTTCAAAGAATCGTTGTTAACATAAAGCTTGTTACATATCAGCAAGAACTTCAAATGTGCTTAATTCTTAAAAGACAAATGTTGAAATGCTGAACGACTTCATACTGCTCAGCCTTCATTTCGATATTCAGTCGCCGTCAAATTATCTTCGTACCGTAACATGTGAAATAGAAAAGCCGAATAGAAAAGATATTAAGACATACTACTACAGGAAGCAACCTCTGAATAGTATTCTCGTAAGTCGTGCGTAAATTTGCCGTCGTAAACAGGCACCTTTCAACTTTATTGTACATGCAGATGCGCATTCTTGGTACGTGAACCATTTGGAGCTGGCGATAGGCGGGTAGATTTGACGTCGAAATTCTACTGAAAGCATCCACCTTCATTTAACTGAGGTATAGATATTCGCACACAGTGGCATGACATGGCATAGCGTTCCGTCGCGGTAGCGCGTTTCATCCACCGCCAACTTACAATTCGGACATACCGAGGAGCGATCCTTACAACATAGTGAAGCGAACAATACGAAGCAATATCTGGATACAACATAATACACAATATACGATGAGGTGATAATGTATATCGTACAAAAGCATCTCGAAGCTGAGAGCGAATATTGGAGTTTCGCGTTGCGTGCCGTAAGATGGCGTGTAATCTTTCCACTTTGCTTCAAATATACTTACGTCTACGGCGTTGATTAAATACTCTTGCTTGGAGAGCGTGTGAATTGCAGGGGTATACATGTAATTCTGGTTAACGTAGCCACTTAGTGTAACGAATCTTCTGGGCGTATATCTACATGCATGTACAGGCAATATTTACGATTTACATACTAATAATCAAAACAGTAGATTCATATTTTTTAATGCATCATATACAGTTGATGATTATTAAATTATGACTTCGATTGGCGTAAAAAATTCGATTTAAGAAGTGTCATTCTAAATAAATGCACATGATTTTGTACGAATTATTACTTATCCTATACTGCAATGAAGACGATTTATTATGGTACATGCTATACTACATTTCTCTGGGTTTTTCTAAAAGATTTATCTTTGTAGTAGATTCTTTAATTTCATGTTTTGCTTGTAAGTTACTTTTTTTTGAAAATAAGAAGGAAACGTTGAGGCAAAATATTATATTAATAAAAAAGGGCTGGAAAGAATTGGAACAAATTTTTGACAAAAAGCTTAAACTGATCCCTATGATATCTAATTTCAATGAATTGTGAATTTGTAAATAAATATGCGTTTTGCAATTTATAAATAAACACATAATCTTTTCTAAAATTGTAATGCGCATATCACGACTAGATTCTGACGCTAACTAACAATTTCCTTTGGTACGTTATCGTAGCAATGAAAATATTTCTAATATAAAAACAGGGAAAAGAGAAGAAAACGGGGTCAATCTCAAAGTATCTCAAACAATTTAATTAATGGGTAGCCACCGGTTTCGTGCACGTTTGCACATCATCAACCCCACGAAAGGACTACAGAATCAAATTCCTGACGATGTACAATTGTGCATGAAACCAGTAGCTATTGATTATTTAAATTTTTTGAGATACTGTGGGTTGGTCAAAAAAGAAACATTAATTTTAATGCATGAGATACGTAAATGATTAGATGAGCTCATTCTTACGTATACTGTCAGCATTTTCACTTCTCTCACTTAATCTAAGAAAACGTTTTACGAGAACCGATTTAAAAAAAAACAAATTAAAGGGACTTCTTGATTATACATGTTCTATGTTTCCTATAGAAACAAACATTAATTCTTTTCGCCAATAATCTTTAGTATAATGGAAATAATCATTTCTGTATCATCGTTCAAGATATTTAATCCGAAAAGGGATCTACTCGCTGGAGATAAAAAGGTGCGAAAACAGGAATTAATTTTGCGATAAGTCGTCGAAACAGAGTAGGTGAATTAGGTGTAGTGTCGAGGGTGACAAAATGTTCAGCCGGCAAGCTCGGTGCGTATGGTCGCATCTAGTGAGCCGGGTAATTTATCAAATTGATGGATGATGTCATTACGGCTAAAGGTACCTTGAAGCGACCTCAAGGAAGGGAGAAAAAACTGAGCAAGCCGGAAGTGAAGTATGAGAAGAAAAAATGAGGCAGTCGGGGATGTTTTCGCACTTTTTTCCATGTATCATCAATACTGTCACGTACGAGAAAATTGTTTACGGCGTTTTATCATCTTTTCGCATAATAAAGGATCTTCGGAAAAACGCATCCTTTGGTATTGACTCTTGTGTATACAAAGTATTTCAAAGAAGTTGGATATTCTGCCTGCATACGGTATTCATTAATAAATATTGGAGATTGTTGTCCTTTCTTCTTTCCGTTACCTGCTGCGAATATTATTTAGAGTACTTTCAGTTTTTTGCAACTTAATAAAAGCATTCTGTTTTAAATAAAATAAAGTGTAAATGTAGGAATATTAGGACGACAACCATTTTGTATATCTTATCAATATACCTAAAAAAACTTATCCAACAACTGTAATCAAGAGTGTAAGTATATATTTTTTAAAATATAAGATTATGCAAAAGTAATCTTCCAGCTTGATAGGGCTCCTTCTTCTGTACATATGAGGACAACCCCAAAAAAAGGTCTCCTATATTTTTAGATATATAAAGAACCGTTTATTTTCTATAATTACTACATCATTTTAGAGATTGAAGAATGCTTTATTTTTCAACATAATCGCCATTTCGGTCGATGCAGACATTGTGGCAGTTTTACAATGCCCATGCCATTCACGAAGCGTTGAACCTCATCTTTCACCTCATCATCGGAGCAGAACCGCCGTTCAGACGAATGATCCTTCAACTTAGGGAACAGGTAGAAATCGCTGGGTGCCAAGTCCGGGTTGTAGGGTGGGTGTGTGATGACGTTCCAACCAAAATTTTGAAGGAGATCGACGGTTTGACGGGCGACGTGAGGACGGGCGTTGTCGTGGAGAATGCTTACACCCTTGCTCAACATCCTTCTTCTTCGGTTCCGAATTGCCTTTCTCAGTTTCTTCAGTGTTTCACAGTATCTGTCAGCAGGCAGAAAGTCGACCAACAGTACCCCTTTTTTGTCCCAAAACACAGTTGCCATGACTTTACCGGCAGATTGTGTTTGCTTGAATCTTCGTGGCTTGGGCGAAGAGGTATGCCGCCACTCGCGTGACTGTTGTTTTGTCTCAGGTGTTAAGTGGAATGCCCAGGTTTCGTCACCCGTGACAATCGAGTCCAAGAAGTTGTCCTTTTCGTCTTTATAGCGGTGAAGAAATTCGCGGGAAGAATCAACCCGTTGCCGTTTGTGGTCTTCTGTCGGCATACGCGGCACCCATCTTGCACACACCTTCCGATATTGCAACTTTTCCGTTAAAATCCTGTGGATGGTGCTTCTGGAAACCTCAGGAAGCATCCAGAGTGATCCTCCGATCTTTACGCATGAGTTCCTCGACTTCCGCGATTGTCTCGTCGGCAATTGACGGCCTCCCGTTCTTTTCTTCGTCACGAATTTCAGTACGACCGGCCGTAAACTCTCTGCACTACTTGCGAACGTTTTTGACATCCATGCGCGACTGTCCATACACTTCCGTCAATAGGTGGTGAATTTCAACCGGTTTAACCCCTATTACTTTACAATTACATATTACTATTCTTCATGAAATATATGCAGATTAACTGTTAAAATGTTCTTCCATATAATGAAGTATTAGATACACTATAACGCGTAATACGATGTATCATGCATGCATACCCAGCATTGAAACTCCAATTTCCATATCGCTCGAACGTACGCGTGAGCCCGGATCCGTCGCGCCGATGATTTTCGCAACCCTATTCATCACTAAGAGCAAAAGGATTCCTTCGATTGGGCAATTAGCATGTGTCGATGCAGTGCAGCCACTCGTGCGCAATAAAACTATTAGAAAATTTCTAATAATCTACATGAATTGTAAACGAAGAATTAATAATACACTAATCCAGTGGCCTCTTGTCTACGCACTGCCAGCATGTAATTTTACACATGTTTTTGTGTGTTGGTAAGGATGAGGGCGTCTACGTCCGTTTCTTCGAGGATCTGTTATTAAGAAATGAAGATATTAAGAGAACACCATTGTAAAATTCCCTGAGTGAAAAATTGTCCGTTATCTGGATATGGTTACTGTATGGTGGTCACCTTAAAACTTGCATATCTTCGCAAAGGTATGACGTGGTGTTCGTGAGTAGTTGCGTTGTAATAATCCACATTTTGTAGTCACTGCTTAAAATTTAAGCCATAACAAAGTTAGAATAAATGCCCATTACGTATATTCTAAACAACGCATGAAATTCGAGCGAAAAATATCTCTCGTAAAATGGACAGAGAATTATTACGAGTTGAAACAATTTTTTTAGATGAAATTGCCGTATTAAATACTTCGAACTCGTTAATTTTAAACAATAGTTACATAACGTGTGCAAATATGATTTATAAAGTATTTTTTTAAATATAATGTTCGCAGATATAGGCCTTCCACGTAGCTTTAGTGGCTGGTAAAATAATTTATAGCAGCACATTATTGTTGTGGATTATATTTCGAATTTTAGTTAATATTTGAAGCTATTGGATATAATTCAAATATATGAAATTTAAAGTAATACAAAATAAAACTGAATTGATATATATATATATATATATGTATATATATATATATATATATATATATATATATATATATATATATATATATATTTATATATATACATATATACAGTGAAATCTCCCTTGAACGGACACCAATGGGACCAACTGAAGATATCCGTTCAGGAGGGGTGTCCGCATAAAAGAAATATGTAGTAGATACAACAAAAATCGTGTTTTAACGAAAAATGAATATATTAAAGAAACTGAGACATTTAAATCGTATAATGTATATAAATGCTTTTAAAATAAATAAGAATAAATTTAAGAATAAAAAGTTTATTTCCTTTAGATATATACAACATACAAAGTGTAATATATGTACACAGATACATCGATATAGTATGTAATACAAAACAATGAAATGAATAGTCACTTTAAGGACGCAAAGATTCATATATTGTTGTTTGTCTTCTCTTTTTCTTTAAAATGGCATCTTGAAAGCGTATTTCTATTTTAGAAAGAAGCTCCAAAGACTCTGTATCTCCGTGATTCTCGGCAAAACTTTTGAGCTGCTTGGTCAGGGTAATAGCTATACCATAATTTGGGATAACTTCTGTTGGCACTGGAACCTCATCGACATCAGAATATTCCGAAAGTACTCGTATTTCAACTGGATTTGCAATTTCTTGTTCTGAATCTGGATCTTCAACGTACAAATCTTCATCTATGTTCAAAAAACCATTAAGGTTCCGTCAATTTCAATAAATCCTTATTTTTGAGGGTATCTGAAAGTACACTAAGAGGCAACTCATCTTCTAGGTCAGATGTATCAGCCTCAGTTAACTGGTCTTCACTTTGTATGTTTACATGATTAAATACTACTTTGCGGAAGTAACTTTGCACTGTCTCTTTGGTTACGTTGGTCCCAAGCGATTTTTTTGCCAAATAAACTGCATCCAGTGGGGTAATTTTCTTTATTAACTCAAAAGCTGTACCAGCAGTTTCAATGTTTATTAGCAGACGTTTGAGTATTAGACTTCGGTTTTAAAATTCTTTATAATCCCCTGGTCAAGTGGTTGACAAGCTGATATACAATTAGGGGGTAAAAATAATATTTTTATATTATTTAAGCAAACGTCTTTCGGATTAGGTCCCGCATTGTTTGAAAACAACAAAATGTTTCTTTTTCTTTAGCCATTTTCCAATCCAGGTCTTACAACCACTCTGTCATAATTTGTCCCGTCATCCAAGCTTTCTTATTGTATTTCCAAGTTACAGGCAGGTTATTTATATCAATGTTTTTAAAAGCTCTGGGTTTAGCTGCCTTACCAATGACTACGAGTTTTTCTTGTTCATTTGCCATATTTGCACATTGCAAAATTGTAAACCTCTCTTTGGGATACTTATCCCCAACACATTTCTCCTTCTTTAATGTGAGCGTTTTGTCGGGTAGAGCCCTAAAATACAGGTCTGTCTCAACGGCATTATATATGTCTCTCGCTGGATATCCCTTAATCAAAGAAGGACATTTTTTTAAAAACGGTGAGACATCTTCAGCATTAACCGAAGCTCGTTCTCCCGAAATCGCTTTAAAACTTATATTGTGGCGGATTCTAAATTTATTGAGCCAGCCAGAAGAAGCACTGAATGTAGAATGTCCCAAAAAAAGCGGCTATTTCTCCTTCTTTACATCGTATTGGCGGACCTAGAAAAAACAGTTTTTTGCGTTTTTGTCACGACAAACCTATTGGTAATCTCGCTTATTTTATCTATTTTAGAGTTTAATATGAAAAGAAAATCAACCCATTAATACAAGAGAACCTTATCTAAAAAAATCATATGCATATCTGTTAAAGGAATCCCCTTATGCCGAGCTGCAAAAGGGGGGCCAACTAATAAAAAGGCAGCCGGATTCTTACGTCGTATATTATGGTAGATTAACCATTTAAAAGCAGAGGTCGATGGGTCAGTAGGTGATAGTGTCAGGCCACATACAGACAGAGTGCGACAAATAATTTTCGATACTGACCGTGGGAAAAATCATTGAAACAAGAGAGATCTGAATATTTCTCAATTCTTTCTTTGTTCAAAATATTCTCCTCCAGTTTCAGTAACACTTGCTACACTGCTTCAACAGTGACTCAAATGCGTATTTAGCTCACTTTGTGGAATTGACTCTGGTGCTCGTGTTGTAGCTGCTTTGATAGTCGAACTGTACTTAAAAACATCCTCTCAACTTTAATTTAAACTTAGGAAGTAAGTAGAAATCACATGCGGTCAGATCAGGTGAATACGGCAGATGATTCAACACACAGGCTTGATTTCGAGCCAAAAATTGACGAATGATGAGTGAGGGGTGATATGACTGTCCTTAACTCGAATTTATCCCTAACTCAAAAAAATTTAACCAAATTTAAGACGTAGAATCTCTGTAACTCGAAATTTTCACTAAAGGTACGTGATACGCCATCTGTTAGCGGATATAACGTAATATCTATCGAAGGAATTCGGGGAAGAACCACTGACAACGGGTTTTACCATTCTTATTCATCTGCGTGTTTGTCATCAACACGCCCCAGCATCGAAAACTTAAAAGTTTAACAGTGCAACAGAAATTAGAAATATTAAAAAAAGTGAACAATGGAATAAAAAAGAAGGTAATAGCTGCGGAATATGACATACCAGCGAGTATATTATCAACTATAATTAAAACAAGGAACATATTCGAAGTTTCGCGAGCAAATTTACAGAACCTGCCAATTTCAAGCGAAACCGAGTTTCAAACAAAAATGTAAACAGTGGGGTGTTTAAGTGGTTTGTGTCTACTAGAGAAAAAAACATTCCGGTGTCGGGGCCATTTCTACAGGAGAAAGCACTGGAATACAGTCAACATTTAGGAACAACAAATTTTAAGGCCAGCACCGGCTGGCTTCATAAATTTAAAAAAAGGTAAAATTTACGTTATTATATTAGACATACGTATACACATATGAAATTTATATTTTATTTTTTAAATTTAGACATGACATATCGCATAAGAATATCTGTGGTGAAAGTGCCACAGTGGATGATCGTCAGGTTAGTGATTGGATTCGAAATGTATTGCCGGGGATTTTGGGGCGGTATAGCGAAGATGATACTTTCAATGCTGACGAGACAGGGTTATTTTTCAAATGTCTACCTAAGAAAACTTTAGCCATTAGAGACGACAAATGCTATGGTGGAAAACTTAGTAAAGATCGGGTCACATGCCTTCTAGCAACGAATATGAGTGGCACTGAAAAACTAAAACCTCTCATAATTGGCAGAAGTGCAAAGCCACGATGTTTTAAAGGGGTAAAATGGCTTCCTGTAGATTACGAGAACAACGTAAAGGCATGGATGACCTCTGAAATTTTTGAAAAATGCTTGGTTAAATTGGACAAGCAATTTTCACACGAGAATCGAAAAATAATAATGTTTATAGACAACTGCCCTGCTCATCCTGCAATACAACAGAAGCTGAAGGCCATCAAATTGCAATATTTGCCACCAAACGGAACTTCCAAACTGCAACCTTTAGATCAAGGCATCAATAAAAGTTTCAAAGATCATTACAAAGGAAGAATCCTTAAAAAAACTTTATATGCATTAGAGAATAACGGTTCTCCTAGCATATAACTTCTCGACTGTGTGAGAAAGGTTGCCATGACATGGCATGTGGATGTTAAACAAGAAACCACTCAAAACTGTTTTAAAAAGGCTGGTTTTGGTAACGAAGACGAAATTCCCCTTGCTCAACTAAAAGAGCGACTGCAAAATTCAGAAGATAAAGAATTTCCTGTTGAAGTAAGGCAAGATTTTGAAAACTATGTTGAGTTGCTAAATGTCGAGAATGTATCTCTTGACACTTATCTTGAAATTGATAGTAACCTCTTAACTACTGACTATCCGACAGACGAAGACATTCTAAGGAGTGTATGAAGCATTACAGATGAAGAAACCTCCGAAGAAAGCGATGAAGAAATTGTAGAGCAACCATCACACAAACAAGTTTTACAAGCATTCGAGACACTAAAGAATTATTTTATGTCTCATGAACAAACATCCGATAAGACATATATGTTCATTAATAAAATTCAAAAATTGTATGAACACATCCGAGCGGCCAATGTTCGGCAACAGTTGATAACGGATTTCTTTAAAAAAACAATTTAATTATGCAATTTTTTTATTTTCCCATGTACAAGTACACATTTAATACCTATGTATATAGGACAATTTTTGTTTGATTTCATACATATACATATAGTACATATATATATATATATATATATATATATATATATATCCTAATGCATGTAGTTTGTATTTTCAGTTTGTTTTTAAATCATTTATTTTATATAATATTGTTATTACATATTATACTTTATAAATATATACATATAATGAAAAGTAAATTGTGAATTTTCTGTAACTCAAATTTTCTCTAACTCGAATTTTATTTGGGGATTTAGGTGGTTCGAGTTAGTGGAGTTCCACTGTATATTTAGTTTTTTTAATTATGGAAAGCAGAGATTAAAAATATGAAATTCGACTTAAGCGCAAAAGGACTTAATTACTTTTAATACTATATTCATCTTATACACATTTTTAATTTAAATTTTCTCGTTACACTTTTTTCAGGCGAGCAAAAAAGTTATTTTAAAACGTGGCATGACTTCCTTATCCTCCCTTCCTATTTAAATATTAACTAGGACGTGTGTTTGTTCTAGGTCGGAAATAAACTCAATTGGTAAACCGGTAGCGCTGCAGCGGTCGGAACAAACTTTTTAATAAGCACAGACGGTATAAATTAATTAAGCGGGTATATACTCCATTTGCATAATTTCAATTTCTGATGGAACGAAATTTTGCGATCGAGTTAAGTGGTTGCCGCCGTCAAAAAACGATGAGCGGTTGGTTATTTCTTAATAAGGTAAACACTTTATTTACATTAAATAAGTACGATGTACTGCGGACTCACAATTTTCAAACAAATTATTTGAAGTAGTAAATGGAATATTATTGGTTAAAAAAGAAGGTTCATATATCGGAAACTTCATAAAATGCGAAAGGAATAAATATGTATATCTTTTCAAAATACGCAGGAAAGATTTGATATTGAGCTTGATGCGGTCTTTAACAATAGCTCAATATTCTATATTCAGCCGTCACTGAGAATATTTTTTGACTCCCAATTTGTAACTCGTAATTAGACTGTACTCTCGAGGAAATGCAACTATCGATATTCGGTAATTAATGTTATTCTAGAAATCTGAAGGTATTGTCCCCAATACGAACTGATTGTTGGTCCACTCAGCCGAAATATAAAATAGGTCATTTAATTATTTGATAGTTGATTTAAAATTTGAAATTAAGCCTATTTACCCTTGTATTGACGTGATTTTTGACCATATTGGGTTAACATGTGTTTCTCACAAGAGCTTTCATACCTTAGAAGGTCTCATGATTTGTTTCATACGTCATTATATAAATTTCAGTTCAGAAATGCGTTGATATATACACTACCGTCCATAAGTATTTGACCACCTAGGTTTTTTTCTAAATTTAGGAATCAAATCGAATTTTAGTCGTGTATATTATTACTTCATGGTGCTTAGTTAATACATTCGATATAAATACAGGCATACAAATATATCTACAAAATTAAATCAAATTTTGCTTTCGTCAACGCAGCTTTCCCTATTTCTAATAACTGCGGCGCATAATCGAGGCATTCTACCAATTAATTTTGCCAGAATTTCTTCTGATATCGTCATTTTTCCTGGAGAGGGACGGTAGCAGATGTTGGAGAGGCTTGTTTTACCTTTCGATTCAATTCATTCCATAATAATTCAATGGGATAGAGTCGAGAGATTGTAAGGGCCATTCCACAACTAATAAATATAAGGCTGCCTTCCTCATGTTCTTCTCGCAAGTAATCGCGTAGATAATTATTAATTTATAGGGTAATTATTGAAAAAAAAAATCAAGTATGTCATATTTTTGAAAATACAATAATCTGACCCTTCTACATATCGAATTGTAAAATTGCAAGGGACATTTGTCAGTTCTGGTTTCGCGAATTATCCTACATTCTCTAATGTCTGCGAAAGACAATGAAAGAGTGCAAGGCTGAAAAAGAAATTGTCAAAAGAAGACAACGTATCTAGAGCTGTGCTGGTTCTTGGATAACAAGTAGCATATTCTTACACGTATACTAAATAATTTCTTGTTATCTCTAGTGGATTTTCTACAATACGTTTTCAAGTTCTAAAATCTATATCACACAACGTCCATATTTTGAAACCAATTTTCTAAGAAATAAGATAAAAGGAGTGTTACCGTGTTACAAGGCAAGTAATATCTGTTACCATTGATACATAGTGTAAGTAAATTATATACCATCACAAATACACTAGGGTGACAGAATGAAATAGACACCAGGTAAAGCGATATAAATATGTAAACAGCTAAATTCTAAGAACGAATTAAGAACTTTCTCTTGTCATTGGGGTAGGGATAGATGTATTGGAAGGAATTCATCATAGTTTAGTATCGTTACAACTATGCCTCGCTTACAAGGTTCGAGTGATATTAGCGACTTCACCCGGGGTCGCATCGTTGGCCAGAGTGAACGCGGTGCTTCGCAACGTGAAATAAGTAAATTTTTAAATATTCCGTTGTCCACAGTTAATCGTGTAATTACACAATTTAAACGCAAGGAAAAACAACAGAAAAGCCGAGACCACGTCGTGCCGGACCTTCTGAAAGAAGTAAAAGGGTGCTTGTGCGCGAAGTGTAAAGAGAACCGCGAAAAGATACAGCTGAGCCTGCGGCAACTTCACAGAAGAGTCAGCGAAGCGTTCTGCGATACCTCCACAGCGTGGGGATGTATAAAAGGGTGGCAAAGAAAAAACCTCTCCTTACGACGTTTCAAAAACGGCGCCGAATGACTTGGGCAATCGAAATGCGAACGAAGCCCGAAGTGTTTTGGCGGTCTGTAATTTTTTCAGACGAACGCAGATACTGCCAATTCAGTGATAGTGGTCGTACGTGGGTATGGAGACGTTCGTCACAGCAACTGGACGACAAATTTTTGCATCAGACGGTGAAATACGGCGGTGTGAACATCATGGTGTGGGGCGCGATATGGTATGGTGGAAGATCGCAATTAGTAATCTGCGACGGAAGTATAAATGCGGCAAAATATTTCCAAATATTAACAGAAGGACTACTACCGATATTCGACAACGCCATTTTATCTAAGGAAGACGCCGCCTTTTTGGAGGTTGGAGCACCCTGCCACAAAGCAAGAACAACAACCACATGGAAAGAGGAACAAGGGATTCGGATTTTACCATGGCCAGGCCAATCACCAGACATGAATCCGATAGAGAATGTTTGGCACATAATCCAGACAAATATGGGGAAACGACCCCGAAGACCCAGCAATAAGGAAGAACTCGTGGCAGCTGTTACAGAAGAGTGATTAAATATTCCAGAAGACACCATTAATCATTTAATAGATTCTATGCCACGACGACTCGCAGCACTTCACGCAAGTAAAGGTGGATCGACAAAACATTAGTCTAATTTAAAAATATTTTTTATATATAACGAGAATAGAATCTTTTTTTTAATTAGCAGGTGTCTATTTTATTCTGTCACCCTAGTGTAGATAGAATTACATGCGAAACATGAAAAATTGTATAACATAAAAATGAATAAAGTTTCAAAAATAATGATATACCTATACAGGTGTTGAAGTTACATGTTTGTTACAATTTGTACCAAGTTCTGTTCAAGTTTTCTGACTGTATCTTCTTTGAAAAATGAAAATACAATTAGTCCCAGTGCAGTTCAATTCAAGTTCAAATCTACGCAAATATTCATTAACGTAGTTGTAATTGGTAATAGTATTTACAAACTATATTTTTTTGACGGCAAATCTGGTTTGCATTGTGTTGCTGACGTATTTTGGTAAATTTCACCAATGCGACGCTTGCATATCTTTAGACCCTTACGTTATTTTATGAAACCGCCACCCTACCTCGCATCCTGCCAAGTGGTACCGCGTTGTACATTCCTGATCTGGACCGGTCACTAAATAAAACAGAAAAAAAGGTTCTCCCTATCGGACATGGTAGGATGATTGCGCCTAGACAAAAAAAAAAGAGAGAACAGCAAATCCGGTCGACATATTGGAGGGCCCGGTTACGCTTCTCCTCTTACATCTCGACTGGTCGGGGTGTACACGGCAGTTTAAAAGCGGGTCTCCGTTCCCCGGCTCTGATGTACAGTGTGCATTAACTTGAAAAACGACACGGAAGCGCCTCACACAATTGCAGGTGTGTACCGTTTTCTCTCTTTTTGTCCCATGCGAAAAAAGCGACTTCTGAGTGAAATGAACGCGCCAGATAACGGCGTATTAGCTGAGATTTATGCGCAATAAAGGGTGTAGTGTTACTACGGTGCCATTCGCGCTCTATGGTAAGAATTTATCACGCGGACGCTCTAAATTTTTAAAGTCGTTTTTATGTTCGTATCGTAGTAGGCGGGTCTTAGCTTAGTATGTGAGTCCAGATAAAAATGTGCCATATCTTCAGATTAGGCAATCGTTAAAAGTTACAAAATGATTTCACGACGGAGATCCAAACTACATTTTCATTTCAGTTACCATTCGGAAATGGCCAACTCCAGCGCTGGGTGGTAGACCATTCTTCACTTTAAAATGGCATCCATTTGTCGTTTTAGATTTGCTGCTCCTATTCCCTACATTTCACTTACTAAAACCTCTCACATGTAACGACCAGTATTTTTCTAACGGAAAAATAATTTCACAAGTTCTTCAAAAGAATTACTGTACTGCACTGCGATATCCGAGCGATTGCGAATGCCATATAAATATCCATATAAATACAAGTACTAAGAATTAAAAGAAACAGATTTGGCTCAAAAATACGATTTTAATTTGCGAATATTAGCTCAGGTAGAAATTATATCTAAATGAATATCCCCTGCTCTATGAACAGGGGCGGCACAATTAGTATTTATAACACTGGCCAATGCACATTTCCGTGCCTCGTGTATTTAAGCAATGTTAGGGTCCCTAATCCAAAAATGCCGTCAGATTTGTTCAACCAAATCTAGTTTTCGAAATTCACTCTTTCCGCCCTTTTTTAGGAAAAGATCGCCAAAATTAGATATAATGTAACGTGACTTTTTAAATATTTCTATTTGATAACTGTTAATTGAAGCACAAAAAGAATGGATGGGAGGTAATTATTTAACAGAAAAATATGTATCATATTTGTATCCGATTTTCCTTGTTACCATTCCTCTATGATGCTGATGCTTTTGTGAAATCTTTCCCCCGATTCCTCACGAACATAACCTAAGTTTTCTGGAAGACGATCTAAGTGACTGTGAAGATAATGGATCCTAATGCTCATGTTACGTCCGAGAGTGCGAAAGTTAGAAAACATCTGTTCTACTAATAAGTAACGTACGAGTAATAAATTTCTCTGTGACGTATCTCAAAAATAATACGTATTAGCTCAGAAAGTACTGGATTCTCAACAGATACTGATGTTATTCAGTCTACATCACGTAAGCCACATTTAATTACTCAGTTTTAATTAAATAAGTTGATGTAAGATCTAGATTTATCAAAATCATAAGCAGAACTCTTCGGATAACAACCACAACAATGAAATCTATTGGCTAAAGAAATACGAACTAGCATTTTTCGCAATTGACGTGACATTAACGTTGATTTCTATAGGATGAGCTGCAACTCGATATACTGCAGCTATAATTTGAAACTTTCGAAATCCACTATAATCCTGGTTCACGGAAATCATTGATGGATACACAAAAATCCAGTCTGAAAGCGATTTTCTTATATAATTGAAGCCTTTACTCTTCCATTCCAATGGACTATGGTGTTTTCATGTACGAAATTTATGAAAATCTGAAATTTTTCTTAATGAAGATGAAGTATAAAGATCGGAATAAGTTGTGCATATTTTAAAGTTATTGCATTTTTTTTGACATGCAATCAGGTTACATCAAACGCTATGGCTTTTGATGCCTGGAATAGTCGTGATAGGGAAAACCATTACATTAAGCGGACGTGGCCACTATGAAAGGCCTTTATACCAGGAAAAATTATGGTGCGATACTAGCATTTAATGAAAAAAGGAAGAGAGCGTAATACCATATCTACAAAACTGGGACTAGTGAGAAACTTTGCTAAGGAATTGGATCATGAAGCTGACGGCTTTTCAATATCTTCGAGAATAAGAGAAGGAAGAATAAAAGAAGGTATTTTTATTGGAGCTCAAATATGAGGAGAGAGACAGCAGATTTGATACCAAACCAACATAGAGGGAAAAGTAGCATGGATATTCCTACAGGGTGGCGCAGGGGAACGGGAAATTTTGAACGTTACAGTTGTCAGCACTGTAGAGCAGTTGTTCGTAACACGTCGCACAATTGTTATGAACGCATTGCCATTTAGTAATCATGGACTGTTGGAGTGGTGCCGAACGTGCAGTAGCTGTGAGAGCGTTTTATAAAAATGGTGGTAGTGCGACTGCCGCGCAGAGAATATTTCGACAGCATTACCAGCTTGGACGTCATGGACGTGTCCCATCTGCGCATGCGATTACAACGTGGGTGCGTAATTTTGAAGGAACAGGATCGGTCTTGAAAAAGAAAGCTCCAGGTGGCATTCGAACGGTACGTACCCCAGAGAACATTGAGGCTGTTAGAGCTGCAATCGAGAGAAGTCCTCGCTGCTCCGTTCGACAGCATGCATCTACGCTAGGGATTAAGCGACGAAGCTTACAAAGAATACTGCACGAATTACATGTCCATCCCTATAAGTTGCAGATTGTGCAACAATTACATGAACGAGACCCGGCGTCACGTATGGAGTTTAGTAGGCAGATATTGGCTAAAATTAACGAGGACGCGAATTTCGTTGGTAACATATGGATATCAGACAAGACCCATTTCCATCTGAACGGTTTCGTAAACAAACAGAATTTTCGTTATTGGGCCCAGGACAATCCTTGTGAGTTACACCAGCGACCACTACATAGCGACAAGGTCACAATATGGTGTGCTGTATCATGTCATGGTGTTATCGGCCATTATTCTTTTGCACGTGAGGATGGTAGTGCAGCGACAGTAACATCCGCTCGATATGTTGAAATGCTTCAAACATTCTTTACACCGAGACTGTACGAGCTTAATCTTAACATGGAAAACATGTGGTTTCAGCAGGACGGAGCCGCGTCACACACTGCTCGTCATTCGATGGCAGCAGTTCGTCAATTGTTTGGAGGACGCATTATTTCACGTAACGATGACATTGAATGGCCCGCGAGATCCTCTGATCTTAGTGTGTGCGACTTCTTCCTGTGGGGGTATCTTAAAGGCAAGGTGTACCGTACACGACCTGCAACAATCCATGAACTGAAGGAGAACATTCAACAAGAAATCATTGCCATTCCCCAAGATTTGCTACACCGCGCGTTCCATAGTTTTCATAACAGGCTGTGAACGCCGAATGGGAGGACATCTTTCCGATGTCATCTTTAAAAAGTAAAGAGGCACTTTTGGACATTTTGATTGTAAAAACATAAATGGCATGCTGCATACATGCACTTTCGTTAATAAATTAGTTTTATGAATCTATTCCTGGAAATGACGTTATTTCAAAATTTCCCGTTCCCCTGCGCCACTCTGTAGTACAAGTTCTTATCTGTTTTGTTGGGAAAGAAAAGGGAGAAAGCTACAAAATTTTAGTAATTCATATAATTCCATTTATTGGCTACAATGTGTGTTTCTTCAGATACATATTTTACATTATCATTTGGGCTTTTGTCGAAGCGATGTTGGTGATGGACACAGTGAATACTTCCACCAAGGTATTTTGGGAATGGAAAAGTGGTAAAAGGGCGAATAGAATTTTATTATCTTAGCAGATTAGGAGGTTTATATGTCAAGAAGAAAGGCTATGGATTTTGTTTATAGGAGACAATAAAATATTGCCTTATATTGTTAATTGTAAGAATTGTAAGAATTTGAAATAGTAATTGGTGTGTTACAGGAATACTCCATTAAAATCCAAACGAAATTAGAGTTTACTTTATCATCTCTTATTTATGAACGTAAATATCTGTGTTTTCTATAAAAATTGCGGTGCCATTTCTTGAGAAAACCAACAGTTAGAGTTTGTTGTCCAATGTAATTAAAGATCAATCCCAGGGAGCAAGCTGGCGCAGCTCAGCCGGAAATGTTGCATAATGCTGTGTGCAATGTTCATGAAAGGTCGATAACCTTACATCAACAAAATACGTTTCATATTGAACATTTGCGGGAACCAATTTCGGATGTAAAACATGTGATTACTTGAAAAATTAGATTTGCTTCACCTATTTCGTAACTGCACATATTAAGAAAATCTAACAGGCACTCATCTTAAATGGGTCTGTACTATTATTATCATGATTAGTATTTAAATGCATTGTTTCGCCGATTTTATCATGTGATTTACAGCGAACACATACAAATTATCGCGTTGGATCTATTCACATAAAAAGCTAGTCGCCCAGCGTCCACCTCAATCTATTATATAACGTTTCACTTAATGCAATTTACGACATAACAATGCATACACAAACGCTCTCTTTATTTGCCTGCAGCAACTGTACGATTTCGTAATGACGTTTTGCTAACCAATCAACCAACGAGCCGCGGAGTCTTTAAAAAGTACTCGCAAGCTGTAGGAACGACGCTGCGCCATACTAATGGATTATTCATTCGCATTTCATTGTTGCACAACTCGTTCAGGCGTGTGTGCATTCTAACCGACAATAATTACCTTCCTTTCCCTCCAAATCGCCTTTCGTCCGTAAGAATTGTTAAGCGCAGAACGAGTTTGAATTTTTCGATATCGAGTTTCGCAAGCCGTCCGCAAGACGGCGCTGGGCTTAATCCATTCATCATCACGTAAACGCGCGTCCAGTTACCGGCGATAGTTCTTTTTCTGTCCCGAATGTGTTGCATTTGCGGGCGGGACGGTTGTGGCGCCTCTTGCCCATAATGTCGGCTGTTTGTCCGTACGTTAATAATTTATTAAATACGTAAGGGGACGCAATAGCTGGATATCGGGACGCAGTGAACATGGCGTTGAGTAAACCGTTTGCGTAATATGTTACCGCTAATTTATTTGATACCTTGTAACCCAGACAATAAAACAAAGGAAAATCAGTCGCGCCCACTTCTTTTGTTTTTTTTTTTTGCGCCGAGCGCTTTTTCTCGTTTGACGGCACCGGCACTTCGTGCGAGAACATTAGAAAGCTTTTTGTGTCCGATGTGGCACTTCGAATACCACACAGAACGGTGAAAAAAGAGGATATGAAAAAAAGTTTGGTAATTGTTTGGTTGCGGAGAGACATCGAATTTTACCACATGATTTGTCACTAGCTTCTACCACTTTTTTATGTAATTCTGCTGCAATTAAATGGTAGTTAATAATTCGTCAAAGCTTTCAAAAAAAATACACCAACTAAAGAGCTAAGTTAAAAATAATTTTAAAATGTCGTAATAAGGACATGGATGTCAAATAGAAATTGCAACCGTCGGTGCTTTGAAAAACAATACTTAAAATTATCTAGTAAGATGATTAACTGCAGTGAAAGTTTATTTGAAGTGTATCATCCTGACTTTTTTGTCAAATTTCAAATGTTTTATACAGGGTGTGACCAAAAAATAAGCATAAAAAATAACTTCTTGTTTAGATGTTTTAGAATTCAATTTGAATAGCTTTGAATGGAATTAACCATGTAGAGAAATGTTAAAATCCAGGATTTTTAAACTAACCTGCAATCTAATAATCACGTATTAATATCGTATCTTTAATCTGTATCTATATTCAATTTATCAAGAGAAACAAGAAAACAAATACACTTGTGTTAAACAATTCTATTTCATACTAGTTTTACAAATGCTTTAAAGTTATTACCTTTGTACTTTTATAATTATTTATAAGTATAATTATTTCGAACTGTATAACTATTTATAATTATTTACATTTCTCACGTGTATCTTTTAAATAAAGGACGACTTCATAAAAACTTTAAAAAACTGATATGGTTACCTATACCTTTCAATTCTAAGTGTACCTTACGATTGCTAGAGAATCATTTGTTCTCTTGTACTATTATCAGTAGCAATATTCCCTATAAAACGGCACATAAAAATTTACAAACGAGGAACGACAACGTTAGAAAGAACTTACTATTATCAACAGTTTCTATTTTCTTAGATGAAAGTGGTATGATGGCATGATGATATATGTATATACTCTGAGTTGTACCCCTGAGCCCCTTACAGTAAAACTACAGTGGCATTATATTTTTTATTTTTTGACATTGTCTTCCTCTACACCAATGCATTTGGTTCATCGGTGCTCCAACATCATTTCATTAATTTGGGAAACAGCCTGTAATCAGTAGGGATCAGATCCGGTGAATATGGTGGGTGCTCCACTAATTCAAGGCCTGCTTAGTGTATAGCAGCCACAGCAATACCAGATGTATGGCTGGGAGCATTATTCTGATGGAACAGCATGCCGTGCCTTAAGTTTCCTCGGCGTTTCTCTTTAATAGCGTCTCGCAATTTAGACATCAATTGTGCGTAATAGGCCCCTGTAATGCTCTGTCCCTTTTCCAAATAGTCAGTCAGGATAATTCCTTGAGCATTCCAGAACATAGATAGTAAAACCTATCCAGCAGGCGGCACGACCTTAAATTTGCGCGGAGGCGGAGAACCGCCGAACTTTGGTCTCGGGATCATAGTGGTGAACCCATTACTCATCCGTGGTCACACACCAACTAAGAAAGTTCTATTTGTTTCCTTGGTACCTGTCCAAAAGACGCTTGCAAATTCACGTCCGATTTCTTTCTTGATCAATGGCTAACATTTGGGGCACCCGTCTGTAGTACGATATCATGTACCCTTTTAATACTTTTGTCTGTTGTTACCGTTATGTTGGTTTTCACAGGATGTTCTTCCGCATTTAAAATCTTAACAGCAGCGTTTGACTATATCATAAGAAACTGGAGACTCATCAATAGTTGCCATAATGTCTTTATGAGTTTGAGTTGGCATCATGCCCTTTTTGTGGAGGTATTTTATTACGGCTCTTTGTTCTACAGGATCCATTTTTATGAATAATCACGATACAAAATTCAAGAATTAGCCACAACACTTTGAGGTGCAAACTTGATTGCATTCACAAATGTCAGTTAACTAAATGTCAAAAAACAAGCCACCAGTTAGAAATAGGTGAAGGCTGTTTTCATATGTAGCAGTTGCCAATGCATTAATATTCAGCACCACTAAAATTTGTTTCTGTTTTAGTAAAGTAAAACTACGCATAAGCATTAAGACCACAGGAAACCTCAACCTTAATCATCAGAGCCACAAGTAGACTGAGAAAGTTAACACCTGGGTAGGCATTGATATTATTTTTCTGTAATGGGAAAACTTAGTCAAGGAAAACACAGAACTCTCCTAATTACAATAAACCATATCTTCACATACCCTAATTACTGGGTGCATTGCCCGGACAGTGTTAGTTATTAATGCGCCTACTCCTGCGGTAAGTGTTAAAATAGTCGTTCTCAATATTCGCTATGGAGTGAGTAAAACCACAGAAAACCTCAATTCTGAGAAGCATTCCCGGTATTCGAGTCCGGGATTGATAGCCAAGCACGCAAAACACTGAGAGCCCCAATGTAATGCAAATACTACTTTTTAATACGATTACCATTTCATAGCGCTACAAAATTAAACAGTTCTTTAAATTAAACATTACCGAATATGTGAATAGGATATTATTGCCTCAAAAGCCTAGATTTCTCAATGCAGGGTACTTTATTATAGGATAATCTTGCATAAGAAGTACTTCTTCTCAAAAGACCAGCAGCGCTAAAAATATAAAAGAGAAACCTCTTGAAGTATGATCTACACATAGACAGTTAAGCACTACAGAAATGCAAGAACTTTAGCTTCTACTACTTCGGCAGTATCTTTATAATAAATTGTAAGATATGAAGCTGAAATATTGAATTGCAGAAATCTGCAATCAATTAAAAAAGCACTATCCTTATAGTTGGAACTGATTTTATAGTTGTATAACAAATATACAATAGGAAATTGTGGCAGATTGACGAAAGAAAATGCTAATGTCGACAATTTATAAATAAATCTTCATTTTTTCTAGATACTCTTGTTATTGAGGTAAATTTCTGTTGAATTCCTTGTATCCTAAACCGTAAGCTTATACCAGTTATTACAAATAATATCCCTTATCTACTAAATATCTTTGAAATTGTAATTAATTTCAGAGCACAGATTACACATTGCATACGAATTTAATTCGTTTTCTTATTTTAATATAATTTCTTGATAATACCTAAGAAACAGTCTTTGTTTCAGGGCAGAATGTTGTTAAGTTCGTGAAATGTACACATTTAAAAACTGTTGTAGGTATTTCTTATTTGCTACTGTAATCATTTCAGGTTTATCTCGAATAAATTATAAGAATATACATTTTAGTTTTTTTAATATATATAATGCATTATTATGCGTGAGATCTGTACGAAATGTTATTATAATAAAAAATGGCGTCCCACTTTAAGCAGATGCAGACTCACACTCGATCAATATTATCTGTTATATCCGTTATCGATATTAAGTATAAAAGTAGTATTTCTGAAATACTTAGTAGCTGCAGTTCGCCCTCTCTTGGTTGTCTGAAGAATTATTGGATTTTTTCTTAACGAACACATAATTATCCGCGTCAATAAATTTACTTTTATAAATTTAAGTGTACTAGAAACCAAGCTTCCAGTGGTGGTGCGTGTGTTTTCAGTTCGGTAAGCACCGCTGTATGGCCTTCCCAATATATAGTATAATGTAGCTCAAATTATTGTTATGTAGACGTTAATAGTCTTCCGTAAATTGTATGATAGACAAAGGTAAGTACATTTACTACTAATGACACAAAAAGAAGAAAAGGAAACGATAACACAACGGTTACAGCGATAAAGTAGTATTTGTAATAAAATTCATGGTTCACGGGATAGCGTGTGACTTAACAATGTGAAAACAAAGAGCATACCGAAGAACACGACGTATTGTAGGAGGTAAGCTATATTTGTCTCCCAAGCACTTTCTGGAAATAATTATGAGACAATTATTATTCTCTTTCTTGTTACACTTGTTCCCAAAATTGCTTACAAAGCTATGTATTTACCCGAGGCCCTATTTCTATCTCCAGATGCCCTAGATAGCATTACTAGTATGAAGAGCTCGTTTATTATAATATTGGGTTAAATTAAAGTGAACGATGCAACATTTTTAATTTCTTGAATCACTTTTTCATACAGAATTTGTACATCTTCCTTTTCCGAATGTCAGTCCCTTAATTCATTCTTTTGCGATAATTGTGGGGGAATTACATTAGCAAGTATTCGTCGTTATCCTTTTATAATCTGACTACACTATTGCCTACCTTCTTCGTATTGTATCTTTTTGCATACTGTTTTCATATAGCGAAGATAGTTGACACGCCTAGATATTTATGTGATACCCACTAGTTAAAACTTGAGTATAATTCCGAGAACATACCGACTACTCATAATAAGTTAAATCGCACCTAGTGCATATATTGTGGTACACTATTTTAAGAACATTTAGGGGAAATTCATATTAGTCTCCTTAGAATTTACAAAATCCGTTCAAACTCGTAAACAATGTATTCCTGTTAAGAACGCTGTAAATACAGCTTTTCTCATGGTATTGGTGAAAATCTGAAGTTGTACTCGCTCTATCTGATTTTTGCAGGAAATATGGTTCATTCTTTTGGCACTAGTTAGCGCCAAGAATAAATAATCACTTGAATTGTAGGGTTAGATATGGCGATAGTAGCAGAGAGGGAATTGCAGCATGTCTAGTAAAAAACGGCTCGAAACCACGCTGATGACGCCGGATAGGTAGAACCATGTCCGTGTGTTAGCGTTCTTTACCGCTTCGCATTGTCTCTCTCGTGAATCACCAATACCTTGAGAAAAGCTGTATTTACAGCGTTCTTATCTTGGAGTTATTCTTTAGGCATTCTTTTAGATATGTTTTAAATACGTCATGGTAAGCCTGAGAAATTATTCACATGCGCACCGCATATTACGGCAGATTTCAATTTACAACGCCGCCAGTCAGTAAGTGTGTCCACAGTAGAATAGAGACTAATAAAAGCCGGTATGAGGGACGGCGCAACAGTAAGAAAACCACGGTTAAGTTCTATACACAAACGGAAAAGATTAAATCGGGCAGAAGCTCACGCAAAGTGGAGGATGAACGTTAGACGAACATATTTCAAAAGCAATGAAACATGGAGGAGGAGACATCATGGTATGGGATTGCTTTGGAAGCTGGGATTGCTTTGGAAGCGGAAGAATTGGAAAATTAGTTAGAATGGATAAAAGAATGACAAGGGGTGTATTGAGAGTTCTAGAAGACGATGCGGTACCAACTTGGTATAAATGAGGAAGGGTTCATTTATTAGCAAGGTAACAAACACACCGCAAAGGTGGTTAAGGCTTTTCTTCGAGACAATTCTTTCGAGGTAGTCTTATCCTTAATGCTGTGGCCGCCACAGAGCCCTAATTGCAATCTCATTGACCTCCTGTGGAATCACTTAGACCGTGAGGTTCGGAAAAATATTGTCGCATGCACTAATCATGCCGTAGATCCATCGGGCAATTATTAAAGCGAAAGGGGGTTACTTCGTTTATTTCTTTAATAAATTTCTCGCAAACATTATCTGTCTAAAACATATCTAAAAGAATGTCTAGAAAATAACACCAAGATAAGAAAAGGCTGTAGATACAGCTTTCTCATCGTATTAGTGAAATCAATTCACGAGATAAACATGTGAGACATAAAATGCTAACACACGGACGTGCTTCTGCCTTCCCGGCGTCATCAGCGCGGTTTTGAGCAGTTTTATGCTAACACAGTAATTCTCTCGCTGCTTCTATCACCATACTTAACTCTACGATACAAATGAATATTCCTGGCGCTAACTAGTGCCAAAAGAAAGAAACATTTGTCCGCAAAGTCGGACAGCCGGAAGAAGCGGATACAATTTCCCACCCTTCTCTCGTGCAATTCATGGATTGCTCTCTCCCGAGAGGACCTTTTTGCATCAAAGGCAGTGCATAGGGAAACTGCACATGTGTTATTTTCTAGGCATTCTTTTAGATGTGTTTTAAATACGTCATGGTAAGCCCTCAGAAAATATTCACACGTGCAGTTTCCCTATGCACTGCCTTTGGCGCAAAAACGACTTCTCGGGAGAGAGCAATCCACGAATTGCACGAGAGAAGGGTGGGAAACTATATCCTCAATAGCGAACACTGCTTATAGCGAATGACGATTGTAGGAGAATACTGCAACAAGAAAGAATAACGCACATCTGTATTATAACCATGGACTTTGCCCAGATTATGTCTGTATATTAAGTGATACGTCTGCGCATCTAAATTCCACTCCATTATAAATTAGCAGGAGGGAAGGCTTAATATCCTTAAAGCAAAACCTTTTATCATAACAGCACCACATTCAAGTTTAGATAGAATAGATTCTTATGAACAAGCTAATTAACGGCTAAAACTAATTTGTCAATTATTTACCAAACTTGCAAACCTTGCGATGCATCATCTGCGAGAAAGAAATTCCAAGAAATTGCCTTTTTTGAATCTGTGTGTGTAGTCTTCTTTAAAACATCAGCACGTCTTTATAAATATACGCATAAAATTTATTATTGTAAACCTTTGAAATGGATCCTGTGTACACTTCTCAACTTTTAAAGTAGATATATTCGCAGATTAAAAGTTTCTTTAAGTTATAGTCATTTCTTCCATTTTACTTTTATGTTCGTCGAGTGAGCTTAGGTTTGTATCGTTTATTTAAATTAGTGCAGTTGCTATATACCCCATGGGGATAAAGTTCACTTCAAGTTGTTGTGAATTATGTACCGTATTACGTACTTTAATGAAAATTACTTTTATGATGTCTACTTGTAGTTGTGATTCGCTTTACTTAAAGCCAACATGTCTAGTATGCATTTGTTCATACCGTTGGAAGCTCATACGATAAATTAAAGGTATTTTATTACTTATTTCTTCTTGTATATTTTCATTTAAGACTTTAACTTAATTCCGTATCTATATATGCATACATACCTATCATTTCGCTACTGGAAAAGATCTATGGCGATATTTCAAGTTAGTTACTTATTTCTACAAAAGCTTTTCCATATTTCAAAATTACTTTATATTTATCAAACGAGAGAAGTTCCCTCTCAGTGTAAATATAACGAAAAATACGAATGAGATTCTCCGAAAGACAGGAGGAGATATATTAGAAACCTTGAGTAAAGTAAAATGAAGGTATCGAGAGCATCTAAATGTAATAGAGTTTCTGATTTGTTACGGAATGACTCTCACAGATACTTACTTATTTCGTGAAATAGAATGCAAAGTAATGCAGGCAAAGAAAATAAGTATTTTTGTACTGACTTAATATAATTTAACAAGAGATAGCAGAAATTATCATGACAATAGGTTTCCAATAAGAATTATTACTTTTTGAAATATATTGGTCCTCACACGACATGTATATATTTATAACCTTCTATTTCTAAGTAAGTATAAGTGAACCTTCTTATTTGTTAATAGAAGTTGATAATTTGGTATTCAGCATACACATATGAGCAAAGAAATGCTTTAGAAATAAAACACGGAGTGTGTGAGAAAGGTGGTTCCGTGCATGTAATTTTAACTACTTAGATATATAATGGATCTGTATAAATTAGAACTATGTACCACATTTATATCGCTGTCACAGTAACATAACATAATAAACAGCAAGCGTGTAGAGACGAAAGTTAAATCACCAATTACTATGTGTATATTGAATAATTAATTGTAACGCTAAAACTTGTAGTACTATTATATATGGTATCGAATATTAGAAGTGATTTCGACAATATCTAAATTTATTTAAACACTACTTCCCCACGGATTGAAGTGGGAAAATATAATAACATGGCATGTTAATGGATGGCGAAACATCGGATCCATTTTTTTTCTTTTAAAAATTAGCAAAATGTGAGCTAAACAAATTTATAAATTAATGTATAACACATGGGCTGAAAAGTCCCGGGCCTAACAAAGAAAACACGGCTTTTTTGGTTCAAACCACTTTTGTAGAACGATTTATTTTTTGCCTCAAAATAGGCCTCAGTTTCAGCGATAACCTCTTCATTCGTGCGAAATTTCTTACACGGCGAGCATTTTTTTAAGGTCTGCGAACAGCCAGTAGTCGCTGGGAGCCAAATCTGGCGAATACGGTGGATGTGGGAGCAATTCGAAGTTCAATTCATGTAGTTTTGCCATTGTTTTGATTAACTTGTGACACGGTGCGTTGTCTTGATGAAACAAAATTTTTTTTCTTTGCCATATGCGGTCGTTTCTTTGCAATTTCGGCCTTCAAACGCTCCAATAACGCTATATAATATTCACTGTTGATGGTATTTCCTTTTTCAAGATAGTCGATGAATATTACACCACGCACATCGCAAAATACCGTGGCCATAACCTTTCCAGCCGATTGTTGTGCTTTCGGGCGCTTTGGACGAGGTTCACCAGTTGCTGTCCACTCAGATGACGATCGTTTTGATTCCGGAGTGAAGTAATGGATCCGTGTTTCATCCATTGTCACATATCGATGCAAAAATTCCGGTTTGTTATGTTTAAATATGGCCAAACACTGCTCAGAATCATCAACACGTTCTTGTTTTTGGTCAACAGTGAGCAAACGCGGCACCCACTTTGAACAGAGCTTTCTCATAGTCAAATGCTCATGCAATATGAAGCCAATACGTTCTTTTGATATCTTTACGATGTCAGCTAACTCACGCGACTTCACTTTTCGATCATTCAAAACGATTTTGTGGATTTTTTTTGATGTTTTATGGTGTTACCGCCTCATTTGGACGTCCACTGCGTTCTGCATCATCGGTGTCTTTACGACCACGTTTGAAGTCAGCAAACCAACGTTTTATTGTTGTTTCTGATGGAGCGGAGTCCCCATAACAGTTTTCAAGCCATTGCTTCGCTTGAACGGTATTTTTTCCCATCAAGAAACAGTGTAAAATTAAAACACGAAATTGTTTTTGGTCCGTTGTTTGGAAATAACAAAAATAGCGTGACTCTTAGCACAATAACTTACAAATTAAAGAATAGAATATCATGAAATTTTAACAGCTGTCTTTTGAAGGTTAGTACTAACTGAGAGAAAGGTGACTGCAATAAAACTAGCGTCATCTATGTGTTAGGCCCGGGACTTTTCAGCCCATGTGTTAATTTTTCATCGAAAACTTCATTATTTCTTCATTCTGAAGTCGTTGCAGCTACAGTTCTTTAACAGCTTAATTTTTCATCTGAATTCTATGTCAGAATTTACTTGCTTTGAAATTCAGTTAATACGATATCTTGTAGAAGTTCGATCCGGACAGTTCTTAAGAGGGAATGGGTGGATCCCTTGTATTGTCGTCTTAGGGAAATATACGATAGTTATTAGACTATTTTTTCTGTGTTGTTTATATTACTTACTTCACCAATAATTAGTTGTTAATAGTATACAACGCAAGAATATATAACATCAAAATACAAAAGCACACGCTAAATTAACTTTTAAACCGCATACAGCACGACCTAACAATAAAAATGTCAATTATTGAATTTCCTTGTTAGTATCAACGTTAAATTAAATTAAATTGGTTTATTGTGGGATTTTGCAATTAATTAAAAATATCACGACTCCGGTAGGATTTGAACCTGCAGCTCCAGTTCGCTAGACTGATGTGCTAAGCCATTACACCACGGGACCAACTGACTAAACCGCTATTTATATTGCCATATATGTCACTAAATTTCAGTTCGACAGTTTAATACCTGGATATAATTAGTGGCTGCAGATATGCCCCTGATATTCGGCGATATTTGAGTAGTTGAGTTAGTTTAGAATTACTTCAGTTGGTGTTTCAATGATAATTGAATTGTTTTTGTTATTAATAAAATTACAATTTCCTTCCAAATCAACGTAATTAAAGTCCTGAAAAATTATCAGCCTCGGCAGGATTTGAACCTGCGATCTCTACGTTACCGGCGCATTGTGCTGCCATTATACTACGGGAACGCTTGTGAGTTCAAATAGCTTCTAATACTTAGATGTCACGATGTCTGTAGATATATCGTAATATCTCAGAGACACTATATTATTTCTTCTGGAATTTAATTACGTTAGTTAATTGCAAGGAATTAATATTATGTCAATATCAAACCACCTCTAGTAGTAGTAATGATAAAATTACTTTCTTGCAATTAATCAACGTAATTAAATTTCCGAAAAAAATAGTAATAGCGTCTGTCAATATAAATATTAGTTTAATTGTTAATAACTTTAATAATATTGTGTCTGTGCTATATTACGATATATCTCCAGACATTTTGACATCTAGCTATTAAAGCCGATTTGGACTCACATCCCGTCTTGTGATGTAATGGTAGCACAATTCGCTGGTAACGCAGACGTCGTCGGTTCAAATCCTGCAGAGACTGAACGCTGGTTAATTGCGAGCAAATTGTAATTTTATAATTACTAATACCAATGTGTGCTAATGTTAATATCAGTTTAGTTCCTTTTTATTACCAACTTTTAAATTTAATTAAATTAGTTTTTCCTGAAATTTTTAATTCATTTAAACCTACACCGCCTGTTCGCTGGACTGGTGTGCCAGCCATTGCATCACGGGACCGGCTAAACCAATCAGTATTTAAATTACCATTTATGTTCAAATCCTACCGGAGCCTAATTTAGATGAATTTAACGTTGGCGATAATAAGGAAATTCAAATCTTATCGAAAAACCAACGGCAGTTATTTTAAATAATTTAATAAAAATGACATAAAAAAGAATTAAAATTGTTCTACAATTTACAACCAACTTCTCTAAACGAGGAACACCAAAGGAGTGTTAAGAAAATAAAGACAAATGGTGGTTGGAACAAAAGCGGAATACTACGCTGTTACAATAAATCAACCCAGCTTAGGAGGGCACCACCATTGACAAACTTTTGCCTTGTATTAACTTTCCGAGGCCAGATCCTGATCCCAACTGGACATTTTTTGCATAATTGCGTACAGTAAAATAAAATAATCAATTTGATCACAGTCACTGGACTATTGGCTAACATTAAAATTTAATAGAAAGAGCCCACTGCTTTGACTGTTCCTTGGCCTCCGATATATAGTGGTGGATCCAAGTTTCATCCAGGGTTACGAAACGCATGAAGAAATCCGTTAGATTGCGCTAGATTTTGGTCGGACACTCTTCCAAAACGCTCACCTGATTTCTCATCCCCAAAATTTCGTGTAGGATATAGCCAGCGCGTTTTTTTGACATACTTGTTGTCTTTGCTATCTCTCGCAGCTTCAATCGCCGATCGGGTGACACGACACCATGAATCTTGTCGACCATTTCATCGTTGGGGGTTTTTCACTTGTGCTTATGCGGCCACGTTTGAACTCGCTCATCTAGAAGCTGATGGTCAGAAATGATGGAATGCCATGCAACCTCTAGCAAAATGTTTAGAATTTCCGTGACCGTGTTCTCAGCCATCCAGAAGTGTGTTATCACTGCGTGAAATTCGATTTTATCCATTTTTTTGCGAGACCGCCTGACTTGCTACACAAAACACACTCTTAAAGAACAATTAAAAGTAGACGTATGAAATTTTGACAGTTGCCATAAAAGAGGTTGCTTTTGCCGACCGATGAATATACTTCAACCTCCGCGCTCCATCTCTTGCCGTTTCCGGAAACATTTCAGGTCGTCCTCGTAAAATGCACTACATTTAGTTCACGTTTTGATTTCGAAGCCTGATGTTTAACACGACATGCAATGACCTAATTGAAAAATAACTGCAACAAATTGCAATCTCAAATCTCTGTGGAAATTTCTAAACCTGAATTCGTTTGCTCCTCCCAATATTTCCAACGAAAATAATTCAGAACATTTATCATAAGGTAGCGGCAACTAACAAAAAATCCAATCATCCGTACTAAGACAGCGAAAACGCGGCGGGTACGGTAATGATGCGAAAAAGAGAAATTGTTTGTTTTAGTCGTACTGACATAGGTATCCCAACCGGAAAGAACATTTCGTGCGTCATTTCTAGCTGTTGTATACCCGGAGAACGAAAGGAAAAAATCAACAAAAATATTTTCGGCCGTCTCTTACATCAACGGTAATAAGACACCGGACGATTTCTTAAATCCAGACATTCTAGTCAAGGTAATGAGGACTCATTTCGAGAATCTGCTCCCGTCTCCCCCTCACCCTAGTTCTTCGTCTACACCGCGTCTCTACCGCGCCTTTCACGACCATCTCGGAAGATGTCGTCTTGTCTTCGTCCCTCCTCATAAATGCCGTACGACTCTTCGGTCGCGATGTTTCTCTCGAGAAGGAGAGATGAAAAAACGACGATGGAAGACCCGCTTACCGGTCGACCGTGGTGCGGTAAGGAGGTTAGGCATCTCGGCTTGTCCCACTCTGAGGTCATGTAGCGGCCGGTATATCCGGCGGGCTTCCACTAGTTGGGATCTTATGTGTATTTGACGAGTGTGTTACTGATTTTTTCTCGGCGAACAAAGAAATCTGTCGGCCTAAAATACTCGCGATATTTTGGTGATTTTATAGAACCCAAGTTTATCACGGTCAGCGTAATTACCTCTTTCGACATCCGAAAGGAACGTAAATTGGCCTAAACTAGACCGTACTAACTCGGGCCTATTAATCTTCGTGTTTTACTGCACAATTCTGTCGCATTGATTGTACCCTGCGCGTTCCGATTGGTCTGAATATTTTATCTGTTTGGGTCTCTTTTGTGGAGCCGTAATTGATGAATGAAGTCAAAATTAGTTTCTCTGTAATTTGCGCCACTTTTCCAACATATTTGTTCGATCCTCTTATTACTTTCGAAATGATCATTATATTTAGTGTATCCTTATTGTTCTTAACAGTTAGAATTTCCCTGTAACATCGATAAAATTCAGAAATCTGCTAACCTAGAGTTACGGTGAAATTTGGTGATGGGGCCAATAAAATCGTATCAAGCCGGCTTGTGTTTTCTTTAACAACGGCTTTAAAGCAAGATAAGCGTCACTGAGTCCCTGATTATTTTTGTTTTTCTAACAATAACCTCATACACTTATTACAAAACCGATCGTAAAGGGTTCACAGAATAGATCGACAATGGACGCAATCTTTATCTTTAATATAAGAGAAACGATTGAAAAATCTCTGGAATATAATAGCTCACAAAAGCGTTTGACAGAGTGCGAACAGCCGACGTCATAGATATACTCTGGGAACACGAGATATCCATAACTTACATTAATGTAATAAAAGAGCTCATTAAAAGTAACAAAACAAAGATCAGAACACCATAGGGATTTACCAAACAAGTATCAGTACCAACAGGAATTCGTCAGAGCGATAGTATGAGTCCAGTTTTGTTCAACCTCATTATGGATAAAATAATAATGATAATGTAAAAGAAGTTGCGGGAGGGTAGAGAATGGGGCAAGAATCAATAAAGATATTATGCCTTGCTGATGATGTAATCTTGATGACAGATAACGAGGACGACCGACAGCGACTGCTATGTCGCTTCTAAATAAAAACAGATATCTATCGAAAAGATAGAATCCAATGGTCATATCAAAAGAGCCAATTAGATGTAAATTGGCTCTAAACGATAAACCCATTCGTTAGTACATGCAATGCACGTACCTAGGAGTTGAACATAACAAGCCCCAAAAACTTACAAGAGGAAATTCGAACGGGAATTACAAAGTCCTCAAGAATCTCTGGCTATATGAGGAACCTCATATAAAAGTAAATATCGGATGTATAAAACAGACGTGAGACCTCTCGGACTCACATGTGCAGCGGAAACTCAAGTAACAAAAACAGAGAACATGATGCGGGCAGAGAAGATGAAGACACTGAGGACTATTAAGGGAGTGATTCTGAGGGAGCAGATATGAAGCAAAGTGATAAGAGAATATCCTCGAAATCACGAGGGTGAGAAGACGACTTTGGAAAGACCACGTCAACAGAATGATAGAAGGTCGATGGATGAAACGGGCAAAGGATGAACAAGCGAATTCTAGGTGACCTCTCGACCAACCTCTTAAGAAATGGTGCGAGAGCTGAACATCTGCTTCACAAAAGGCTGAACAACATTAAGAAGAGTAGAAGAAACAAGACCAAGTCTAAGGTAACGGAAAGAAGAATAGAAATATTTCTGGCTTGAAATCGTGTCGCAATTGCATGAATTTGCCGACGTTTCGCTGTCAATAGTTGCATGGAACTCCTGGGATACTGCATTTCACCCGTCTCACAGCGGCGATATACATCAGCCCAGAAGAAGCTACATGCAACTGAGAGCGGAATGTCGGCAGATTCAAGCAACTATGACGCGGTTTCAAGCTGGAAACCTAAGTTCTTTAAAAGATTACACAACAAATTTTTTAATCGGATGTACGTACTCTTATAAAAATAAATACAGCATTAACGGAATGAAACGTAAGAAATAAATAGAGGGTTACCTGGGTGTAGCTAATTTATGACCTAATTCTTTTAAATGCGATAATGGTGTCCAAATATTAAATAAGTAAACCAAATGTAGACATCATTTAGTTACGGTTAGATAGCAATTCGGCACACATTGCGTCGAATATGACGATTTCTTAAAAGCGTACCAAAGAATAGTTATGGTAGGTTAAGAATAGAAGATTCGCCGGCTCAAGCTATAAGTAAACATGTTGAGTATAGCTCTTCCATAATTAGTTTGTTACTAAAAAGTAGTCTTTGAAACTATAATTATGCCTTAGCTTGTTACTGAAATTCTGAATACGAATTTTGTTTGGTATAGGCTGTTTGGATGACATAACAAATATTCTGTAAAATTGTTGCCAATTAAGGCAACTAAAAATAGTTAACTTGCGACAAAAGTTTTTATAGGAATGATCAGCAGCAACGCTTTTTACTAATTTTCTGATTAGCTATTTTAATTAGTGATTTATGGAGGCTATGTTCCATTCCTTGTTCAGTATCATTCAAAACATCTTCCATCAATTTGCATGGTCTGCCAGTGGATTCATTTTCACAAATACTATAGTTCAAGTTCAAAGCCACGTATAATTATTTATCTGCATGTAGTAAATGTATCTTAATCAATGTTAAAATTCTAAAAATAAAAATGGAATTAGTTGATGCAGTATTGAATGGCATGTTTCCAGTTCCCATTCATAAGTTATGTACCATATTAAAATGAAGACACCCAAACCTGATGTGATTGCTGAAACAAATAACCTAAGGTACCATAAAAATATTAACACTAGATTAACTATTGCTTGTATTATATTAAACTTACCAGACAAAAAAGTACTTAATCTGTGTAGTTTAAAAAAATATTACCAGTTTTGAGTCTGAACTTAATACTGAAACAAGAAATCCAACTAAGAAAAATGGCTAAAGACCAGTTGAAGAAACTTAAAGAAGAATTAATGGAATACTTCTCCTTTATCTCTATAGCTTAAATCCAGTCGGTAATGTCGTCTCGGCTGGAGAACTTGAAACTATTATCAGACTGACATCTGAAGATAAAAAGGAATTAATCTATATCCAATTTTGGATGTCTCAAGACTTAAGAAAGAAATACCCTTCCATTACAAAGATGACTTGGATGTTTTACTACCATTTATGATGTTCTATTTATAAGAAGCTGACAAAAATAATTATTAATTCTAAGTTGCACTAGAATTCTTAAAAACACAAGACTACAGTTTAACGCCTACACCAGATTTACTTGACATTTAACAATATGTAATTCAGTGTTTTTTAACTTTAGGCATACATTCTTTTATAAAGTATGCTATAAAATCATTCCTAGGATTATTGTTATTTTTCCCAAAAACATAACGCATTTTATTATATATAAAGGTCGCGCTTTTATTTAATGCTATTTTAAGATCTTAAGTCATGAAGCATTGACAAATTAAGTTATCTAATACACATTTTCTTTAAAATTCCTTGCTGCTGTGCTTTCTAAACCGGGTAAGATGTTCAATACGTGCTCGCATGTTATTCTAAGATAATTATTTCTAATGATAGTTTTGTATTTGAGCAGTTTACCCGATTCTCTTTGCCTTTACTGAAATCGAGAAATATGTGGTAGATGAACGATTAACTTAGAGAATAGTGCAAGTTTATTGTAAATGGATTGTAGGGTTTTATAAGATTATGTTAACTATTGGAATCGTTGAATTACAAAACACAAAAAAGGAAAATGTCAATTCAGCAAAGTTTTTTTTAAATACCCCGGTGGCAGCACGAACTCGATTTGAAAT
Organism: Trypoxylus dichotomus; assembly: GCA_023509865.1. NCBI lineage: Eukaryota > Metazoa > Arthropoda > Insecta > Coleoptera > Scarabaeidae > Trypoxylus > Trypoxylus dichotomus. Next base: position 3,238,435 of record CM042078.1, read on the forward strand.
AAAAAATATTTTAATGCACATTTAGAGTAAATAAATATTTTGGTAAATATTTATGAATTATTTAAATTGGAAAATGATATAATTTCATAGTTTAGTTATATAATTACTTGTGATATGTTCAAAATTGAACAACTAATGGAACTGAAAATAATAAAAGTTACAACAACAGTGGATTACTAAAGATAAAATTTATTTGAACGTTCTTTATATCTGTTAACATTTTCAAGTTCCGTTGTGTTTTATATCTACATGTATGTTTTTGATTTATATTTACCCGCAATTTTATTTATATACTATTTCGATAATTTTAAATTAAAACGTCTACTGAAAGGTCACGACCAAAATAAATTATTAAACCGTGTAGTAGTGGTTCTTAAGTAAACAAACGTGTAATCTAGTCTATGGCAGCAATTGAATATGCATACAAACCTTGAGATGTCAGCTTAATAACTTTCTCATATGAGAAATATTATTTTTGCGTATTAGCGTCCTTTTTACGGTATACTCGTTTGCTTGGTTATACATATTTTTCGGCTTATAACCCTCATTTAGTGCCGGATTGATAATAACACAAATTATAAGTCCTGCTTCGAATAAACTGCCTTCTATCATGAAATTTTTTTTCCATATACACTTTCATGCTGCAGTCATTTAAGGTACTATTTTAAAAAGAAAGTACTTATGGTAATACACATACAGGACTACAGCGATATTTGATACAATGAATTTAAAGACGTAAAGGAGTGGAAGTGCAAGAAGATAATATATTTAGTACACAATGTATTGTATACGTAATATACACTTCGTTACTTGTCGCAATTTCTAATTTCTGCAAAATATTTATTAAATTTAAATTAACATTTAAATTCGGGAAATATCTTTCAATATCGTTACTTAGAAATGCTTATGTATTACTAAGTCCTTTTCACTCTTCTAAATTCTAAAATTCATGTACTCTGAACAATTTTATTAGCCACCTCTAAGTTGTCTATTATATTTTTCCACATTCATAGTGTTGTCTGTAAAGCTAACCAAGGCAGCAGCCATAAAATGTGTATGTACAAATGCATCTTAAATCTTTTTCTAGAAAAAGTAGAATTCTTTTGAAATTTTTAATAATAATAATAATAATAATAATAATAATCCTTTATTGCCCAACAGCCCAAGGGCCAATTACAGGACAAATTACAATACAATTCTTATTTAAAATAAAATAACTAAAATCGTGTTGCCTACAATAATAACATGCTGAAAATGTATATAATAATGAAACAAAAAAAAAAGAAAGACTCACAAAAATGGCTCCAGATCCCGCTTGTTTGCGTTCCTCACCATGTGACTGAGAGGTGCCTTAAGCAAAATGTTGGTATTAGCTCTAGGTACTTGAAATGTATTATAGTAGCGAGTATGATGAGTAGGTACGGTAAAGTTTATTTGCGCTAGAAGGGCTGGCGAGTCGACAGTATTTTTCAGGATCCTGCAAAGAAACTCCACACTATTACGCTCGCGGCGGTCAGCAAGAGATAGAAAACCATGCTCAACAAGTAAGCTATAATACTCGATACCTCTTGCAGGATACACGTTGTCCATTCGAAAGGAGAGATATTTTAGAAATTTCTTTGAACGCGTTCGATCATAAGCTCTTGGTGTAAATAACGGGGATACCAAACAATAGAGGCGTATTCAAGCTTAGAACGAACGTAGGCATAATATAAACGTTTCATTACACCTAAGTCTGAGAAATGCCTGCAAGAACGCATGACAAAACCGAGAGTTTTGGAAGCAGATGAACACATGGACGAAATATGTTCCGTAAATGACAGTCTATCATCAAACAAAACACCAAGATCCAAAGTTTTGATATTGCGTGGTATGGCTGCATCATTAATTTGGTAGTTATAGTATAAAGTAGTGTCAGTGTTATTGTAGGGAAACCACAGTACACTTGTTGATGTTCAGAGGGAGACAATTGATCCTTGCTCCAAGTACTAATGCGAAGAAGATTGTCTTGTAAATGTTTACAATCGAAAATGCTACCAACAGTATTAAATATCTTTACGTCATCTGCGTGTATGCTAAGACGTGACACGTAAACAGAGATAGTAAATCATTTATATAAAAATTGAAGAGAAGTGGTCCAAGATTTGAACCTTGAGGAACACCTGATGTTGGAGAAAACGGCGTAGAGGAATAACCATTGTAGCAGACATAACACTTCCTTCCAGTAAGGTAAGACTCAATCAACGTCAGGAAACCCACACCAAAACCAAATTTGTCCATTTTTTGTAGTAGCATCTCGTGGTTGATGCAGTCGAAAGCTTTAGAAAAATCTACGTAAATAACATCCACCTGCTTTCGCTTATCAAGCGCTTCACTAAGATATTGGCCAATGCATGCTAAATTAGTGATCGTCGACCTACCTGCAACAAAACCGTGCTGATGCTCAGATATGAAAGGAGTTATGCAGGTAGATATTTCTTTGTAAAGCAAATGTTCAAATACCTTAGCGAAATTGGGCAGTATACTTATAGGCCTATAATCAGCAATGTTAGATCGGTTTTCTTTAAATACGGGGGTATTCTGCTAATTTTCCAAACCTTGGAAAAGTTGACGTGCTTATCGCTAGGTGGAATATAGTTGACAGTGGATAGGACAGAACAGGAGCACAATCACGTACAAAGAAGCTCGGTATTCCATCATCCCCAGTTGTCATATTAGATTTAAGTCTCCTGATACTGTTCCCCACATCCAATTCAGAGAAGGCATGAACACAAAAATTATTATAATTGAGAAAAGATTTGAAAGATACATTTTGAACACTAGGTTTATACACACTGCAAAGACACTGGAAAAGGCATCCACGATTTCGTTTGGCTGGGTACCTCTGCCGTCATACTGCATACTTCCCGGAATTCTGGAAGAAGTTTTCTTGTTGTTAATGAAGCGCCAGAACAACTTAGGATCTCTGTTGATATTAATTTCAGCATCTGCCAAGTAAGCCTTGTATGCGTCTCTAATTTCATTCTTTGTGAGAATTTTAAGAATTACTTGATTTGATTCATGCTGAAATAATAAATTAGCGCGTGAAATGGTGACAGTGACAACCATTCGTTAGAATGTGCTATTCTTATATTGGAAATCTTTTTAAAACGCGGGCGATATTCATTTTCTATATAGTAGAGTAGACGGAAGTCCGCGTGAAGTTTGGAGGGTTTATAAGGAGTCCTAATCGGCGATTGCATCAAGATGGCATTGTAAAAGTCATCACAGAGCAAGAGACTGATTGCGTATTACCTTAGTATGTGGGACTTGAAGATATGGTCAATTTTAAATTTAGTATTCGTACCAAAAACATACCGTCATCATACTAGACCAAAACATAATCATTAGATTTTACACCAGTGTTCAAAATTCTGCAAATTCTATAATTAGTTTTAATTGATAACGTTTAAAAATTAGCGCTCGACCAGTAGGAAAATTTACGAGTAATCCACTTCTTTTACTTTCATTTCTTAACAGGCAAATTCACTCGTGCCCCTTGAAAGAATTACCAGAGTTAGTGGAAGACTAATCATGTGAAGATCGGCCATCTTGGTTGTGCCTTGAGAGTTTTTGAATAATACGTATAGTATTCGCTGGATTGTGAGTATGGAACCGGTCGCTGCTTGTTTACGCGATTGCAATTCTATGGATTATTTCTTTTGGGAACTTCATAAATTAGTATTTTATGTTAACGTAATTCCTAACGAATAAGTACTGAGATAAGATATTTGATACGGATTCCAGATAATGAAGGACCAGGAGATCTTCGAGGCAATTGCTTTAGTTTGACCACTAAAGTACCACTCAAGCATTTGCATCAAGTTGTTTAGAAAATACTTCGGGATGGACTTGTACATAAACTTCTTATGCCAATCTTCGCGTATACAGTTTATACTCTTACTCATATATGTCTATATATAGCATTCAATCTACAATTTGTAGCGAAATTCGATTGAGTTGTAACCCGGCGTAAGGACCTGCATTCAACACATACATGATTACGAAGTGTACTAAATTCTTTTCAATAAAGTAGCATATCGAAGGAAAGCAATTCCGCGAGATATAAAGTAACTCACCTGTATTAGAAGTTTCCTGCATTCTTTACGAAGATGTAGATTTAACGAGGTATGATATTAGTACATACATACCTACGCGCTAACCACATAATAGCATGGGGTATGTTATAAATCTCGTGACAAAAGCCCGTTGAACGTCTACGTTTCACTTGCTGCAATTTTGTCCACAATAGAATCGGCAAAAATTGCATTTCTTTCATCTCAGTTGTTCCATGACGATAAAAATGTGTACCTTCATGTACGTATCGTATTTATGTACCGTAAGTTGTATTTAGTACGCGAATATGTTACGTAGCGCACCTTGATTAAAATCGCTGAATTGTTGCCTTTCGTTTTAAACGAGTGGCGTACTTTTTTCACTCGTTTTTCGCTTTCCACCTATTTTTCTTGTTTCTCCTGGTAAAAAAGTAAAACGTGGTTTATTTTATTGTGCCTCTCGTTTATCTGGCCGAAACATCGATTGAATGAGTAGACGAACGAAGGCGCGTCACTGGAATATCCGATTTTAATTTTTTTTTGCTCGCCCTCCTCTCCCAGAGAGCCGATGTAATTGATTCGTTCGCGGTTCTATTAAGATTCTACCGGTTAGATAGGGAAATATTGTTTTTATGTTGAATTCGGGTCTCGTTCACTCTTTTTTTTTTTGTTAAAACACGTCTCTGTTGATGAGCTATATACACCTTCACTTGTATAGACTCCTATATAGTGTTTTTCGTTTCTTTTATATTCTCTCGTGCATTGGTGAACGTTGTTCGGGAAAAAAAAACTCTTTATTGTTTGCAAAGCGATTGCGCAGAACAATAGGTTTTTGTTCTCTAGCATGTTGAAAATTCTGGAAATTCCGTTCATTTATGAAATTGAAGGAAATTAATTTCATATACATAGATTAGATGCGTACTACAATACCGACATTATAAGTAATGTTCTGCATCCCTTTATTGATCCTACGTACTAGACAAGATATTTCTATAAATAGAACATGGCAACAGAAAGAAAAAAATAAAATATTGATTGTACATACTTTAAGTTAATTTGCGTTATCCCGAAGTCCACCGAAAACAGCCACTAATTAATAATATCTTTAACCTTCTCCTAAAAGTACCAAAAGCAGCAGAACCAATGATCTGCTTTGGTAATATGTTGAATAATAGATGAAGAAACTAAATGAAACTATTGCTGATGCTTATCAAACTTAACTTTAATTTTAAGTTTGAAATATAAATGATTTGTATGGTGAACCAATGAGAACACTATGTAAACTGAACGTATTCCTAGTAAGTGAAGGTGATTGTGCCAAAAGAAATGGAGTAATTATGCACAAGGACATGCTATGGCACCCTGCTGGTGATCTATATACATATATAAGAGATTTGCCGTGTGAAGCCTAGGAGAGGTAGACGGTGAAAGTTTGTGTATTAGAAAAGCGAATGAAACACAGACGCAAAATATCATTTTGTTTAATAGGTCAATGTTCGCAGTTGTAATATTAAGACCAATATTTATTCTATTGCCCCAAAATTTATTGAAAGCTAGGATAGCTGGTAAAGTGGCAAGATGTTGCACTTGCGCACAAAAACTGTGTTTCGTTTTCAATATTTAATTACGCCATTTCTATCGAATAATAGAAGCATTGTTTAAGTTAAGCAGTCACCTGAACTTGTTCAGTCAATCTGCTGTTAGTGAATTCATGTGTATTACAAATTATGTGAGAATAAAACACTTTAAAGCTGAAACCATTTTACTTTAACCTATAAATGTAAGCCATAGGGAATCATTGAATAAATCACAAACTGCTGTGGAGAAGCTGAAAATAGCAGTAAGTTATTTCCCTGTCTGTCACTAGGTGTTAGCACAATCCAGCTTTATGATAGTCAAGTTACAGTTGCTGCGCAAACGGACTTCCTACGAAAGACATCTATGCGTCTTGGTCGGCCGTTTTTAAGCAAGACGCTTTTATTTTAAAAGCGCATTATCGCAGTGGCACTCATCACGAAGATGGATCATGGACTTATTCATTGCAATCATGCCTGAACCAATTTCGTGAAAAGTATCCGGATGTTGTCGTACCATACAAAGTGTTTTGTAATCACAGAGACAGAATTATTGAACGATTCGAAGGGAAACTGCATTTGCAAAGGAAAATCAACTGGACGACCAATAGTGTTAACAGAAGAGACTGTTGATGATGTTAGACAACGGATAGAGGCAAGTCCTAAAAAGTCAATTCGCAAATTAGCAGCTCAAACTGGTATGATGCTTTTTCTATTTCTAAGACGTAGTATTTTTAATTTTCGTTATTTTAGGTTTATCGTTCAGTACTGCAAGAAAAGCATTGGTTAAAAATCTACACATAGAGTAACCGTAACACAGCAATTATTGCCAATTGATATTCCACGACGAATTCAATATTGTCAGTGGTTTAATGAAAATCTCATAATGATGACATTTTAGATTTAACGTTCATGTCAGACGAGGCCTGGTTTCACTTGTCAGGCTATATTAACAGCCAAAATTACAGGACATGGGCTACAGAAAACCCTCATAATTTTGTTGAGACTTCTTTACATCCACAAAAAATTGGGGTCTGGGTGGCAATGTCTAGACGTCGCATAATTGGCCCTATTTTTTTTCCACGAAAATATCAATGCGGAAAGATATCGCACTCAAATTTTGGAAGTGTTTAGAAATCAATTACATGACGATGAATTGGAAAGGGGATATTTTCAACAAGATGGAGCACCACCTCATGTAGCGCATGATACATTGGAATATCTAGAAGAGTATTTTGGTGACAGACTTATTAGTCGCGATCGTTGGCCATCACGGTCACCTGACCTAACCCCTTTAGATTTTTATGTGTTTGGGCATTTAAAAAATAAGACACATCAAAATCGACTTCACAATTTGGAAGAACCACGAGCAGCCATAGAGCAGGAAATTCGTAATATCGATCAAAACCAATTACAGCGACTGTTTGACAATATTAAGAGACGAATACATTCATGTCTTGAATCAAATGGAGGCCATTTCGAACATACATTGTAATGTAATTGTTTTTTTGCAATAAAATTATACAAAAAACGGAATCGTCTGCTTTTAAATATGTAGTGCTCAAATTTAAATATTTGTATTAATTCAAAAGCTATTTAAAATCATCCGTATTTCATTCCATTTTTTTATCACATTTACCTTAATTTTCTGCTTAAAAAATCAATATGAAATTGATTTTTTGAAGATCTGTTGTCAATATTTTATCACCCATCCAAAATCTATTTGCTACGCTACTGGTTACGAATTCAAAACCAAATCGTCAACGTTATAAAAATTTCGCGAGGCGCGAAATTTAAACTGTCCTCAAACATTTAAAATCACTCAGTATTAGTATGCCACTAGATATAAGCAAAATTTTGCATTTACCCAACACCTAAGTGTTGATCTTAATTTAACCCACTTCGTATTTAAAACTCACTTCAGAAATTCGGTTAGAAAGATAACTACCATCTCATTCAACCGTGAAATGTATATATCCAGCAGAGGTATGCATGCTATATTAACGAAGATGTTAATATCCGTATGCAAGTTTTACATATATGCAAATTTAACGCTTATAATAGAGGCATGGTTTACACAACTTATAAATATTTTAAAATACTACTTCCTGTTTTACATTGGATTATGTGTATCTGAATGAACTACAATATAAATGACAAAAAAGAATTAAGACCTTAATGCAGGTGCTTCGGTTTAAAGAATTCACCAGGCTTGCCGAAGGTTAATTACACTTACATCGAACCTTCGGTTGGCTTATACATTGGTTAGTAATTTTTATAGCGACTTCCAAGAAAACTGCTGCAATATCTACCACTCCGAACTCCGACAGTTCTCGAAACTGATCGTTTTGGAAAATCCCAATGTTACAGTGTTCTCTCATCTACAGATCCGGATTTAATCCACTTAATGTGAGGATAGTGGTGATTTTATTTGTTGAGAAGCCAAAAGCCGCTAACATTGAAATGATTTATATTTGAAGTCATTAGCGATTTAAATTTCACAGATACAGTAGCGTTAAATGAAATAGCTACTGTACAATAAAATAACTAATAAAATAATAATAGGAAAGTAGCATTATTATAAAATAAAGTGAATTTTACTTTTATTTCATCATAAAACGCAAAATACCCTTATAATAATTAAGTAGGTAGCGAGTTGAATTATTTTTTTCCATCGCGATAGCACTTAATTTTTATACCAGGAAACGTTTAAATTGTCTTGCGTGTAATGATAACAATTGTGCTGCTTTGACTTCAAAGTCCTACCGCTTGTACGACCCTTCTATAAAAACGACTTATCTTTTATCACTAAGAAAATGGTTTCCTGATCTATGTGCCACTTATTTACCCCACGAGATGTAAATATATGCATTTTTGCAATTACCGAAACGTACACCGTCTCTTTCCGCAAAAAATAAGTTAGATATTACAAACCATTTAACTCAATATGCTTGCAATTTTTATTAAATTTAGTTTGATAAAATGTACACTTGCTTAAAATGACGCTTCGACTAGGGTATAATTTTGTCCAAATATTGAATATTCTTTCTTGTTCGAATATAAGTTAAGAGAGCTGTATATCAAGTGCTCCAGCAACATTTAAAGCAAAACATTCCTTCGTTACAGGTGGTGTAAATGTGTGAATATTATTACATATTCTTCAGTTTATTCTTTGTTGGATCTTCCTTTGCCGCTTTGTATGTATACCATCCGGCAAAATGGGAACAATGTTATGGCTTCTATAATACCATCAAAATTATTTACCGAAGTTAATATAGGACGAACTGCAAAATTTGGCAGCCAAGCCGAATTATCCAAGGGTAACTCAGCAAGTGGGTTGCAAAAGCCATTATAAAAATAATTAGCCAAAACCAAGTTTTATTTTTTAACAAAGTCTCCATCCACATTAATACACTTATGCCTTAGTTTTATCCTGCTGCATAAAAGTATTTGGGCTGTCGTCTGAACCACGTGCGTACCTCTTCTTGAATCTCGTTATGACCTTCGAAATGTTTGCCGCCAAGATGCTCTTTGAGTGGACTATATATATATAGTAGTCGCTCGGGACTAGATCAGGACTGTAAGCAAGATGTTCAAGAAGTTCCGACTCTACTTCTAAGCCTAATGCAGCCTGGAATTATCGTGATGCAGCAATACTTCTCTCGTCAGTAGGCCTGGGCGTTTTCGTTGAATTGCATCCTCAAGCAATAACAAAACCTTACAGTATGATTCAGCAGTGACATTCTCATATCTATTCTGGAAATGGGCTAGGAGCGCCTCTTGTGAATCCAGGAGTACGGTAAGCATAACCTTACCATATGAGGGCACAAGCTTGATTTTTTTTTAAGATGAAGAGGGACGTTTCCATTGCATTGAAGCAAGCTTTGTTTCGGGTTGGTAGCTTCGCACTCATAACTCATCACCAGTAACAATCCTGGTAAGCATGTCCTTCCCTTACTCTGCAAACTGAGAGAGCTTGCAAGGACAAGACCATTCGAATCCTTCCGTGTTCCTCGGTCATTTGTCTAGGTACCCACCGTGAGCAAACTTTTCGAAAACGATCGTGCACCACTTCGGAAACTAATGCATGGGAACACCCTATTACAGTTCCTATGCTCTCTATTGTTACGCGCCTGTCAGTTCGAATTATCACTTCCACCCGTTGAAGTATTGCATCTGTCGCAATCTGAACGGAACGGCAACTATACTGATCATCAACAACTTTCAACTGCCCTTAAGAGAATTTCTCAACCCAGTTATACAATACTTTACGCGATAAACACTTCGCACCGTAAACAAGAGATATTTCCTTATGGATATTTCCTTATGGATATTTTTTGCACAAAGTTCTTTTGCCCAGGAAAAATACACAAGAGCGCGCTGCTCTAGGTCCAGATCTGGCGAATAATCAGTATATTTTTCGTGCGAACACTTATGCAACTTCCTAAACCATTTCCTTCTAAAGTGCCAGCCATAATGGGCCGAATAAAAGATTAAAATAGAATTCTACGTTAGTTGTAGCACCTGCTGGTAGAAAATCCTTCGCTCTTCCAGAATTCAAACTGGCAGAACTGCGCGCATTAAGTGGGTTCCTTCTTTGGGGTTTTGCCATCTTCTGAATAGATTTTTTGATCTTGACATTGATGCGAGGTATCCATGTTTCATCAGTAATTATGACTCGTAACCAAATTTGATCGGCGTAGCAGCACGAAATTTTGACTACATCACGTTCATCGCATAGTAGAACCGTACTCTAATTAAGTGCTTCTTAATTTATGTTAGTAAATAAAGTTGATTGTGCCAAAGGAAGTACTTATGCAAACGGACCTATCGTGGTAGTCTGCTGATTATCGATCTGATAAAAAATTTCTCATGTAAAGCTTGAGAGAGGTAGGCTGGTGTAGTAGAATGAACACAAAATTTGGTTAAAGTTAGATTTTGTAACCAAAACCGTAATAGTATTTGCTTCACTCACAAAGAGGATTCTAGTGATGTTTTGTTATTCTTCAAAATAATTTACCCAACAGCAAACAGTACTTTAATATTTGGCAGACTCCCTAAATACCGTTTTCAGACGTTACACGATTTGCGATGTTGCACATCTCGTTTCCATAAAAGGAAAATAATTACTGTTTGTAACTTTGCAGCTTCTGTAGCTGTAAAAATAATACTACGGAAATACGTCTGTGTCGGTGAAGTAATCCAATAACTGAGCTAGACTAAGTAGTATTGCACGGGATAGCTTTGTAAACGGATCAAGGCTTTTTTCTGACTATTTGCGTTACCTACAAATTTTGTGCAACTGAACTAGGAGCCAATTTCTGGAACTTTGAAGTCTATGTGTACCAGTATCAATCAACCCCAATAGTGGAATACTTTCACAAGTTTTTACGCTTTTTAATTTCATTTAAACAATAATAAATGCAATAGTGACAACGGAAGATGAACGCCGTCCAAAAATTCTTAAACAACTTTTAACATTTCCCTAGCTACAAGAAGACGGCAGCTTGTCAAATTTTAGCATTTGTTCCCATTAAATCTCAATAAATCTGTTTGTTGTTATTTATTATAGACAATACTGTTTATATCACGTGCGTATAATCGTCTTTTTAGGGATGTTCCCTCGTTTCTTTAATTTCCAACCATCAAAACGTGTGACTAAATAGTCATGAAACTACTTAAAATTACTAATTTGTGCTGACATACTCCGTACATTAGGCAACTGCTCGATGAGACACGTAATTTATCAATGAGGAGTACAGGAAAATTTTACGGCAGACACGATCGAAAAATGTAGATGGCCATCACCTGTAGGACGTGATTTCCTTTCTAACAGAAGATAAGAAATATTTTATATAAAAATGACTGTGTAATATCTGTTTCAAAAACACCAGTTTTTTCGTATCACTCTGTGTAATAAAGTTCTACCGTCAATCTTTAAGATTTGACTATTTCTGTAGCGGCAGTTTCACATTTGTAAAGTGAACTTGGACAACAACGAAGGTTCATTTAAATCTTATTAAATATGGTGTACAATGGGATAAAGTTTGATCAACATCAGAAGTGGCTATTTAAACGTGTCAAATCGATCGATACCCCTCTAAACATTACTTATTTAAACTAAAATCGTGCAGCCTTGGAAATGTTTAAGGTCGGTAGTACATAATGTTTTAAAGATGGAAAGATATATTCTAAATTTAATTCATTATTTTAAGAAACTAGTATCGGAACATTTCTAATACCGCAAATTTCAAAGCACCGTAATTCAATAAAGTAACTTATCAAAGTTATCGATTAGATTATCAACGGATTACGTATAAATTATAAACGAACTGATGCCTATAATTCTTTCACACTGTGGCATGATTTTACTGCAACACCCACTATAATTTATAATGTAAAACTGCTAGATCGGCTAAACCGTCAAAGAATATAGCGGAATACGTGTACTATAAATTTAGCATGGATCAAGCTTCACTTTGAGCGGATGATGTTATTAAGAATTATACATGGTGAATGATGACAGGTATGTTGGGGAAATTACGTAGGCGTGCATATTTTCCCTTCCATCGGAGAACATACGAGGCAATTCACTTAAAATTGAACGAATGTTCTTTGTTGAAATAACTAGATTAAATTAGAAAATTCTGTTATTAAAAATGTTTATGTGGAGTACAGTGTTAAAATGCCATTTGGAATATAGATTTATTTTAAACATTCATAACCTCTTTATCAATGTTTTTTACGGAATTTTCATCGTATTTAAGTTCTCTTTATTTGTTTTGTACTGTCATAATAGCAGCTGTGATCGAAGTCACTGTTTTGAACTTGCTTAACATACAAAATCTTAAAAGTCCAAATGTTGGGAACAATTTTTCCATGTATTTCCTATGCAAATTACTGATTTTATTACCTCCGCTGTTCCTTCGTTTGCTTTGGTATAGAATTCTAAAGGTTCGGGAAAAAAACAAACTGTCTTCTGAAGCTAATATTAATCAATGTAAACTGTTATACAGGGACGAATAAGGGTTGGGTAAGAGTTTTCTTTTTCCCGAAGCATATATTGCGTGTAGTACTTATGTGTAAACTCATATAAAATGTATAGAACGAATCTTACTTAAATCTATGTCAGCTTCTCTAAAAATTATCCTAATCGGAAATAAGCTATTGAAATAACATACTCCAATAGCTTACAAACGCATTATTAAATTTAGTCTAATTACAAATAACATTTAATCAATATAATGAAGCAGTTATCAAAATTATTATTATTTAACTAGTACATAAATTGAAGAGGTAACTTTAGTATCTCAAATATGAAACTTATTTTATTAATAGTCTACAGAAAAATGTCCGGTCCACTTTATACATTTACGGACGCTCTGATACTCGGAAGAGTGCATCATAGCTTGACATTTCACTGTAGAGGGAGCAGCAATTCAAGACACAGGTGGAGTGCAGCTCATAACAAAATGTCATTGAGACCGAGTGACCTTTCACTTTAACGTAGCGGTATGATTTTAAATAATGGATAAGTGTTATACAACAATTTGCACCAGAGTTTGTTTTCTACTGACGCAAATTTAGTTGCGTTATTTTTCTTTATATATTAAACATGTTAACATACACTACCGCCCAAAAGTGTTTGGGCACTCTCACTGACAGCAAAAACGTATAAAAACTCGTGTGTGTTGATACACGTACATGAATAAAAATATATTAAATAAATGTGAAAATTAAAACGTTTAATTTAAATTTTGCTTTCGTCTATGTGACCTCCTCTTGATTTAATAATTGCAGCACACAATCGGGGCATTCTCGCAATAACTTTTGCCAGAGTTTCTTGTGTTATTGAGGTCCAACTCGATTGCAATTTGTTCCACACGTCAGTAGCTGATGTCGGAGCCGATTTCCGTACTTCCCGATCTAGTTCTTCCCATAATAACTCGATTGGATTCAAGTCGGGGCTCTGGGGAGGCTATTCCGTAATTTTGAGAGTTCTTCCTCTTCTAAATGGCTAGTCTTTACATAATTTAGAGGAATGTTTTGGGTCATTATCTTGCTGGAAGATAAAATTTTAACCCAAAAGTCGAATTCCGGAAGGTATTGCGTGGTTTTCCAAAATTTCGCGGTAGCCTTCTTTTTTTAATATACCGTCAATTTTCACAATGTCCCCTACAGTAGTGCCAGCAAAACAGCGCCATATGATGATAGAACCTCCGCCATGCTTCACGGTAGCAGCAATACACTCTTCTCTGGTACGTTCACCCACAGATCTTCTTACGAATATGCGCCTTCGGGTTCCGAACAGCTCAAATTTGGACTCATCCGTCCATAGGACGTTGTTCCACTCTTCTATGGTGCAGTGTTGGTGTTCACGAGCCCATTTAAGTCGCTTTTGCTTGTTTTGTTTGCGTAGTAATGGCTTTTTCGTCGCAATACGTCCATGGAGCCCGGCTTTCTGTAGGCGACGTTGGCGGCGGGACGACCGTTATGCAGGATCCCGGAGGGGAGAGAGGATCACCTGGACGACCACTCATGGACCCTAGGACCTTCTTAAACCAAAGGGACAACCAGCGAGACGAACCAGCCTTGAAGAAGTAGCAGTCTTAAGGAAAGAAGCGTATTTCTGTGTTCTGTGATAATGTATTTAAATAACTTATAATAATTTAAGTAACTAATCGCTTATCGATCTGCTTCTTCAGGGCCAGGAAATAATATGTAAATATTTAAGTTAAGTAGGACGCGGGCTAGGCCCGCATTATTTTATTCCACTAGGTTAAGTTAGCGTAGGTTAAGTTACCTAGGTTTGCGTTCATATTGAACAGTTAAGTTGAGGACATCCGGTGTAGTGCCTCTGGCGGAGCACCGGAGCTAGGACACTTATTGTCAATTAGTTAAGTTATTATTAAATAAAGTGTAGGCGACGTTTAACTGTAGAAACACTGACTAGTTAATTTAATTCTACGGTGATTTCCGGGGCTGTTTTGTGTCTATTTAACTTGCTGGTAACCACTATTCTGCGATCATCTGCAGATGTTGTCGCTTTTGGCCTTCCACTCCGTCTTTTATTATTAAGAAAACTGCCAGTTTCCCGATATTTTTTTACGTTATAGTCAACCGTAGCGTGGTGTATTTTCATTTTTTTGGCAATTTGTCGATTATTTATGTGACTTTTATGGTAAGCTATTAAAAGCGCACGTGTTTCCGTATTAATTTCTCTTCGCGGAGACATTTTAAAAAATTGTCACACGATATTTCGCTCACGATGTGAATAGAGTAAGTACCACACTGCAACTGACCATAGGTTACAGATTTCACTATAATCTTCTAGGAAGGTAATTTAAACATTATTACCTACAATCTAACAGATGACTAAATTTACCCAGTAAATTCAGTGGGATTGTTATTGTAATTGCACTGCAATAAACAGTTTACGGTAATCCGACCAAGTGCAGGTAAATGATAGTAAACCTTATGCGATATTTTTAATTATTTATTTTAAATACGTATTTCATTTTATTATAATGTTCTTTTGGTAAACATAATACTATATGAATAATACATGAAAACAGGGGTGTCTAAACACTTTTGAGCGGTAGTGTATATCAATATTTATTGAAATATATAATTATACATTTGCAAAAGGTTCGTAATATAATAAATAGTAAAAGAGTATCTTATAGACTTGTTTTAATCTTTGCAGCTACAAAGTAAAAATTTGTTATCCATTTAGACATTTTTTAGAATATATTGGTTTCATTTTTTTCTTCGATTTGTCTATACATACGCAGATAAATTTTGATAATCTATTTTTTTCTGTTTCAGGTAAGGATAGTTTTCCATGTAATACGAAATGGAAACTGGAGCATATAATTGAGCTACAGGGTAAGCTTATCATTACGACAACCATCATTGTGTATGCTAAACATTCCTATCCTAATAATTTATTTTCCCATCAAGGTATAGAATAGGTATATATAAACATTTCAACCAATGTCCCAGAAAACACAATACGTTGAAAATACAAATGTTGTACGTCATGCAGGATGTAGTATTTCAGGCATTTGTGTATAATAACATTAAATGTTATTGCTCTTAACACCTCCACTTGAAGTTTATAAAACCGTTAGGTTTGCTTGTTTCTGACATCATATCCTGCGGTGTAGCTCTAGATATTGCACACACACGTCAAGGATAAAGTACATATAATATATATGAACTTTAAACAAAGCTAAACGTTGTCGTTGACTTTTTGCTAAAGGAATTTCACTGCTAGCCCCTGCTGTGTTTATTTTTATGATAAAATTAAACCTAGAGTTTATATTTGTGTCTAACAAAAGCTCAAACAGTTTCGGTCTCAGATTGAATAAAAGCACGCTTACTTGAATTTCAACAACGCCGAATCGTAACCAAGTTATACCGCAACTGGTGTAGTTGGTGCTTTACGTGAATAATAAACTATTGCTTGTGAGAATGCGTCTTTTTCTATTTCCTACGTCACGTCATTCAAATGGTATTTATTGCTTGTCTTACGATTCTAATAGCGAATACCGAGAACAATAGGAGAAATAAGCTGAAGCTTTCTGAACAAAGAGAGTTGATTAATTTTGACTTCATTTCCTACCCGACATTTATTTATATTTATATTCAAAGGTTCATAGAAAATGAGTTAGATGTAAACGAAATTGAAATTTATACACCAAAGAACTTACTACAATGGAAATTTCGCAGTGGGAATTTTTACATTTTCATAATTAAAAAATAATATATGATTAAACTTTGACAGAAAAAAACAAACAAGCTCTTGCGCGTTTTTGCTGTTCTTTGTACGTCCATTTAAATATCTTGGCATGTCACCGACAATATCCTCTACGTGTTCTATTGATTAAATACCTGCAAATTTGGAAGGCCGCAGCGAAATGTCGATATGAACTTTTTCTACGTAGCTTACCGCAAACCATACCGCAATCGGGCACGCACTGTCTTTCTAACTAACGCTGAACGGGCAGAGATACCTCTGGTAACGCAAAAACATATCTACACTCATAGATAATGGAGTCTCGCAAGATTCTTCAACATTTTGATAAACAAATCTCCCAGAAAAAAATTAAAGGTGGCGCGTTTCTTCATTACTAAAAATGGTCCTGCACCCTTCCTAATGTTCTATTGTAGCCTTCCCTTGCATCAATTTAAACGTTGTTTTCGGTATTAAGTAAGTGATGAAACAAGATTCGGCCGGTGAAAGTTATGGCCCTAAAGATCTTATTCTGCAGTAACGTATTCATTGAAATCTTTAGAAGTCTTTTAAGGCCAGTTGTCTAAAGGAACGCTATTCATGCGCAATTGCTTCTCTTTGAATTCCGCTGTCATTTTTTGAACGTACCCGAGCGTTCTTAAACCATGCTTGCCAACATAACGGTACATAAATTTCGAATTCCACGGTTAACAATTTCCGTGACTGGTAAACCGGTTTTGCATATATAGACCGATGGTTCGGCTTCAACTGACGTTAGTTTCTTCTTTTTTAAACTCTAAGCATATTAAACTTATGCCAAATTACTTTGAATATTGCCGGATGTGGTATTGGCTTTCTTGACATAGAAGAAGCGAATGCCTATATCTTGAGCAATAATATTGAAACGTTTCCGTGATACCAAGAAAATTATAAATTAAAGGATCATCAAGCAAAAGTCTAAGAATTTCTGGATGAACTAGTCATATATGTATATCAACATACTTTGAGAAAGGAGGTGACTACACTTTCTGAGAAGAAGAAGGAAGAGATATCAAGACCCAGTTAAATTCCCGAGGAAGAGGAGTTGACACTGCTCGCTGATGATCTTAAGCCAGATGCTTAGGAAGTATTACGGATACCTCACTGCAATGGAATTTTGCATTGAATGTGCAATTCATTGTCAACCGCACACGTCGAAGATCTTTAGGCGTATACACACCGACAAACCTGTGAGGTAACACATGGGCTGAAAAGTCGCGGGCCTAACAAAGAAAACACGGCTTTTTTGGTTCAAAATTAGCTGTATTCATCAACGTAATCTCCATCAAGAGCAACGCAATCATTTCAGCGCCGCTCTAACATTTCAATACCACTTTTGTAGAACGATTTACCTTTTGCCTCAAAATAGGCCTCAGTTTCAGCGATAACCTCTTCATTCGTGCGAAATTTCTTATCGGCGAGCATTTTTTTCAGGTCTGCGAACAGTCAGTAGTCGCTGGGAGCCAAATCTGGCGAATACGGTGGATGTGGGAGCAATTGTAGTTTTGCCATTGTTTTGATTGACTTGTGGACACGGTGCGTTGTCTTGATGAAACAAAATTTTTTTCTTTGCCATATGCGGTCGTTTCTTTGCAATTTCGACTTTCAAACGCTCCAATAACGCTATATAATATTCACCGTTGATGGTATTTCCTTTCTCAAGATAGTCGATGAATATTACACCACGCGCATCCCAAAATACCGAGGCCATAACCTTTCCAGCCGATTGTTGTGCTTTCGGGCGCTTTGGACGAGGTTCACCAGTTGCTGCCCACTCAGATGACGATCGTTTTGATTCCGGAGTGAAGTGATGGATCCATGTTTCATCCATAGTCACATATCGACGCAAATATTCCGGTTTGTTACGTTTAAACATGGCCAAACACTGCTCAGAATCATCAACACGTTCTTGTTTTTGGTCAACAGTGAGTAAACGCGGCACCCACTTTGAACACAGTTTTCTCATAGTGAAATGCTCATACAATATAAAGCCAATACGTTCTTTTGATATCTTTACGATGTCAGCTAACTCACGCAACTTCACTTTTCGATCATTCAAAACGATTTTGTGGATTTTTTTGATGTTTTCTGGTGTTACCGCCTCATTTGGACGTCCACTACGTTCTGCATCATCGGTGTCTCTACGACCACGTTTGAAGTCAGCAAACCAACGTTTTATTGTTGTTTCTGATGGAGCGGAGTCCCCGTAACACTTTTCAAGCCATTGCTTCGCTTGAACGGTATTTTTTCCCATCAAAAAGCAGTGTAAGATTAAAACACGAAATTGTTTTTGATCCATTGTTTTGAAAATAACAAAAGCCGCGTGACTCTTAGCACAATAACTCACAAACTACGGAATAGAATATCATGAAATTTTAACAGCTGTCTTTTGAAGGTTAGTACTAACTGAGAGAAAGGTGACTGCAATAAAATTAGCGTCATCTATGTGTTAGGCCCGGGACTTTCCAGCCCATGTGTTAAACTTGACCCTGCTTACAAAATTATAATTAAACTATATGAGTTATCATCAATGACGATTAGTGCATCTCCCACTTGAGTAATCCCTGCAGATATACGAAGATTTCGAATCATACAAAACCAGTTAGTTTGCACGAGTTGCAAAACCCCTCACAAAAAATACTGGAGTGTGAAAGTAACCCACACCTAAGAAGATTCTCATGGGCCAGCCATAGAGCCAGGATCCTAGTATTTCATGGATCTAGTTCATAAATGATTTTAAACTAAAATATCGTCTATTTGTAAAGAAATTCAGGATTACGGCTACCGGTAGATAAATTTAGTCTGAAGATGGATCGAGTCTTTCACAATGAAACTTCATCCATTGTGAAAGGAATCAACTGTGGTAGAGCCGTTTTCATTTGTTATTTAACATTCGTAGATCTAAGAAAGGCCAAATAAAGTTTTACGTAATCACTCGTTTTACATTTTCCACATCCAAAGTGAATTTCAGTAACCGAATGTTACCTGTGTAATGTCAACCTAGTATTATTTGCGAATTCGATGTGTCTAATAACTAATAATTTAGCACGGTAAAGTATTCTATGTTAATCTTCAAAAAACTTAAAACGAAGAAAAACATATTGAAAGTTTGCTCCTTGCTTAAATTTGCCCAGAAAAAAAAACAGACTAATTGGATAATTATAGTCTGCTTATGGTATTATAAATACAGAAATGCAAACTTTGCAGAAGTTAGCGAAACAATTCGTAATCTTATATTCGTACTTTATTTTTCTTTTAATGTTTAGAAAGGATTTCTTAAGCTAAATATGTATGTATATATTACTTAGATTAAGTAAAAGTTAAGCTTACATTTTATATGAGCGCAGCCAAATATTCATTTGCAATTAGTTCAAAGGAATTGAAAATAAAATAAAAAATATTTTCTTAACTTAAGTAATTATGTACTTACTTGTTGTTACTCGCTAGTACTTAATACCACTCACTGTACTTCATCTAAAAGTTCCCACTTTCATCCTGGAAAAAATTCAGATTTTACGTTTTGTATGGTGGAAAATCTCAGGCTCGTTAAAATTTTTAAGTGGGTTCTTTGAATTGAAATTTTGACTTATTTGTTTTGAATTATGTGAAAATGTTTTTCTAAATTAAAATAGCAAATGTAAAGTTAAAAAAAAACAAATATATTGACAAATAAAAAAATATATAGAAAACCTAAGGCAATCCCTGACTAGCTAAACTTGAAATATTCTAACTAATTTATGAAACTAAATATGACATCGAGATAGAATTAATTTCGAAGAAATTAAGAAGATTCGACGTCTATAACCTTTGAAATCGTACTCACTGGCTCGGCTTTAGGATGGACTGGCCTTCGGCTTCCAACGTAAATGTTCGGAACTTCCAAATTTTGTATGTACTATCAGCTGATACACTTTATTATTAAATATAATACGAATATATTTATAATTTTACGGAGTTATATGAGAAAAATAACAACTTATACTATCTTAGAAGAATAAAAATGCCAACATCTCTCACTTTTGTTCCGGATCTTCATCTATTTATTCTTCTTTTGTTTTATATCCAGAGCAACGCATTGGTTCGCCTGTACGCCTGTATGGCAGGCGACACCCACATACTCGACATGTGTGATATTATAAAGGAATGTGCTGCCAGTCGTGCCATCCTTTCGTCGTACGAGATATTTCGAAGATTATGAGTACAATTTCGGAATATTGCATATACATTTGTTTAAATGTAATTGAAATTTGTGACTACTGTATATTAAACGTCTTTTAAAGGTGAAATTTAGAAAGATTTAATTACATAAGAAATATGGTTACGAAAAGCGATATACAAAATGAACGACAGTAAAGTTTACGTCTCTGCAAGTGTGTTGGGGGACTCTTTTTTTTTTAAACAAGAAAAATTGTGAATAATTAGTTATTAAAGGATACCCAAAGTAGATATCTGTAAAACTTTTGAAAGAAACCTGTACCGATTGAATATCTGTGTTTAAAATTTCATAAAGGGGGAGTACTAACTTCGCCTCCAACTTCTAACATCAACCAAAATAAAAATTAACGGCGTGCACCAAATATATCTGCAATAGGTGAACTGGTAAAATTATAGAAGAAATTCATTGGTAAATAAAGGACAACAATTTATATCTGTTGATGTTAACGATAAAGAGCAATTCTTATATGTATACACTGCAATGTATCTGAACGCACCGGATAGATGTAAACTTTTCGGAACGTACCAATTCTAGTAGATCGCAACTATCCGGAGTGTAAACATCGGTAGATATACTGTAACACGTGTTGTATTAGTAGTGTCGTTTTACAATAAACTCTATAGTGTACTGTTTAGCTATCTTTCTTAATTAGTAAATTCTACAATATCATTACAATATGTAGGTATATAGTCTTTCCGGAATGTGTATTATAATAAATGCAGAACTGGTGCACAATTTATGCAATGTGCATTTGACACTCACAGTATTCTAAACAATAGTGATACTTCTTTGTTTTTGTTTAGCTGACAGTATACAGTGATCGCTGTATATTTACCACCAAACGGAGAAAGGTTTGTGAATATTTTATAAGAAAAAAAAATCAGTTGTGTTAGTGTTTAGGGATGTTATAACCGGGATAAAGAAAAGCTATCGCTACCCTCTTCAATCCAATGTCAGATTGGTGAGTATAATTACATACAACATAGTGCGTCGATGTGTATAATTTAGGCAAAATGTACGTTATATAAAAGTAGTGAAATACTGATATTTTTAAAATAAATAGCACATAACTGAAAAGAAAATTTCATACGGTTATCAGCGGAATGAAAAAGTAAACAACTTTTTAAAACATTCTACACGTACTTTAATCATTCTAGAAGAGCTTGTAATATGGTACGCCTTTGTATTTGCCTGCTCCTCCTATCTTTGTTCATTTTGCAGTTATGTTAAAAAACCGAAATTGCGATTTCTATGTGTGTATTTTAATATACTCTGTGTTTCCAACAAGTTTCATTAAAGTTTGAATTTTGACATCCGCGAGCCGTTCTTCAGCAGCACGCTATTAAAAATCTTGGACGGTGAATCATTTAATACCACTAGATATCAATCTAGATATCTAGTGCTAGAATAAAGAGCAATATATTGGTGATATTTGTGTACGAAATTAAATTCATATCTAGAAAAGTGGTAAACCCGTAAATGCGCCAAAGCCTAATTTTAAAAATTGTTATCGCATACTGCTAACGGCGGTAAATTAGTTCATTAGTTTTAAGCTATTATCAAGAAGGACATTAGCGCACACAGTCTAATGGCTTTCGCAAATCTCACTGTATATAAGACGAATAAAATTTCATCTAACTCTGAGTAACACTTTTTTCGAATTAATAATTGAAAACGGTTTTATTCAATTTAATAATGTAATCTTATTAAAACATTTGCAATTTCTTTACAAGAATATTTGTGTTAATTGACTCGATCGGTATCTTATTGTTTATCCCAGGGAGAATTTTGTGGAATTGGATTATTTTTGCATTATTATTTGTCGAGCAATCCTTCGAAATAATTGTGATGGAGTCGCTTTAGCTTTGAGCAGTTAGGTAGCGCAAAAGGGATAAAAGAAATAGCAGTGCTTGCTGGCAGCCTTTAAGAAAAGCGTTTTTGACGGTCCAAATACTTTGAATAATTCGCCAGAGGAGACAAAGTGCTGCTCGTCAACAATCGGTATAATAGATTTTCATCCAGAAGGATTTTAATTTAAGTTCGGGTCCTTTGAAACCTTTACGGTCACTCTTCAAACAATTCGCTCGCTCTTCCGTATTCCGAAGATACTTGGCGCTTGTGCTTGTAGTGTTATATTTAAGACGACGTTATGCAGGCACTGAATTACTACTTTAGGTATTAAACATTCGCTATTAAGAAATATTCTTTCGCGAAATTTTAATTTGCAAGGTGTAAATGAAGATATTAGCTAAAGTGAGCCGATATTTACTTCTAACAAGAATCCTTGAAATATAAATGAATTTGGAATGTGAATAGGTGTTAAACCAATAAATCCCTCATGTACTTATCTAATCCCTTGGAAATCTAAGATTATTCATTTTCTGCTGATTTGAATGTACACTAGGGTGACAGAATAAAATAGACACCTACTAAATAAAAAAAAAAAAGATTCTATTCTCGTTATATATAGAAAATATTTTAAAATTTTTAAATTAGACTAATATTTTGTCGATCCACCTTTACTTGCGTGAAGTGCTGCGAGTCGTCGTGGCATAAAATCTATTAAATGATTAATGGTGTCTTCTGGAATATTTAACCACTCTTCTGTAACAGCTGCCACGAGTTCTTCCTTATTGCTGGGTTTTCGGGGTCGTTTCGCCATATTTGTCTGGATTATGTGCCAAACATTCTCTATCGGATTCATGTCTGGTGATTGGCCTGGCCATGGTAAAATCCGAATCCCCTGTTCCTCTTCCCATGTGGTTGTTGTTCTTGCTTTGTGGCAGGGTGCTCTATCCTCCATAAAAGTGGCGTCTTCTTTAGATAAAATGGCGTTGTCGAATATCGGTAGTAGTCTTTCTGTTAATATTTGGATATATTTTGCCGCATTTATACCATATTGCGCCCCACACCATGATGTTCACACCGCCGTATTTCACCGTTTTAAGCAAAAATTTGTCGTCCAGTTGCTGTGACGAACGTCTCCATACCCACGTACGACCACTATCACTGAATTGGCAGTATCTGCGTTCGTCTGAAAAAATGACAGAGCGCCAAAACTCTTCGGGCTTCGTTCGCATTTCGATTACCCAAGCCATTCGGCGCCGTTTTTTGAAACGCCGTAAGGAGAGGTTTTTTCTTTGCCACACTCTTATATATCTCCACACTGTGGAAGTATCGCAGAACGGTGCGCTGACTTTTCTGTGAAGTTGCCGCAAGTTCAGCTGTACTTTTTCGCGGTTCTCTTAACACTTCGCGTACAAGCACCCTTTTACTTCTTTCAGAAGGTTCGGCACGACCTGGTCTCGGCTCCACTGTTGGTTTTTCCTTGCGTTTAAATTGTGTAATCACACTGTGGACAACGGCATATTTAAAAATTTACTTATTTCACGTTGCGAAGCGCCAACGATGCGACCCCGGGTGAAGTCGCTAATATCACTCGAACCTTGTAAGCGAGGCATAATTGTAACAATACTAAACTATGACGAATTCCTTCCGATACATCTATCTCTACCCTAATGACAAGAGAA
Source organism: Trypoxylus dichotomus (assembly GCA_023509865.1). Classification (NCBI taxonomy): domain Eukaryota; kingdom Metazoa; phylum Arthropoda; class Insecta; order Coleoptera; family Scarabaeidae; genus Trypoxylus; species Trypoxylus dichotomus. The sequence goes on from CM042078.1 coordinate 3,262,626, forward strand.
AGTTCTTAATTCGTTCTTAGAATTTAGCTGTTTACATATTTATACCGCTTTACCTGGTGTCTATTTTATTCTGTCACCCTAGTGTATATTGAAGACTATATAGCGATCATTCAAGTGGTATGTGCAATTTTCCAAGGAGATTGTCGGGACGATTAGATATTTCTAATACCCTGTACAGTAATTGCTATTACAAGTGGTAATATAAGCGGTCTTTCGAATTATGTCTGTGGGGTAGATCTCACAAATTGACATTCACCAATTCCAATTAAGTTAGGGCTTTGTTAGGTTACTGGTTATGTAACATAACACATATTTATACCGCTTTCTCTGGTGTCTATTTTATTCTGTCACCCTAGTGTAAAACTAAATCAAATTCGTAAGACGAACGAACGAGTACAAACCTACCTGCGTTACCCTATTTGTAGACGATAATAAATAAAAAGATTGTATAAAGTAATAATACGATTCTTTCTTTCTTATACACATGCAGAAAGGAATCGGAACTCTACTTGTAAGCGTAATAACATCGAGATCCTTGCAAAATTTATTTTTCTAAAATTTCACGAGCAGCATTCTTGCAAAGTTCTTTATATCGCTGGTTGCTAATAATATCGCAATATAAATTCCTGTATACATGGTTACTTAAACGTTGCTGTTTGTTCTTTAATTTACTATTTATCCACATGTGGAACGCACTCTCCCGTGACACTATTTATCTGTTAGCGGCTGAATATACAGGATGTCCATTAAATAAAATAAAAAAGGATTGAAGATCGAAAGATCTAATTTCATTAGACTTAAACCCAAAACATTTTGCAAAAATTCCTTCGCAGACGCGAGAAAAAAATAAAGGGTATTTAAAATCGAAATTTCTTTATTATTCACAGCCAAAATATTCGTACGTAAGCATGTTATTGAACTCTTAACATAGTATTTGAAAGGTAAACAGTGCTGTCTCAAAGTTTTTATAACATCGGCACCTACGTTAATGCAGTGTACGCAGTCTGCATGCGGGTGCACGAGTTTGGTTGGATAAATGTGTTACGTATACACATTCTGCAAAGGCGGCATACGTTACAATTTCATAGGGCTTTAATTCTGACGTTCGCATCGTAATTTTGGTCAATATTTTTTGGACTCATAGCCTATAGAAATACACCTTTTCACTTTCCTTACTTTTTCTATTTTATTTCAAAGACACCCTGTATGTATTTCATAGAGAAGAAACTAGACAGCAGCTAAATAATAAATAAATGACGGGTAGAACAAAAATGGACACCGCCAACAAAATTTGAGTGTTAACTGAGCCTAAAAATTAAATAATCTATTTAAAGCATAGAATTGTGTTAGTTTAATAAACTAATTTATGTAGTCCCAACGCGATAAAAATTGTTCGCGAAACGTCAAGGACAAAAAGCTAGTGACACGGCGGAACCCGACAACTCTTCCCACTATGACAAACGGCCGTAAGAGTCTGAGATACTATTTAATAATTCAAAGTTAGCAATTTTTGAGCATTTAAGCTCTCCCATAGCTTTCAGATGTTTTAGATGGCTCCACAATTTAATGATGTGAATCAAATGTGTATTGTTTTATTGTGTTCTACTTGTAAACTAAAATAAGGAACTTCAAATCTGAGGATTTGGCGCCATGGCAGGAAATTCTAAATCTCGCAAGAGAATATCAGTATCACATTAATGAAAACTACGAAATACTACACAGATAATCAAATGTTGGATCACTATTCAATCACCTAAAGTATAGGAAAAACTCTGAATAATTTATGCTTGAAACCTTTTTTCTAAACTAATCGGGAAAAGAGTTATCTATCACGCAAACACTACTTCCACTATATGTATTAAAAAGAAAGCGAAACCAGTCCCCAACTAGTAATTGCTTCTTTCTTTCACTATGCACATTACGTTCATATATTTCAACAAAATGTTAATTTTGGAGCGCCGATATTCGGACGATGGTGTATACGCAATCGAACGTACATACATATGTTGAACATAGAGAAGCACAAAGAAATTCTCGAGTTACTATTACATCTTCAGATACATATCACGCCACGTTTGAGAACCTGCACTTTTCTACGACGAGCAGACTTTGATATTCTTTTCCTCGCTTTCCCCCGACAATAGCGCGGGAACATATTGACATCTCGCTCTTTCTAATAACATTTCTTCTGTTTCTGGTGAAATTTTCTACCCTGTTCTTCAATATGCGAAAATAAGGAGTGTAGTAACCGAACTCCCTAAATGCATTTGCTGTTTTACTTACAGCATTTCAACCATCTTGAGATCCTTTCTATCTTGTCTGAGTCCGTGTTTTACATATATAGAGCATAGGACAAAAGTCAAGTACGTATGTGATAAAACATTTACCCTTTAACATTTCAAATTCAAAATTTAGGTTTTCTTTCATATCCTGTACCTACAATTGAGGTGTACCAGAAGGTTTATCGTAGTAATTTCTGGACTAAAGCAAAATCATTTGTCATTTTGGTTAATGTTGAATCTTGCAATTCTTCAGGGACACCAAAAGTTGCTAATGACCTTATTTTAGCGTGTTTGTTTCGTCCAATAAACGTATTGCTATTCTATGTAGTCTTATCTCATTTTCCAATGGTCTCGTAACTTCTTGCAGTCTTATGTAGAATAACTGCGTCTAATGGTGTGCGATGTATGTACACACGAAACCGGTAACCTAATTTTAATCAACGTGTTTATAAGGTTTAGTTCCGCTTTTAATTTTATATACAATTAATTCTAAAATAATTTTTGCTTGGTATTCATAACGAGGTGTCGTTTAAATTAATATTAATATTAAACGACCATTGCAATCAGTAATTATAAAATTAGAATTTCCTTGGAATTAATCAACATTTTTAAATTCCTGAAAAAATATTAGTTCCGGTAGGATTCGAACTCACGACCACCGCGTTACCGGCGCATTGTGCTACCATTACACCACGAGACCGAATGTGAGTTCAAATCGCTTTTAAAACCTTGATTTCACAATGTCTGTGGATATATCGTAATATCTCAGCGGCAAAAACATGGTGAATGTTGCTTCCAAAAGAGTTGCAAAATGTACTAGCGATGAACTTTTAAAGGTGGTGTTGAGGGCACTGAACAAATTTCAAGTTTCAACAACCCAACTTATTGTGTTTCCTCATGCCGATTTCTTAAAGAAGAGACCGGCAATCTGTTACACTGAACATGTAAAATCCATGCTTTAAACCTTTTGGCGCTATTGTTCCCTAAATGTTATCCATGAGTAAATCCTCTAAGTACCTGAACCAAAACAGGCAATTACTACGCGTTAGGGAACATGGTTAAAGGCTGCGTTTTACTATTTCGAACATTTTGATGATGTAAAGCTGGTAATTTTACAATTCGATCCGAGATACGCCAAAGCTATCAAAGAAAAGCCATGAAATTTTTCAAGATAGCCAGGTGAAATGTGATTTAGAAAGTATTTGCAAAAACTACTATGGACCAGCGGAGGGATTCTGTTCAAATTGCGGATGATGTTCACTCACACTGACATATGTACGGCGGAAGGCGAAAAAAAGTGCAATATGACAAGTTGAAAGTGTTATTGATAAGCCTTCACATTTTCGCATACTAAGACAAATTTATTAAACTGCGTCTACAGATTCACTAGGTTGTGGAACGGTCCCTTTCATCATCAAAAAATATTTACTCCGCCCGCCATACTCATTTGACTGAAACATGTGTGGAAGCAGATTTAGTGATTGTAATGTTTAATAGATGCCACCTAGTTTATGATTTCGTGAAAAGTTCTTAAAACAGTTAGTGTTTCAGTACGTTACACTGCACTGCAACTTACCCCGGCTTGCTGAGACTAGATATAACTGTAGTATAATATGGTTATATACACACGTCAAATGTAACTGAATTTGTCAAATTTGCAAATAAACGTTATATTGTATTTTGAAAGGCGATAAATGAGCATTACGTTTTCATGCTTTTCTAAAAGGAAATACGTGGCGTATTATTTCCATGAAGCCGCAGGTCTCACTAAAGTGGATTTCTTAAATTTTTCTTAAGTAATGTTAAATTTCAATAAATACAAAAACCCAGTTTCGCAACCAGAATTTCCGGGTCTATGAAGTATATCAATACTGTTCTTGACCAGCCCTCTGATATTCTGCAGGCCTTTGCCAGTGTGTTTTCAAATAGATATACCATTAACTTCTCCAATAACACTACCACTTCCAAGTCGGAAGTCAACAGCTGTTCTTTCAATATCGGGTACTTCTAGGCGCGGGATGTTTTGCGTGCTCTGAACAGACTCAAAACAACTTCTGTTTTTAGACATGATGATATTCCGAGCTTTCTCATGCATGATTGTGCTCCGGTGTTATGCGATCCTCTTTGCTTTATTTTCAACTTGGCCATTCGCACCTCTACCTTTCCATCTTACTGGAAGGTTAGCAGGATAACACCAGTTTAGTAGAAGGGCGATAAGGTTGATATTCTTAACTACAGACCAATTAGTATTCTCCCTAATTGTGCTAAAGTTTTCGAGCAACTTCTGTATACTAGGTTGTACAACTGTGTTAAGCCATACCTCTCTATTAATCATCATGGCTTTGTTTGTGGACGGTCAACTGTTACCAATTTAGTTGAACTTGCTCAGTAAGTCAGTGAAGCACTTGACAATCGTCGACAAGTAGATGTTATCTACGCGGATTTTACCAAAGCATTCGAAAAAAATTGAGCATTACATCCTAATAGATAAACTATCTGCCATTGGTTTTTCTCCTAGCGTTATCTCTCTAATTCAATCCTACCTTCACAACCGATCATGCTATGTCCATTACAATGGGTTTGTGTCACACACATTCATTGCCTCTAGCGGCGTACCTCAGGGCTCCAATTTGGGACCACTCCTCTTCAATATCTATATCAATGATCTTCTACTATCATTGGATTGTAATGCTCTTGCATACGCTGACGATCTTAAAGTTTATAGCACAATTAGCTCTTCCTCTGATTCTTTAAGGTAACAGAGAAACGTTGGTGTCATTAATGATTGGTGTTATATAAACAAAATTCAGCTAAACATTAATAAATGTGCAGTACTTACCTTTACTCGGTCATCCAACCCGCAAATATTTCACTATAGCATCTCTAACGCTTTCATCCCAAGAGTTGACGTCTCCCCACATATAGACGCATTGACTTCTGCTGCATCTAGGTCGCTCAGATTCTTGATCCTTCAAGAATTTTTATAACACCTGCGCCTTGAAGTCTGTCTACTACTCGCTTGTCCGCTCGAAACTTGAATATGCTTCTATTGTTTGGTACCCATGTTATCACTACCACCAGTTATCAATTGAACGAGTTCAGAAGAGATTTATTAAATATCTTTCGTATAAATCTGATGGAATTTATCCTCCTCGTGGTACTGATTATATCAATTTATTCTGTAGGCATGATTTCGAGTCGCTGTCGCGTCGCAGAGACGCAGCTAGCGCGAAATTTCTTATTAAATTGATACACCAGAATATTGATTCCCCGTCTTTACTATCTCAAGTGGACTTTAGCATACCCCATTACAATCATAGATCTGTTGACACTTTCTTTATCCCCACGGCACGAACCAACGTACTATTAAAAGCACCACTAACTCATATGTCTAGAAACGCCAACGTCTTATACAGTGACCCTTTTTTTCGTTCGTGAGGATTTTTTTTTAATTTTATATACTCTTATACCATAGGGTGATAATAATATTTAGCATTTTTGAGACATTAAATACATGTAACCTAGCAATTATTTTATATACATATATATTCGTTTTTTTTTCTTTTTGTATTTTGCTATCATACATATTAATTTTAGTGTTTCCTGTAACTGGGTAATGTACATGTTGGAAATAAATTACTATTATTATTATTAGTAGTACACCACGTTTTACAATGTAATTCTAGTGTTAGCAAAGCCATAAAATTCTTGAGCACCATCGTAAATCTACCACAATGTATTTAAATATGATACTCTCCGCTGTAAGCGAACCGACACAGTTACGGGCTCTAGACAGATTACCGAACAAAGGAACGGGGAAAAAGCGTTCGGTAAATATTGGAGGCGAACGAAACTAAAATCGTTTAGAAAACGAAGAAAGTTCTGCAAGTTTTCAACTAATTGAAAAATTTTACAAATATTTCAGATATTCGTTGGATTCAGAGATTCCAGCGGGATTTTAATCAAAATGTTGTAAAGAATTTGCGTCAATCAAAAACGTATTGAAAGAATTTCGCTATTATTGTGTCGTTTTCGACAATAGTTTTTATCTTAGTTATGCCACGTTATTTAAAACGGGAATTCTGAAAAATAAATTGCGTAAATTCCTGAAATGTTAAGTCGGTAGTCATGGCAGTGTATTATATAACGAAACGGCGTATAAATAACTGGAAATTCCTAAAATTTAGAGAAAAATCGCGGTTGATATTGGAACGTGTCACACAAAAATCTTTCCTTCCGTTATTACAATTATAAAACAATTAACAAATTGCTAACTAGTATTTTATCACAATAAAATAATGTTAAACTTATACGCTTAATTTCACTACCCCTTCTCGTTGAAATGAATTATTTACATTCGCTTCGCCTAGAGTTTTCAAAGGAACACGTAAATTTTGTTAATTGCTCATGCGCTGCTCTTCTTAAATAGCAATATAAGTATTATTTGATGAATTCTGAGTACTGTTTGGCACTAATCACTAAACATTATCTAAATTAACTTATTTATTACCATTATTATTGCTATACTATATTCGGGAACAACTGAGAACTAATTAAGTTTGTTTTTAATAGATAAATTGATCTACATACAGAGTACACATAGGGTAGTCACTAGCTATTACTAAGTTATATTATTTTGAGCTACATTTCCCCTTAAAGTTACTTAAATTTACGAGGTGCAATAAATAGATTCTTCATTTGACATACCATGGGTGTCGGTAACACGGTTGACAATGGGAGCCCACGTGCTCTCGAAACGCTGCGTTCCGCATAATTAATAAATTTGTGTGAGTGGAGTTTACTGCTATACCTGTGAATTGTACATCCACACAGTCCTTGCAATCATCATTTGCTTTGATATAGTTTATCACATAACGTCTGTAATAGTTTGTTGCGTAATCTAACTGTCCTGCTGTTGTTTCCCTGATTCAGTCACTACAACGGATTTCGATCTTAATCTCTTATCACTTCTATCGGTGTCCCTCAGAGATCAAACTTAGGCTCACTCCTATTCAACATATATGTAAACGAACTATCCCTGGAGTACAATATTCTCGTTTGTGCCCACGATCCAAACAAATGTACTACTATAAACTCGGAATTAGGTTCTTTATAAATTAACAGAAAAATGTATCAATCATTAACGGTTTTATGCTTAAAAAGTTTTTTTATCCAGAAAATTGGCCAGCGGCTTCTATATATTTCACCCATCTTTCAGGTAATTTCTGGATACTGTGCTAGAAAAACTGCTTGCCTTTTGCGGGAAACCATTCATCGAGACATTTTTCAACTTTCCCGAGATTGCTGAAGTGCAGCTCTACGATCGCGTGGTCCATTGATATGGAGAGTTGATAATCAGATGGCGCCAGATCCTGGGACTACGGCGGGTGTGGAAAGATGTCCCATCCAACGGATTTCAAGGTGTCTTTCACTGGTTTTGTTGTGTGAGATGGCGCATTCTCGTGTAGCAATATCACCTTGCTATGTATTCTGGCCCATTACGGTCGTTCTCGAGTAATGTGTGATTTACATTAATCATTTGTTGGCGATAGCGTTGTGTATTAACGGCTTCGCTGCGCTTCAAGAGTTCATAATACACAATACTGCTCTGGTCTCACCAGACACAGAATAGTCTTCTTGCCGAAGCGATTTGGACTTGGTGTTGAAGGACCGGCTTCGCCAGGTGAAAGCTACGATTTATTTTGAAACGCCTTCGAGCTTTCAAAATAAATCAATTTTTCACACGTCATAGTTCGATACAAGTATGACTTCCTATCGTGGCGAAGAAGCAGTATTTCTCAGGTGACTTTCCGATTTTCTATTTGACATTCATTCAAATCGTGTGGGACCTATTTACTGAATCTATTGATCTTCCCCATTTCTTGTAAACGTCTGTCAATTGTTTCTTGTGACACATGTAATGCTTCCGCTAATTACAGTTGAGTTAGAGTTAAGTCACCATCCAATAACTCCTGCAACTGGTCAAAGCGCCCACTGTCTTTCACGTTGAAATCACCACTTTTAAATTGCGGAAACCATGTCTCACATGTTCTAATCGATGGAGCGTGTTCACCATATATTTTTACCAGCAAACCATGATTTTTAACAGCCTTTCTCCTTTGATTAAATAAGAAAAGTAATGCGTGCCATCTTTCAAGCAGAAATAATTGCCATACAGACATGTGCAGAGAACTCTCTGAACTACGCACATGACCTGGAAGCGGTGGAAATCGTATCGGACAGTCAAGCCGCTCTTAGGGCGCTGCAAGCTGTCAAGTTTGACTCCGAAGTGGTGTTGGGGTGCCATAGAAAGCTGCAACAACTGGCGAAACATTGCAGCGTTACCCTGAGATGGGTGCCAAGCCACTCGGGGATCAAAGGAAACGAAATAGCTGATTTGCTAGCAAAAGATGCCAGTGGACGACCATTCTCAGATCCCGGACCGACGTGTGGGAGTACCTATGGCAGTATTAAGATTAGATCCGAGCTCGCCGCCAATCACCGGTCCTATTGGGACGGTGTAGACGCTTTAAGACACTGTAAATCTCTCGGGATTTATCCAGGTGAGGGAAGACTGTGTAAGGCGATCCTAATGAGCAGGACCAAACTGAGAGCACTCACAGCGACACTGCGCACTGAATGAACACATGCATCGCATGGGTCTAGTAAATTCACCTACATGTAAAAAGTGCGGGAGAGCAGAGGAAACTCCTGTGCACCTTCTTGCAGTGTGCAGGGAAAGACAGGTTCACCTTGGGGATGCTCAGCTTGACGGACCCAAGTTGGGAAAACTACTACTCGCGCGGATTATGGACTTTGTTGCTGAAGTACGATCCGGTCGAGTGAGCTAATATCACACCTCGCCTATTGTGCACCCAATAGGCGAGGTACTGGCCGAGTTTGCTCTTTGGGGTTAAAGCCCCGCCCATGAAAAAAAAAAATGCGTGCCGCAAATGTTCTTTTTCGAGCACAAAACTCGACATGATCACTGAACGATACACCTAGTAGAACAGTAAACGTCACAAATTTTCCGCATTTCTACACGTTGCTTATAGAATCTAGGCCATGAACCAAAATGGCAAACATATATCATCATTATTACCTTTCTTAAATGAAGGCAAATGATCATTTGCACCTTCCATTTGGATCATAAAATATTACGTGAAGGTTTGAATTTTCTTGGTACAATAAATTCACTATTACTATAACTTAAATCCTTTCCTGTTTTATTTGTTAGCAGCATTAAAGTATTGCCATCTTTATGGTAATTATAGTAACTTTTAATACCGTCTAAGTCTACGAATTAAAAAAGAAACGGTTAGGCATTATCATGACACAATAAAGCGAATATAAAATAGAGTTAATAGACCTTAAGCTATTTAGTTTCAGGTGCTAGAACGCTCAAAACTCCCATTTTGCTTTAATCTTGCGTTTAAGTTTTATTATCATTCATTAAACCTACGGCACCTTTGTAGTTTTAGGACTCTTCGCAGAGCGAGTTTTTTTGATTAAAAATACACTGGGAATGCTTTACCAACTTATATGTGCTAGTTTTGTTACCTTCGGGAAGTGCTTAAACGTAGTTTTTCGCGTTCGTTTTTTTACACCGAGCGCGCGCCTTGTTTATTTTAACCGTAGCTTTGAACTTTAATCTACGCGTCAATAGAAAAACAAAGTTAAACTTTTTTGCTGCCTGCGCTTCTGAAACGAGCGCTTCCAGTATTAAATCTTGAATAAGGACGTAGTTAGTCTAGCGGAAAATCAACCAATCGAGAAAAAAGCACGAAACTATTGTGTCTCCCGTCTCGGCTGCGGACCACCGTTTTGTTTTATAAACTCGGGTATTCGTTTAATTACTCTTTTCATAACAAAACAGTCAGCGTAATAGATATCGAGCCACTTAAATGGTTGCTCGCCGGCAAGTAGAAAGATTCCGGTTTGCGAAATTGGTGTCAGCCCCGGACTTCTGACTCGGTTGGTGATAAAGAGAACGCAGACAGGCGGATTTTGCTACACGCTAACAATGCGCAGCTTTACTTCTACATGTTCTAGATCTGGAGTAATCTCGGAATCCGACACATTCGTGTACTATCTGCGTGGAATGGTTTCTAAACATTGTAGCTGGCGAGTTTAAACACGAGAATTGCTAAAATTAATACAGATTTAAATTGCAAATATGTACGTATAACGAAAGTTTTGTAAACTGCTTACGATTAGCCATAGTTATTGAACTTCTTTGAAACTACTCTCATTTCTTATTTCTCAAATCATAGTCTTCTAGTGGGCAAATTATGTTTCGTTTAAGGAAAAGATGAAGGACTTAAACTAGCTGCAGCGTGCCTTACATTTCTAGTTATAGAACTTTTAAAGAACTGATATAACAGTACAATGCCTAGCTAGTTCTATTTCTGAAATATTTTTTTGTTCTTTTTCACCCATGTTGATAATGATTTCGCAATAATAGTACCCGCTACTTTAATGACTTCGTCTTAGTAATAGCAATAACTTAATTCATCTGAGTTTTTTACTTCCTTTCAACATATTGTGGTGGGAAATTTCAGCCTCTTAATTTCCTTAATGGGTTCGTTTATTTAGATTTTTATTTGTTTTAAATTCGAATATAGTGTTAAATAATGGAAGTAGCCAAATGTAGGATTATATATATATATATATATATATATATATAAACCAAAATATATATATATATATACATCGCTTTTTAAGAAAGTTTTGTTTTTAACAAATATCTAAATTAATCCCCGTGCAACCAAATTTATAAATTATAAACGAAATACAAAATGATAGCAAAAGAACAGTAAATTTTGAAAATTTATTATTATTTGAAATCTTTAATTTTGTAATCATACTCACACTCACATGTATTGTCTCGTATTCTAGATATCCTGGTGAAAATTTGAAATATTATAATTAATTCGAAAAAATAACGAATTCTTCTCGGGAGAGACAACTCCGACATGTGTGCATTCGACACAATTGTTATTTATATCAGGTCGTTACCGGGAATACACACATTATATTCAACTTGTTTACCTATATGATAAGCCACAGCATAAACACATTCTTGATGGAATGAAATTACACTAGGGTGACAGAATAAAATAGACACCTACTAATTAAAAAAAAATACTATTCTCGTTATATATATATACAAAATATTTTAACATTTTTAAATTAGACTAATATTTTGTCGATCCACCTTTACTTGCGTGAAGCGCTGCGAGTCGTCGTGGCATATAATCTATTAAATAATTAATGGTGTCTTCTGGAATATTTAACCACTCTTCTGTAACAGCTGCCACGAGTTCTTCCTTATTGCTGGGTTTTCGGGGTCGTTTCGACATATTTGTCGGGATTATGTGTCAAACATTCTCTATCTTGCTTTGTGGCAGGGTGCTCCATCCTCCATAAAAGTGGCGTCTTCTTTAGATAAAATGGCGTTGTCGAATATCGGTAGTAGTCCTTCTGTTAATATTTGGATATATTTTGCCGCATTTATATTTCCGTCGCAGATTACTAATTGCAATCTTCCACCATACCATGATGTTCACACCGCCGTATTTCACCGTCTGATGGAAAAATTTGTCGTCCAGTTGCTGTGACGAACGTCTCCATACCCACGTGCACTATCACTGAATTGGCAGTATTTGCTATCGTTTGAAAAAATGACAGACCGCCAAAACTCTTTAGGCTTCGTTCGCATTTTCGTCGCCGTTTTTGAAACGCCGTGAGGAGAGGTTTTTTCTTTGCCACCCTTTTATACATCCCCATACTGTGGAGGTATCGCAGAACGGTGCGCTGAGTTGTCTATACTTTTTCGCGGTTCTCTTAACACTTCGCGCACAACCACCCTTTTACTTCTTTCAGAAGGTCCGGCACGACCTGGTCTCGGCTCCACTGTTGTTTTTTCCTTGCGTTGAAATTGTGTAATCACACGGTTAACTGTGGGGACAACGGAATATTTAAAAATTTACTTATTTCACGTTGCGAAGCGCTGCGTTCACTCTGGTCAACGATGCGACCCCGGGTAAAGTCGCTAATATTACTCGAACCTTGTAAGCGAGGCATAATTGTAACGATACTAAACTATGAGGAATTCCTTCCGATACATCTACCCCTACCCTAATAACAAGAGAAAGTTCTTAATTCGTTCTTAGAATTTAGCTGTTTACATATTTATACCGCTTTACCTGGTGTCTATTTTATTCTGTCACCCTAGTGTATTTACAAGCAAAGCCGCCAGGCGTGCCATCCATCCGACGTACGAGAAATTTTGAAGATAGTGTGTTATAATTCCGGGACGATACATATTTTAATAATATGATAAAAATGTGTGAGTACAGTACATTAAACGTCTTTTAGACATAAACTTCGGAAGAAATTATAAATTAAATACAAGAATATGTTAACGAAAAACGATATACATGATAAACGATAGTGGAGTTTTCGTCTCCACTGCACATGTTGTTGAAGGGACTCTTTTTCTTTTAAACTTGACAATTATGACTTTTTTTTAACATTAAAATTGTGAATTATATGTCAGTAATGAACAACTAATGTAGATATCTGTAAAATTTAATACACAGAAAGAAAACTGTACGGAATAAATATTTTAAATAAATTAAATGAAGAGGAAGTTCTAACGGTACTTTGCCTGCAGCAACAACATCAACAATAACAAGATAACGGCGTATACCATACACTGACGAGAAAATATCCAAAGTAGAAGTATAAGGAAAAATTAGAAAAACATTGATATTTTAAATCTTAATAATGCATATCATTACAATATTTCAGTGTCAACTTTCTATTTTTTTCTATATTTTAAAAATGACATGGTACATACACTACCGTCCATAAGTTTGATAGCACTATATAAAATAACAAAATAAATTAGACAGATAATGTTTGCGAGAAATTTATTAAAGAAACAAACTTTACTCACTAACTTAAAATATTTTATTGATATAATAGTATATTCTAGTAAAATTCGGATTGTTGTAATGCTTTTTCAAAATAACACGCTTTCGCTTTAATAATTGCCTGACATATACGCGGAATTTCTATTTAATATTAATATTAATCACTCCAAATACGATTCGTCCATATCACTCAACACCTCCAGCATAGGGGCAATTTTATAATGACAATAAAACAATAATGCGTTAGTAGTAGGAAATAGGGGATGAATGCGTTATAAAATAAAATTTGAGCGGCGTACTCGCAGTAACTACGTCAAATTTAATGTAAGTCTTAGACTTTAGAAATACTGCCTTTGTATGAACTATTAAAGCATTTACTCGTGGATAACATTAAGGAATTAATTGCGCCACAAGGTTTAGAGCATTGATTTTACATGTTACATGGAACAGATTGCCACTCTCTTCTTTAAGAGATCGGTCTAAGGAAAGCATATTAGCGGCACCGCCACTCACAAACATTAAAAGTTGGGTTGTTGAAACTTGAAATTTGTTCAATGCCCTCAACACCACTTTTAAAATTTCATCTCTTGTACATTTTGCAACTCTTTTGGAAGAAAGAATGATAGGGAATGACGGTTCAAACTCTTCCATTGTACGTACCATCACATTCACTACAGAATGTTTTTGCCAGTCGGTTGCTTCGTCCGCACATAACCATAATTTTTTATCCTTCAATTCAGCTTTAATTCCTCTTTCAACATAGTCAGGAATAGATAGCATAAAGTTTCTTAACGATGCCAGACTTGGTGGTGTATAATCCGAATATTTGTTCCAGAGGGAGACAAATGCTTGTTGGTGTAGTAAAGTGAACGTTACATTACATAGAATAAAACAAATACCTATATCAAATATTTGCCATGGATTACAGAACAGTGTTTTATAATTTTTAGGTGGTGTTCACACTTTCACCTACTGGTACACGTCAAATAGTTGGCGCACTTTGCACATTCAATTCTATCACCTTCGTATTCTAAATCCGACATACTCGCTATGACGTTTTCTAGTTTATGCGAAATACACCACTTCCGTGTATGTTACCTAAATGCGACATTCCCTAAGTATGTGCATACTGACAAGCACTCGCATTGACCAGTCTAATAAAACTGAACAAGCTTGCTTGCCGTGCCGCGCGCTTTACCCCGTGACGTTCTTCTCCGCACGCCATTGAAACTTGCCCCTCTTTGCCGAGACTATCACAAACATGCACTAATCGCCTTTATTGTCAAGTATATAAAATAAAACCTTTCTCATACTATGGAAGTATATGTTAGTAAACGCAGAATTGATATTATATTATGGGCCGATATCAAATAGTGTTAGAAATGCAATTTAGAAAAATATGAACTGCGAAAAGAATTTACCACCTCTGCCATGCTAACAAGTTTATCGCAAATTTAGGATTAACGATAAATAATGTAACATTAACAGCAAATTAAATGTAACGTATGAATTCAAAATAATCAAACGTTAAGGAGTTAAATTACAGTGACCGTAAAATGCCGTTCAGAAATTAATAATAGAAGAAAGAAATAGAAAGTAAAGATTGTACAGTTTTGTTACTTAGCAGGTACGAATTAGAACCGGGAAGAGAATGCAGACGAGGTGTTAAAGTCCGGAAAACTTCAGACGTACTGGTTGGCAATTAACGTGCGGTCAAACTAAGCGAAAAAATTTCACCTCACACTTGCCAAAGTATTCAGTCATATCAGAATAAATTTGCCTTTGTTCAACGGTAGAAAGTTATTTTGCCCGACTCCAGAAAATATGGAAAAGCCAGACGTAAGGCAAAGAAAGCAGTGAAATCAAAATATTAGCATAAAAAACGGAGGAACCAAGAATTAAAACTTATTACGTCTTTTGCGCTATGTGCAAAATTAAAACCAAAATATTAAGAAATACTCAAGGGCATCGGGATTGAAATGCAAGTTACCGACAAATCCTTTATTTAGTGTACTTAGGTAACTAAGTAGTTGGAGATACTGCGTTAGCTGCATGTAACAATAATAATAAATAATAAAAAAAAAGAAACAACACCAAATAATATAAAAATAATAGGTTTATTGTTTTCCTTCATGCACCCAATATATAAAGTAAGACACACATAAATTATAAATTAGGCAATCCAAAAGCCAGTTAACCGCTAAAGCTGCTCCTCTAACCAATTATAGCCCAAACTAAGTAAATATACTCAATGCCATAGTAGTTCTAAACTAAGAAAATTATAATGCGCCTTATGAATCATACAATGTATATTTTCTCGCACGTCTAAATTGACATGAATGAATCGTCCGAGATTGCCAACGTACTTCTTACGTTCACAAATAATCTTAGCAAGGAGGATATTAAAACTCGGCTAAGCAACTACTAATATAATATAGGTTCAAGTTGGATTAAGTAGTAAATGATGCTTGCTAGACATGTCAACTAACCTCAGAGCATCATCATTGGCGGAGGAAATAGAATATGGTATTCCAATCATATTAAAAGCAAAATAAAGATGTATAAGATGCATAAATTAAAAGTGATATAGCACCCAGAATCAAAGCTTGCAGAATACCAAAACTAATTAAGAGCAAGTAAATTATATTCAATCTCACATCATACAGCACGAAGCACTGCACTCTATCAGAAAATGCATGCTGTGAAATTCAAACGAACGTAATCTAGAATGGATAACAGAAGTTACTTCATAATTAGATAATACGGGGGACGTCATTTAAGTTTTGCATACTGAGACGTAGAGGGCGCCACTAATCCAAAGACAGACACTAGTAAAAATTAATCTTCATCTTTAGTTAACCTAAATCCCAAGTTCGAGTGCGGCACGTGTAGTGTTGTATCTACAAAGAACTGTTAAAGTTGATAAGTTAGCTGAAACATGGGGTTAAACCAAGAATAAGTATAATTTTCGCAGACAATTATCTCTACAAGAAGTGAATTCTTCTTTTTCTTTCATTTCTTTCCCCTCTCCTCAAGCATATTACCCTTCTATGCAAAATATATCACATTAGCAGGTAATAAACCTGCGTCGATAAAATAATTACCTCATACGTAAATAGAGGATATATTGCCACGTACGCATTGATTTTCAGGTCGGTCTACAGCCCCGCGCATATTCGAACTTCAACCCGGAACGTATACGGAACAGTCATCGTTTTCTGACGCTAACAATGTGGCTTTAGTTTACACGCTCCACATTTCAGTAATCACTTTGTCATACAAGTCGCGCACACTGTTGTCGGCGACAGACTGCGCTGTAGATAAATGGTGGATCCTATATAGATAACGAAGTTCCGCGGAGCAAATTCGCGCGCTAATGATGTCGTAATAAATTATTAATTAATATTCACGTGGATGTGGCTAAGACGATCGGCGGGGAGAAGCGTGTAGAAAGCTGTACGAAACGATGGCGGTAGACCAGCTGACATTAGTTTAGCTCTGTGATGATAAGATCGCGATGCAAAAATCTATCTTCAAGGTGTAGAAGGCGGTAGAGTGTTTGGATAACGATAATTAACAATTACATGGGAAACTAACGACCTCTGGGTGTACTAATTGAAGGGTATATTTCTTCCTTCCGGGTGTCCTGTTAGGGCACGTAAATTAAGCAAAGTAAACTATAAAATGTAATTGCTTACTAAATGTAGAGTGTACTCAAAAGTGTGTTTATCATTCTTTTTCGTCTTGGCAAGAAGATTCTAACGTCTTCATGGATATCGAGTGTCGTACTCACCTTTGTTGTAACGAGCGTGAGTTTAAAAGCGTTTTTTGGCAACGCGCAAATATAGTCTAAGGCGATAATTCTACGAAAAGAGATCGTTTCAATAACGAAATTGCACGTAGACTGCAAGGAAAGAGATCCCCGAAGAAATACGTGCGTTATCAATTTTATATTCCCCGAGTAAAAAGTACCAGCAATCTTATGCGCGGCACACATTGCATTTAGAGAAGACAAAATGATTTAATACATTTGAACAGTCGCTGGTAGATCTGCAGATTCTATGTTTATCAATATTATTATGTAAGTTTAGAAGCGTAACTTTGAAACGCGGTCAAAAAAAATAAAAACAAATAATTAAGCATTATTATAGCATTATTATAGCGTTTTATACATTACAGCTTTCCACAAATACTTGTACGTGTCAGCGCCTGCTGTCTGCCGCAGCGAATTTGCTTCTCTCGTTATATCTAGGAATGGTCACCCTAAACCGTTCTAAGCTAACCTGTTCACGCACGTCGGTTTCCAGTGAGTGAAACAACATAATGCATACTACAATTTGTATGAAGAACATTATTGAAGACGTTTCTGTGAATTCGGTCGCGTTATAATAACTCCAGTTTTCTGTATACTAAATTTATCTATTTTCAACATTTAAATTACATAAAATTGAAACGGAAACGGTTTGGGTATTCACTTCTTTTCAGGAAATGTATAGCGGAGAATGGGTTTTGTGGGACACAAGCAACTAGGAGTATGAAATACGATCATAGATCACTAGAACATCATACAGTAAGCGAAATTATATCTTGCTATAAAAATATATATCGTTAGCTAGCTATACACTCGTTAACTTTACATTTCATAATGGATTGCCGTGCTTTGATTATCTAAAGGAGTACGCTTAAATTACTGCAACAGGCTGTATTGAACTAAGCAAGCGAGTTTCTCTAGATTGCGATGTATAGCGCTCACAACAAAAATGATAGCGTATGGCGTTTGATAACGCGTTGTTATGTATTACTTTAATTATTTGATATGGTTTTCGCAATTTCATTGCACTTATAAACTATACAATTACACCTTCTTAAATATGTTAACATTATGATAAAAGCAATATTTCAAATGTAGTCTACTGAGGATCTGGATCTCTTCCTTGATGCTATTATAAAAGGTTTTTAAAGTTCCTTCAATCTCAATGAAGTCTGACAGTCGGTAACACGGTTGACAATGGGAGCCCACGTGCTCTCGAAACGCTGCGTTCCGCATAATTAATTAATTTAGTATAGATTGCCGATTCCAAGTTTAGATAAATTAAGTTGAATGTTAGGGTGAAATCCTCTATGCCTCTTTCTTTTTCTTTAATATGTAATTATCCTGATTTTCGTTTTGTTTTACTTTTACGGGCATCATTTCTACTTCTTTCCAGAAACCCTGCTTCACATTTGAAATATACCAAAGCCACGAATTTTAACTTTTACACTTTAGCATCCTTCACAATGTCTACCAACTGACAAAATTCTCCTACTTTAAGTAATCGATATAACTGTAGTTTAATATCACTGGACTCATTTTAAAAGTTTTCGAAAGAACGATGGAGCCTAAACACAAACTCTATTATTATGAGAATCCATCATCAACAGTATCACATCAAGAGTTAGAAATTCGGCATGGGCCCGACAACATGAAAAGACCATCATCAAACTTGCCAAGGAATCTAACCACCTGTATAAACGATGGAAATAGCCCAAACGACAACTCTAGTTATTATGTATACCTATTTGAAATAAACCATTATTATTATAAGGGTTCAATGGAAGGCCCGTGTAAGCTTTAGTTTTCTTGCATCCAACTCTTTGATCTTCCCTGCGCTGGGATTCATTGTTCACTATAATCATATTTGGTTTCCATTATTTCCGTACTGATTCCATTGTACTGCGGAAAATAAATAACACATGGGCTGAAAAGTCCCGGGCCTAATACATAGATGGCGCTAGTTTTATTGCAGTCATCTTTCTCTCAGTTAGTACTAACCTTCAAAATACAGCTGTTAAAATTTCATGATATTCTATTCATTAGTTTGTGAGTTATTGTGCTGAGAGTCACGCTACTTTTGTTATTTTGAAAACAATGGATCAAAAACAATTTCGTGTTTTAATTTACACTGCTTCTTGATGGGAAAAAATACCGTTCAAGCGAAGCAATTGCTTGAAAAGTGTCATGGGGCCTCCGCTCCATCAGAAACAACAATAAAACGTTGGTTTGCTGACTTCAAACGTGGTCGTACAGACACCGATGATGCAGAACGCAGTGGACGTCCAAATGAGGCGGTAACACCAGAAAACATCAAAAAAATCGACAAAATCGTTGTGAATGATCGAAAAGTGAAGTTGCGTGAGTTAGCTGACATCGTAAAGATATCAAAAGAACGTATTGGCTTTATATTGCATGAGCATTTGACTATGAGAAAGCTCTGTTCAAAGTGGGTGCCGCGTTTGCTCACTGTTGACCAAAAACAAGAACGTGTTGACGATTCTGAGCAGTGTTTGGCCATGTTTAAACGTAACAAACCGGAATTTTTGCGTCGATATGTGACAATGGATGAGACATGGATCCATCACTTCACTCTGGAATCAAAACGATCGTTATCTGAGTGGACAGCAACTGGTGAACCTCGTCCAAAGCGCCCGAAAGCACAATAATCGGCTGGAAAGGTTATGGCCTCGGTATTTTGGGATGTGTGTGGTGTAATATGTATTCATCGACTATCTTGAGAAAGGAAATACCATCAACAGTGAATATTATACAGCGTTATTGGAGCGTTTGAAGGCCGAAATTGCAAAGAAACGACCGCATATGGCAAAGAAAAAAAATTGTTTCATCAAGACAACGCATCGTGTCACAAGTCAATCAAAACAATGGCAAAACTACATGAATTGAACTTCGAATTGCACCCACATCCACCGTATTCGCCAGATTTGGCTTCCAGCGACTACCGGCTGTTCGCAGACCTCAAAAAAATGCTCGCCGGTAAGAAATTTCGCACGAATGAAAAAGTTATCGCTGAAACTGAGGCCTATTTTGAGGCAAAAGATAAATCGTTCTACAAAAGTGGTATTGAAATGTTAGAGCGGCGCTGGAATGATTGTGTTGCTCTTGATGGAGATTACGTTGATGAATAAGGCTAATTTTGAACCAAAGAAACCGTGTTTTCTTTGTTAGGCCCGGGACTTTTCAGCCCATGTGTTATTATTGCTAATACACCCAACCACCATTTTCTTTCCTTCTATTATACTTCGTATCACCTTCTCTTTCTTTCGCGCTATTGCATTTTATGTGTTTTCATTTCAAGCCTATATTTTCTCTCAATTTTTTATTTTTGTATTACCTGATAAACATTTGATTTTGTCATATTTGAGAACTTTTAAAACACCCGAATTCGTGCATGCTACCTTATCGAAATGATTACTGCTATCTCTATCAGTAAATTCGTTTTAGAAATATTTTGCAGAGCAAATGAATATTTCTTTCGGGACGGAAAGCGCTTAATAGCTTAATATTCCACAGCAGTTATTGAATTAAACGTTTTAATAAGCTTACCGTGATAATATTAGGAGGATCGAAAATGAGGGTTCAGCTCCGTAAATAATAAATTTTTATTTGTTTGTAGAATGTTATTGTACACCTTTTTGTACGTGACCTAATGCTAGAATGCTTTCTTATCGCGAGTGCCTGTGGGTGGTAGAATGTTTAAAGTGGTTATTTTTAGTAAATATACGTGTTCGTGACAAAATTTCCCTGCAAGTTATCAACGAATTTTTAGTAGATACACTTGCGTTACTGCCCACTCATACTTATATTTTTATCGCAAATAATCGGCTTCCACGGAGTAATAAATTTTGCCCCATTTGTTTATAAAATTATTATCAAAATAAATATGTATACCTGAAACTAAGAAAAACGACTTTCACGCTGCTAGAATCCTATAAATTACTCGGCAGTCGTGGCTGTTTAAAAATCCATTTCCCCGAATAATAATGCACTATTAAGAAGTCAACAGCTTGTTAATTTACGGTTTTCGAACGAGTTCATTTCCAACCTTTTAATATATAATTGAAGCCTGTACATCGTTATACGAATTCTCGTTATGACGTACACGGTTCACAACTCAAGTTAGTTTAAAGCTTTCAAAAAATAAACGGGTATAAAAGAGCAATTATAGCGTGACATACTTATACACTCTTATTTTTTCAATATAATTTTAGTGCCTTCTTTCATTTGCGTTATACGAGATGAAAAAGAGCCTGGTGCACAGTTCACCCGACAATAGAAATACGATATTCTCTTTTACAGACAAACCGCACGAAAACGCTCGTTCGCTTTTTATTTCGAAATTCCCGCCCATTCTAGAAATTAATTGCTCGTGTGAAAACGCACCATTAATTGGGGTATTTAGTGGAATCACAACTGGAATCGTGGCGCTGCTGTTTGTCGCGCGGGAACCAGTTCTATGGAAACGGCGCTGGCCTCTTTACAATTCTAATGAAACAATAAAAAGATTTTCTCAGGGATTACCGCTGGCTTCGACTCGTCGCCGATTCTCAATTGACTTCTCATGCCGGCCGGGTTGAAACAATAAGTTTTAGATCGTTAAGGCGGAGTGGAACGTTGTACTATTACTCGGCGTTCGTAATGAATCAAGAGATTTTGAGATTTTTGTCGATCTTTAGTTTGCAGATAATTTTTTTACCGTAATTATGCAAACGGGGATACCAAGGAGACGCTGAGAATTGCTCTAATTGCTCTAAAGGTACCGAAGCAATTGTTTGTCAGATGGATTTAATGTTAAAGAACTAATTTGAATATATTGCAGACAGAGTAGTGAATCTTTGTTTATTACTAAGCAATTAACTTGTAAATTAAACTTACCTTGCCAATAAAATATTGATAACACAGGATGCATATGTACGTATGAATAATCAATTGTATATAACAGCAGAAACAATTAACAATTCCGTGTATATACGAGGTAGGCGGCATAAATTTTCATCCTAGTATAGAAAAAAGAAACTTGGAACAATATAAGAAATTTTATTTTTCAATGTAATCTCCTCTAACTTCTATACATTTACTACAACCACATTCGCCGATGGCAGCTTGGGAAACGGCGGCAGTATGGACGGGGGCATTGTCGTGCAACAGTCACCCGCCTCTTGTCAATTTTTTACGACGTTTTGCACGAATACTGTCGCTTACTTTAGGCAATAGAGACGCATAATACGTACCGTTCACAATTGTATTGCGCTCTTCAAAGTCTATTAGCAAAATATCCTCACAATCCCAAAATGTTGTGGCCACCACCTCTTCGCCTTTATAGGACGAGGTTGATTAGGTCGCCACCATTTCATGGACTCTATTTTCGATACTCTGACAAAATCGGCTTTGGGTAGTCTACACACGTGTTTAAAAGCGACCGCGTACATTTGACTCGACGTTCTCGTTGGAGAGGAGAAAGAAATCGCGGTAGCAATCTTGCACTAACTTAATTCATACCCAAATGGTCATGAAGAATTCGGCGAGTACTTGTTTCGGATATGCTTGTTATCACTGCTAATGCCTGCACTTTCAAACGGCCATCTTCTAGCACTAAATCATTAATAATTGAAATTTGTTGAGATGTTATCACTTCAATTGGTCAACTCGACCGTTCATCATCTTCCATGGATTCTTATCCCGAACGGAAACATTTTGCCCACTTTTTTACGGTGGAATACGAAGGAGATGAACCACTGTAAATGCCGTCTAAACGTAGTTTTATGTGATTTGGCCTATGTCCTTCTTTTGTTAAAAAATTGATAACCGCGCTAACTGGCTACTAAAAACTACAACTTTTTGAACCGTCATATTTATAGATTAGAGATTAGACTAAAGCGTATGTACATGCATGCCGTGACGGAGTTTGAATACTCCTGAACCTGTATTAGCCTGTCAGGCCGAGAATCTATGGCGCCTACCTCGTATACATAAAAGAGGGATTGCTGTTCTTTTAACCACATTAATAGAGGTAAAATCAACATCTGCGTAAGTAGAAACATAATTAAAGCTACAAAACATAAGGATAACAGGAGAACTCAAAGAGGCATTAAGCCGAGCATATGGAACACAAAACCTGTAGTTACATGTAATGGAAAAGGAGGTACAATAGAGGGCAGCTGTGACAATAAATTAAGGGAATTAATATTATTATGCGTTGGCCTGTATACAAATTTGATCCAGTGTAATTTTCTAGCATTTAAGGAGTATATACCAAATTTTTGGGTGTCTGCCTTCTTAAAGCATAAATATTTCAGAAACTTCATCTGGGCGCTTTCCACTTCTGTTTTTTATGTGGAATAAAAGTGATTCAAAGTAAGAGAACCTTATTCAAGTTTTTATCTCACAAACATGATATATAATAATTTAATTTGGATTGGCCGATAATTGTTGGAAATCCATGTTGAACATGAGCGAAGAACTATAACATAATTTTACAAATATTTCCAATATATTTAATGTAACGTATATTATATATATATATATATATATACACCCAACGGGACCAACTGAAGATGTCCGTTCAGGAGGAGTGCCCGCATACAAGAAACATGTAGTAGATACAACAAAAATCGTGTTTTAACGAAAAATGAATATATTAAAGAAACTGGGACATTTAAATCGTATATGTACATAAATGTTTTTAAAATAAATAAGTAACTTTAAACTTAAGAAAAAAAAGTTTATTTCCTTTAGATATATACATACAAAGTATAATATGTGTACACAGATACATAGATGTAGTACGTAATACAAAACAATGAAATGAATAGTCACTTTAAGGACGCAAAAATTTATATATTGTTGTTTGTCTTCTCTTTTTCGTTAAAATGACGTCTTGAAATCGTATTTCTAATTTAGAAAGAAGCTCCAAAGACTCTGTATCTCCGTGATTTTCGATAAAACTTTTGAGCTGCTTTGTCAGGGTAATAGCTTTACCATAATCTGGGATAGCTTCTGTTGGCACTGGAACATCATCGACATCAGAATCTTCCGAAAGTTCTTGTATTTCAACTATTATGTGTCTGCTTACGCAGATGTTGATTTTACCTCTATTAATGTGGTTAAAAGAACAGCAATCCCTCTTTTATGTATACGAAGTAGGCGCCATAGATTCTCGGCCTGACAGGCTTATACAGGTTTCCTACTATTCAAACTCCGTCACGGTATGCATGTACATACGGTTTGGTCTAATCTCTAACCTATAAATGTGACGGTTCAAAAAGTTGTAGTTTTTAGTAGCCAGTTAGCGCGGTTATCAATTTCTTGTTCTGAATCTGGATCTTCAACATACAAATCTTCATCTACGTTCAAAAAATCATTAAGGTTTTCATTATCCGTCAATTTCAATGAATTCTTATTTTTGAGGATATCTGAAAGTGCGCTAAGAGGCAAATCATCTTCTAGGTCATATGTATCAGCCTCAGTTAACTGGTCTTCACTTTTTCGTATTTACATGATTAAATCCTGGTTTGCGGAAGCAATTTTGAACTGTCTCTTTGGTTACTTGGTTCCAAGCGGTTTTTGTCAAATAAACTGCATCCAGTGGTGTAATTTTCTTTATTAACTTAAAAGCTGTACACCAGCAGTTTCAATGTTTACTAGCAGATGACGATTGCAAGGACTGTGTGGATGTACAATTCACAGGTATAGCAGTAAACTCCACTCACACAAATTAATTAATTATGCGGACCGCAGCGTTTCGAGAGCACGTGGGCTCTCATTGTCAACCGTGTTACGGACTGAAAGTAAAAACTGTATCACACATGAAAATTATTTTCTACGCAGGCTCTAAAATTTCTAAAACATATGACCATTTACAATCTACTCGGTGGTCTAATGCCTTTTTCGGGAAAGGATGGACCGAAAGCGAACCGGATCTTTAACAGGGCCTATGGTAATAAATCCATCGGGTGTGTAATTGGGGGTGGTTCTCTGTTCAATAAGTTTCCGTTCTTTTTCATACACATCTCTATACGAGTTCACGTTTTTCAGTAGTGTCAAATTTTTTAAATCAATCTTATGTCCGGATTTTACCTAATATGTTCTTTGAACCTCGTTTCAATACTCCTGTTTATTTGTCCAATATAAACTTTCTCACAATCATTGCATGCGATTTGGTATACTCCATCTCCGGTTTATCTTTGGGATTCCCTAAGAGATTCTTTAAGTTGTTTTTTGACACAAAAGACACGTTCATATTTAGTTGTCGGAAAATTTTACTTAACCGTTTTACTGTTGGGTGAAAAGGAAGAGTTATAAATTTCTTATTACCGGTGTTTATTGATGTCAAGGTCGTGGAATTTCTGATGTGTTATTTGTATTGGACCTTCCTTAAAATACGGTCGACATCCACAGAAGAGAAACCATTGTACCTCGCTACATCTTTGATATACTATAAACGATACCCTACAACTAAACAAGGGGAAAAATCAGCCGTATATAAATTAAGTTGTAATGATGGCTCAAAGCATATATTGGTCAAATGGGTAAGAGGTGTGATAAAAGAATACACGAGCATTTTATGACTTATGTATGTACATGAGAATAAAGATTCCAATTATGCACTTCCTTTACTACAAAATAACCATACATTTAAGAATAACTTCGAGATTTTACATTCCGAAAATAAATGTTTAAAATTAAACTTATTGGAATCTCTAAAACTAAATAAATTTTTAAACAAAAATATTCAGATATGTTTCTAAACGATCCAATACATCTTAATAATTCACCATTCTTGAAACTGTTTGTGGAAAGTTAGTACCTGAATTTAGAGGACTAATTAGACCATTATGTAATTACAGTATGTACACACATTATCCTTAATTACACTAAGAGGAGGATCTCGGGTTTTAGAATGCCGTATTGTTCAGTAGTAATAGAACATCTTATGAAGCTACAGTGATAACGAAACACGTTACACATTGCGTTGTGTTAAATATATCGGTCATATTTGTAAAATTCTGTTTTACTTCTTCGCTGAAGTTTAATAACTTGTTGGTACTTGCATGAAAATATGATACATGTACGATTTCGTAATTAAAAAGCCTAAAGCCTTTATATAACAAAAAAAATGAGCGATGAATCAAAGAAAATCCCCCAAGTACTTCACAGTTGAATGGCGGGACATGATTCATCCATCAATGTCATAATTGAAGTATATAGCATTCAATTTTTTAGAAAATGTCTATGGACAAATGGTGTAAGATATTATGAATATGGAAAAGGTTTAATTACCACAAATATGTATTTTTATACATGATTTGAAGCAAGTCGTTAATGAAAGGTTGAAGTATTAGAGGTTCTAGATTTGAACACCGTGCTACTCCTTAGAAGACAAAAAAAGAAATATTTAGATCCATTATAGTAAACATATTGAATTTGATTATGTAAATGAGAGGGGAAAAGCCATGTTAAATAATTGAAATGAATACGTAGGCTTCCACGGCCAGAGTTAGTAACAAACGAACTACTTCCGGAAACGAACTACTTCCGGAATTAGACCGTGTCATGATGAGATAATATAGAAATGAAATAAGAGTGAGAGGAGAAAGAAATAAAAAGAAAGAAAAAGAGATAAAAAGAAGAAGAATGAAAGGTGAAAAGAGTAAGAGAGGAAAAGACAGACAGAAGAAGAGGGGGAAGGGGAGAAGGAAAGAAAAAGAAAAAAAGAACAAAAGAAGAAGGTGGGATCTCGACATTTCGCCTTCGTCGTAGGAGGCTTCTTCAGAAGGAACAGGGGAAACCAAAAGAGACGAAACCACATTGGCAGAAGGTTACGGTGATTCGCCTCTAGCGCGGTTTAGATGTCGAGTTACCATGCCACTTCGGTTTTCCCTGTTTCGCCTGAAAAGGTTCCTACGACGGAGGCGGAACGTCGGGATCCCACCTTTCTCTTTTGTTCTTTTTTTTTCTTTCTCTGTCTCTGCTTCCTTGTCTTACTCTTTTCACCTTCTTTCCTTCTCACACTCCCCCTTTCTTCATTCTTCTTCTTTTTATCTCTTTTTATTTCTTTTTCCTCTCACTCTTATTTCAATTCTATATTATCTCATCCTGACACGGTCCAATTCCGGAAGTAGTTCGTTTATTATGTTAAAAAATCATCTTTCTTATTCCATGAAGACATGTTGTTGAATTGCAATTTAATTTTTAACTATTAGGTAAAGACGCGAGTAGTCGCAAATTCGAAGACCTTCGCAAAATTATCCAGGATAGGAATTAGCGTATAGGTTCTAATATCATGTTGTGCACTTTTTAATACTGGACACGCTTTAGTGGATTTCAATCGATCGGAGAATTTAGCAGTTAATATTAAATTAGAAAGAATGAGAAGAGACAACGCTTTTCCAGGTGCTATTAATACGAGTTAAAAGACTACCAGTATTGCTAATAAAGCATGAAGTAAGTTGTAAAACCATCAACAATATTTTATGGATTGTCGTGAGTTATATTATCACAACATATAGAACCAGGTATTCGTGATCTTCTATCTGTTTACAGAAGACTAAAATTTTTGCAAATCGTTTCAGGTTATAGCTTCAGTAGCAGATATATATCTATGATAAGCTATATTCATTTGTTTTTCTTTTTACTGAGAATGAGTATCGTAAATAGTTGTACTGTATTTTGGTTGAAATAATAGACCTTAAGTTTTATGTTTTGTAGAATTTTCGATGTCGAATAATGAATAAAGTTTCTCAAAATATAAATTACAAGCAGTACTAATACTTTTAAGGAGGACCAATTAATTAAAACTAATTCATTATATAGTTTTGGAAAACTAGTGTGTCTGAACGTTTTTACTAATACTATACGTTATGTATAGTTCTAATGCAGGGCAATGGTTACCATCAAGCTGAAGTTCTAACATCTAACCTGCAGTTCTACATAACCAAATCTAATGAAGGACTATTACAATTTAATATTGAATTAACACGGCACAAATCGGTAAAATTAAAAAGTTACACAGAATATCTCTACGAAGATCAGCTATCTGTACATTGTTCAAAATACCAATATTAGAATCATCTACGATTAAAATATTTTCATATGGTGGGGCTACTTCTTCAAGAATTTCGAGAAAATCAATACGTCGGTAAGTGAAAATAAGTCTAGCAGTAGATAAATTTATCTCGAGAGCATTTATGTCATTTCTAACGCCGCTGCCTAATATATGCCCTCTATCTCACCTAAAACCCCTCTATGAATCAGAAAAATACTCGTTAAAAAGAAATGCATTTCTTAATTTCATTTACATCCTAATTTTCGGAGAAACAGGCAACACAGAGTTCAAAGACTTTAAAATACTAACTTGTAACGTTTTAATAATAGCAATAAGAGACGACCATATCCTGGACTAAGTTAGTTCAACTGAATTTTGTTTTTTCTCGCAAATACTTTATCTTCAGATCAGAATCATCCTGCACCACATGTCTTAGCATTTCAAATCTGTCTTCATTAACCGATACGACGTTGACAATGCCACTTCGATAAGTATATATATAGATAAATCGATATGTGCACGGGTATAGTTATATACATATGCGGTTCTCCGTTATTGTTTAAATCTATATCGTTGGAGAACATATCGATAACCTGGTTGCTAGTGAAGAAAACACTCTAACAGAATTGTAATAAGTTGTGTTGCTAGACCATAACGATCATAACAAGCACATTCATGATCTCTCGCGGTGTAAATGGGTCATTAAAAATGCTTTAAAGTATTACCCAAATGTCACCGGTAGTTTGCCGGACCTTCTGAAAGAAGTAAAAGGATGCTTGTGCGCGAAGTGTTAAGAGAACCGCGAAAAAGTACAGCTGAGCCTGCGACAACTTCACAGAAGAGTCAGCGAAGCGTTCTGCGATACCTCCACAGCGTGGGGATGTATAAAAGGGTGACAAAGAGAAAACCTCTCCTTACGGCGTTTCAAAAACGGCGCCGAATGGCTTGGGCAATCGAAATGCGAACGAAGCCCGAAGAGTTTTGGCGGTCTGTCATTTTTTCAGACGAAAGCAGATACCGCCAATTCAGTGATAGTGGTCGTACGTGGTATGGAGACGTTCGTCACAGCAACTGGACGACAAATTTTTGCATCAGACGGTGAAATACGGCGGTGTGAACATCATGGTGTGGGGCGGGATATGGTAGGGTGGAAGATCGCAATTAGTAATCTGCGACGGGAATATAAATGCGGCAAAATATATCCAAATATTAACAGAAAGACTACTACCGATATTCGACAACGCCATTTTATCTAAAGAAGACGCCACTTTTATGGAGGATGGGGCACCCTGCCACAAAGCAAGAACAACAACCACATGGAAAGAGGAACAGGGGATTCGGATTCTACCATGGCCAGGCCAATCACCAGACATGAATCCGATAGAGAATGTTTGGCACATAATCCAGACAAATATAGCGAAACGACCCCGAAAACCCAGCAATAAGGAAGAACTCGTGGCAGCTGTTACAGAAGAGTGGTTAAATATTCCAGAAGACACCATTAATCAGTTAATAGATTCTATGCCACGACGACTCGCAGCACTTCACGCAAGTAAAGGTGGATCGACAAAATATTAGTCTAATTTAAAAATGTTAAAATATTTTGTATATATAACGAGAACAGAACTTTTCTTTAATTAGTATGTGTCTATTTTATTCTGTCACCCTAGTATTCTTTCTTTTAGCAATAGGCAAATATTAAATTACGTTATTGTGTTATAATACACTTCTTGCACATGATTTAATCATTTCTTATAAAGTCGTTTTGGAATTAGCGCTAGTTTTATTACCTTGTTAAAACACAGCTAAGTTTCACTAATACAGAACGCATGCAACACGATTTTGCGATGAAGGAATGAAATTGATTGAATCGGTTTTAACATAATTTAACGTGACTAGCTGTTACAAAATTAGATCAAATGGTGAAATTTACTATCGCTACCATCTGACGTTCCTTTTAAATGTAACTATCGATTCATACACGTTATCGCTACGAATAAGAGCAGTCGGGGTGAATTGTGGTTACCGCTGGAATTTGAGAAGGATAAATTTACAGCAAAATTTGTTTGGAACTCGCTGCTGCGCTAATGGTGTCGGCGGTATAAAGTACACAAACAAATATCGCTTCTTCGCATACTCTATAAACAAATTTATAACCGTTACGGAGCCGGTTTATGTAGATGAAAGTATATATGATATACACACGTCTGTAATGATATGTGCAGTACGCCAAAATGGTTTAAAGTTTTAAGTATTTACGTTTTGCCAGTCCACAAGCGGAAAGTCTTTTGATTAACTTTCTCTTACGTTTCTTGACTCTCACGTTGCGATGGGAACGATAAGTAAATAACCAATGTGTGTACTTGGAGCTTAAAGTTTGGACAAGTCTGCCCGAGACTTTCTATTTTGTTAGAAGTGAACTAGAAATAAAATACGTGCAAGGAGCATTCAAAACGCCTACATGAAGTTATGAAATAAATTCTTCAAGAAATAGGCGACCATACCAGTGTTATGTTACATAACCAGTAACCTAACAAAGCCCTAACTTAATTGGAATTGGTGAATGTCAATTTGTGAGATCTACCCCACAGACATAATTCGAAAAACCGCTTATATTACCACTTGTAATAGCAATTACTGTACAGGGTATTAGAAATATCTAATCGTCCCGACAATCTCCTTGGAAAATTGCAAATACCACTTGAATGATCGCTATATAGTCTTCAATATACACTAGGGTGACAGAATAAAATAGACACTAGGTAAAGCGGTATAAATATGTAAACAGCTAAATTCTAAGAACGAATTAAGAACTTTCTCTTGTCATTAGGGTAGGGGTAGATGTATCGGAAGGAATTCGTCATAGTTTAGTATCGGTACAACTATGCCTCGCTTACAAGGTTCGAGTGATATTAGCGACTTCACCCGGGGTCGCATCGTTGGTCACAGTGAACGCAGCGCTTCGCAACGTGAAATAAGTAAATTTTTAAATATTCCGTTGTCCACAGTTAACCGTGTGGTTACACAATTTAAACGCAAGGAGAAACCAACAGTGGAGCCGAGACTAGGTCGTGCCGGACCTTCTGAAAGAAATAAGAGGGTGCTTGTGCGCAAAGTGTTAAGAAAATCGCGAAAAAGTGCAGCTGAGCTTGCGGCAATATCACAGAAAAATCAGCGCACCGTTCTGCGATACCACCACAGTGTGGGGATGTATAAAAGGGTGGCAAAGAAAAAACCTCTCCTTACGGCGTCTCAAACGCGGCGCCGAATGCCTTGGGCAATCGAAATGCGAAGGAAGCCCGAAGAGTTTTGGCGGTCTGTCATTTTCTCAGACGAAAGCAGATACCGCCAATTCAGTGATAGTGGTAGTACGTGGGTATGGAGACGTTCGTCACAGCAACTGGACGACAAATTTTTGCATCAGACGGTGAAATACGGCGGTGTGAACATCATGGTGTGGGCCGCGATATGGTATGGTGGAAGATCGCAATTAGTAATCTGCGACGGAAATATAAATGCGGCAAAATATATCCAAATATTAACAGAAGGACTACTACCGATATTCGACAACGCCATTTTATCTAAAGAAGACGCCACTTTTATGGAGGATGGAGCACCCTGCCACAAAGCAAGAACAACAACCACATGGAAAGAGGAGCAGGGGATTCGGATTTTACCATGGCCAGGCTAATCACCAGACATGAATCCGATAGAGAATGTTTGGCACATAATCCAGACAAATATGGCGAAACGACCCCGAAAACCCAGCAATAAGGAAGAACTCGTGGCAGCTGTTACAGAAGAGTGGTTAAATATTCCAGAAGACACCATTAATCATTTAATAGATTCTATGCCACGACGACTCGCAGCACTTCACGCAAGTAAAGGTGGATCAACAAAATAATAATCTAATTTAAAAATTTTAAAATATTTTGTATATCTAACGAGAATGGAATCTTTTTTTTAATTAGTAGGTATCTATTTTATTCTCACCCTGGTGTATGTGTCGTCGCTGAGTGTTTCAACTTCTTTCTTCGACAAAGGATCTTATTAAAGGTACGCATTTTCCTTTAAATTATTAGAACATATTATTTTTTTCTCTGTCTTTACATGCTACTGATATCATAACAAGTAAATTAGCAGTGGAAGGATTTCTTTAACTTAAATGTTAGACTTTAAAAGAAAGGATTTTATTTCACAGGTGTAACAGTAAACTCCACTCACACAAATTTATTAATTATGCAGAACGCAGCGTTTCGAGAGCACGTGGACTCTCATTGTCAACCGTGTTACCGACTAACACTATACCTGTGAATTGTACATCTACATAGTTCTTGCAATCGTTAATTTAAAGGATTTTATTTATTGCAGATCTTCTAAATAATTATAACTGAAAATTGACAGGAATTTACACGATCCACTTCGTCAACTTTGGGAACGCGTTAAAGCCGGATGTAATCTTCCAAGTTTCATAAATTTTAATGCGTTCTAATCGCATACTCAACATACAAATTCCAATATTCTTGTGCATTAATTTACATTTAATAATTAGTAACAACTCCCAATTTCCTTAAGTGCGGAGTTCAGTAGATTGATTTTTACCTCCGCAAATTATTTTGCAACCACACATGAATCATACATCGCAATGACTAAAAAATATCTAATATTTATTTGTCGGAATTTGTTCCTAGAGTTTTGGGAAAATTGTTATTATTATAATATATAAAAGTTATTTAGGCATGTAGCTGCGAAGTTAAAGTATAAAGCTACATAAATTTTAAATATACATATAGCCTGCAATATTTTTGATGTATGGGACTTGGTACGTCGTAAATTATTCTACCTTAATATAGGTAAACTGGTGATTCCTCAATATGGGACAAATTTATTACAGGTCCCTTTGCAATAAGTCAGAATTTCCTCTTCAACATGTGTACCTTCCAACATCTAGCGAACGTGTAAGGTAAATATATTATTCCCAAAGGGTGCTCCATTACGATAATAATCTTGTCGCCTTAGTATACGACATGTAGATTGTAACTGTTCAACTTGCAATTACTATTAGCTAGAAGTAACTACCTACTGTATTCTAGCATGAACATGCTATGTAATCGACTTTGGGTGTTCTTTATTAACACCTAATTCACAATTTTCATGTTAAAAAAAAAGAGACCCTTCAACATTTGCAGAGGAGACGTAAACTCCACTAACGTTTATTATATATACATACAGGCCAATAAAAACTATCATAAGTAACTGGATACTGTTAATTAGGAACAATTACGTTATTCTTCGAACTCAAAATGTTGAAACGCAACATGTCCTGGGTCAAGAATAACGGTATAGAATGTGTAAGAAGTCATCACTACATGATCGAAAACTAAAAGGCAAACCAATGAAACAAAATACAGTACTATGTCTAGATTATATTATGAAATAAACATTGCTCATCTTAGAAAACACTTAAACCTTTTTTATCAGTACTGTATTTATAAATTATACAAAGCTCAAATTGATGAGATATGAGAAAATGAAATAAAATATGGGGGCCATGCAGAAGGTAACGAACGTTTTGTTTTTACACATGACTTGATTCCGGTGACCTTGATTGTCATCCGCTGCATTTTGGCGGTAGCTACGATCCGCTGCGACTTTAAAATGTGTGACAGAATTGACTATCCCGCTAAGTGTAAGGTGTGCAGCATTATCCGCTTTTTAAAAGCACAAAAAGCCCGAACCATCGAAATTTATAGACAAATAACTAATTCGAAAAAGGTGTATCATGTTTAATGGCGGACGGAAGAATGTTAATGATGAAGATCGCTCGGGCAGGCCCTCAGCGACGGATTCAAAGCGAAGATAGCAACAAAAACCCAAGAAAATTGGCGTTTCACAATCACTGAACTCATTCTTTTCAAAAATTTCAATAACTCTGTATAATAAAGTGTATGCCAGATGGGTTCCTTCAATTTTGTCAGACCAAACACAAAACCAAACGAATGGCACCTGCATTGACATATCTCAGTCGCTATGACAAGGGCGGTGATCAAGTTTTGAATCACATTGTCACTGATGATGAGACTTGGATATCACATTTAACACCAGAAACAACACGCCAATCATTGCAATGCATTATTGCAATCATGCGCAATCCCCAATGAAACCGAGGACAGCAAAACAAATTTTGGGCACCAGAAAGATTGTGGCAACGGTGCCGTGCGGAAAGGGTGTCCTGCTTATCGACCACATGCCTAGAGGTGAGAGCATAAGTGTAACGGTTTACTGTCAGACGCTACAACGACTTCGCCGCGTTATTCAAAACAAGCGGCACGGAATGCTAGATAGTGGAGTCATCCTCTTTGAGGATAATGCACGCCCGCATGCAGCTGGTGTGACTCGGGATTTGCTTCAGCAGTTTCGGTGGGAAATTTTTGGAACATCGTTGTACAGTCCGGACGTAACTCCAAGTTGAAAGGTTGTTCTGAGTGGACAATCCTACGCAAGAGATGATGAATTTAAAGAAGCCCCTAATCAGTGGTTCGACAACTAGGCGGCAGCTGAATATGCAGAAGGCATAGAGAACCTGATAAAGCGGTACGGCAAGTGCCAATTTTGAATGGTAACTGCGTAGAAAAGTAGTTTGGGTATCTAATTTTATGTAAAATATACTTTTGTTTAATTATATCTAATAAAAGTTTATATAAAAAAAAAACGTTCTTTACTTTCCGAATGGCCCTCGTATTTGCCTATCGATAAAAGAAGGAATGCGTTCAGCCCAGCAAAAAATTTCGTAAACAATTTCATACTATTTATTAGAAACAATGAGGTTACTGAAAATATTGAATAGGATTGAAGCGTAACATGTTTTTGTTCAAGAATAACAGTGTAGAGTGTGCAAAAAAACCATTACTACACGATAAAATAAGAACATAATGGAGACAAAAATATTGTGTTTGTAGCAAAATAACACGATAGCCCCGATCTTTGCTACAACGGAGATATTCATCTATGTATTATAGATACAATTTCATGTTCTTAGTCAAGACATAAAAACCTTAAGAAGAAGAATGTTATTCACTATTCATAAATTGTACTCAATAAAAGGATTAAAGGTGAATAAATAAATTCAGATACAGCTTCAGACAATTTCGTACAATCCGAATTGAAAGGAACGTCACGATTACTCAGTTTAATGCTCTCCCAACGATTCTAAAGCAAGCTGTTTTCATCTGATTTCGTCTGATTTCATCCACGTCAATTTGCATTAAGTTTCCTTAGGAATCCGGGAATAACGGTTAGAGGCTCTTAAGGTTTTCTGTCAAGGGTGAAAAAGAAGAAATAATATTTGAACTTGCCCTTCCGCTACTTTACCATGCCGTTTAGTTCGCACAGTTCCGAACCTCGCCTAAGTCACGACAATTTTGCTCCTCTTCAACACGTCTCCTTTTTAAAAATAGTTGCTAGCGGATCGGGTAACGCAACTACGCGAGATAACTTTTTCCTTCGAGTCGATTGGATTCCGGAAAGTTTAACTTCTTTTCAGTTTCAACTTTCCCGGCGTCGTTCAAGATTCGAGGATGCGTCGGGAATACTCACAAGGTCTTCTTTCTTCGCCTATTCTCCGTTCCTACTTCTTTCCACTTTGTTTCAGTGTTTCGGTGTAATTTTGAAGCGTGCTCTTAAAGTTTGAACACAATGCTGACGGGATCATCCCTCGGTGAAGAAAAAAATGC
Organism: Trypoxylus dichotomus; assembly: GCA_023509865.1. NCBI lineage: Eukaryota > Metazoa > Arthropoda > Insecta > Coleoptera > Scarabaeidae > Trypoxylus > Trypoxylus dichotomus. The sequence continues at coordinate 3,298,457 of CM042078.1, forward strand.
TTCTTTAGGTTAAATAAAAATGATACAAGTGACAATGTTTCCCTTAGTTGATTCATCCATTTTTCTGAGCTTTATCGGAATCACATTTGTAGATAATTTGAGAAAAAGTTGGATTCGAAATGCTGTAAGTTATTTAGGGCATTAAATTCTTTATTACTTCTAACATATTTCGCCTCAACTTCAAAAGGTTTAAATCAACAATTCTGAACTCCAATTATCCAATTTTTATTATATATAGATTCTATAACACTACATGTGTGTATTGCAGTAATAATTTCCTGACTCATGGCCTGAATATCAGGTGATTCATTTTAATAGAACAACTTGGCTAATCTAAAATTGTTTAATTGTATATTCCATTCCAAATCATTTTCTCGAAATTACTCTCTCCAATTTGTTTAGCAAAGCGCCATAATATTGGGTGTCGCAAAAGTCCGTTTTAAGTTTTATTCACCAGCGCGGGCGAACAGAATCGTGGTGTGAGAAATGCTCGGTCCCTGGAAATGTTGTCACTATGGAGCGTTCTAAGGAATGGAATATGGGAATAATTATGCCTGTATACAAGAAAAAAAGCACAAAAGAATGCTCAAATTACAGAGGAATAAAGTTAACAAACATTCCAGGAAAAGTATTGACAAGAATACTAGAAAAAAGATTCCGAGAGAAACGAGAAACAACACTAGAAGGAAGAAGCACCCAAGACTGAATATTTGTAATCAGACAATTAGAAGAAAAACTGACAAAAAACGAAAGGAATGTTTTATAGATCTTAAAAAAGCTTTTGGTAGCGTAAGAAGAGAAGATGTATAGCAGAGAGAGAGAAAGCTAGAGAGAGGAATGATAGAGATGATTAAGGTATTGTATAAAAATAACAGGAATAAAGTCAGAACCTTCAAAGCAGCATCACTTAAATTCGAAACACAAATTGGATTAAAGCAGGGATGCGTACTAAGTCCATTGTTATTCTCTATATTAATAAATACTATTAAGAAAGCTAAACAAAAAGGAAATATAAAAGTAGGAATCTGGAAAATGAATACAACTAATGTATAGGAACTAATATTTGCAGATGATATGGTATTGACTCGGAAAAGACATTACAGCAAAACTTGAAGATATACCAAGAAGAACTAACAAAGATAAACATGGAGATAAACACGAGGAAAACAAACACAATGATAATAGCGGTAGAAGAAAGAAACATAACATCAGAATCGAAGGAGCAGCCTTGTATAAAAGAGTGGTCAGACTAACACTGACATATGGCCGAACCACGAATAGTATTAAAAGCAAAGTCACCACCATGGAAATGAAATTCCTAAAAAGAATAGCTAATAGTCTAAATATCAAGCCAATAGAAATAGAGAGGTGGCAACGTGGATGGCTTGGACATATACACAAAATGGTAGAGGAACAAACAGCAAAGATGATTTTTGAAGCCAAAACAGAGGGCAAAACGGAATAGGTAGACCCCGAAACACCTGAAAAGGAGAAGTGTATAGAACATTAGAAAAAAGAAATATGTGATGGATTGAAGCTAAACAAGTGGCTCAGAACAGGAAACTGTGGAAGACAAAAATAAGAGAGTGGTAGCCCAACACCGCAAGGCACAAACGACATAGGAGTAAAAAAAATGGAGCGTTCTACGGAAGCGGAACATGCGCGCTCTGTGCAGGAGTTTTACAAAACCTTGTCACATGAGGTCCATTTTTACATTAATGATCATGTAAACAGGTAGAACTATCGCTATTGGAGTCCAACAATTCCAAAACAGAAGCACGAAAGGCCACTTCACTCGTCAAAAGTTACTGTTTAACTGACCGACACATACGTGTGAAACCAATGGATATACCAAAGGTATATAGAGACAGATAATCCAAGCAAGCTTTCGGCATAAGAAGCTGATAACGATCGCCATATCTGTCGGAGGTTCCTCGATAATTGCTTTAGTGTGTAGGTACGTTTACGTTGAAGTTTGTGCTTCATTATTGCGCACACATTTTCAATTGCATTTGCATCTGGGCTCTGGGAGGGCCATTCCAACGTTGAAATATGATTTTCTAACTTTCACTCCGTACAACGCCTACTTTGGATCATTGTCCTCTTGCAGAATCCACTGATTATTATTCTGTCCAAACCACTTCCTCACAGATGGAATGAGACCCTTTTTGTACAGTTTCACCATTCTTTCTGCATTCAGGTTCTCTGTGAATACGAGCAATGATCCAAAGCCGCGCACATTAAAGCATCCCCACACATGGACCTTAACTGGGTGCTTTACTGTGCGTTGTACAACTCGGTGGTGTTGCGTAGACCAAGCTCTTTTTGTCTGTGGCCATGCATAAAAAGAAGCCTCATCTGTGAAAACAACATCAGACCAATCTCGATGACTGTTGTTACTCGCCCAAACGCGGCGCGCTTCTCGATGTCGGTCCGATAGCAGCGGTTTCATTATTGTACTGCGGTATGCTATGCTGTCTTCACGTAGGCGATTTCTAATCGTCATTATGCTTACTTTAATTTGTTTTTTTTTTTTGTAACTGATACTGCCCCTGTCGCCACGTGTATTTCGGGCTTCTTTTAAACAAATTAATTATCGTTTTGTCCTGCTTTTTTGTGGTTTTTCGTTTTTTATCGCGACCAGGGAGATCATCTACTGTATCGTTCGCTTTACATTTTTTCAAACGCCTCCGACTTACGCATATATATCTTGATGCGGCCGCTATCGACACTTTGGGTCCTCTGGGGTGAATGCAAAGAAACGCAGCTTCGTACCGTTTTAAATACACAGCGCTCTTAACTACACTGACTCTGTTTTCTTCGGCTGATAAAGTGAAACTGTTATTAAATGAGTAATGCGTATTAGGCCTAAGTACGCCTTATCCCAAGGTCACATTAATCACGTCCGTTAGTCGTAGGTAGCGACCCCTTTTCTCTCGTTTTACAGACTGTAGATTTTCCTGGTTTAAAACAAACGCGTACCTTTTACAAATTCGTTACACAACTGCAGCGATTGTTTTAATTACGTCAATACTACATCACTAGATCTCGAATTGTCGCTTTCTCGATATAAGAATTTTTCTTTTTACTACGGCAAATATCGCTCGCTAAAAGAACTGTGACAACAAGCCTGACACTATAAATGTTTAACCGAAATAAATCAGCTGCTACTGCTATTTAAAAGAGTAAGTGTATTATAAGTTACATTATCTTCTTACTTAGTATTACTTATTTTATTTTGTTTGAATAATTGCGAAGCTACGGACGCCTCTGGGACGCCGATGAAACGAGCAGCTTTCCTTTACTGAAAGTGTAAAGAAAATACTGTTGCAGACACATAATCATTGATATTCGTTATCTACTTTCTCTCGAATTGTCAGACCGAAATGTTGACGATAGTCCAACGAATAAGCGTGGGACTATGAACTGGAACCGAATATTCAATGCTCAATTCCAACTTGGTAATTATGATTATCAGTCTTAATTATATCCCCTATGCGGGGCGCGTATATGGTTCACCACCGTTTCTCTATTAAGGGCAATGTAATTACGTGGTCGAACTAAATCGCATTACCTTGTATTTCAGCGAATAATGTATTATAATTATGCAGAACTTGAACGAGGAATTTTCCTAACCGGTTGCTTGCCGTTATTGCAAAGTTAAGCGCATAAATACAGGATTGTTCAATGTTCGCCAATTTCGCCCAGTTAAACAATTCCGGAAGTTTACCTTGTTTAGAATATATGAAATTTATGTATACGTTCATCGGGATAATGCTCTTAATATACATGCTGTATACTAATTAATGGAAGCCAGGCTAATTAATTCTTTTTGTTATCCACAAGAAAGCCGAAAGTATAAATTGTTATCATACAATGTAAGAAAATCACGAATACTCTGCTTCTTAGAGAGCTTCTATAATTGTACTAAATGTATATTTCGTGTAAAACTTATACACACCTTCGAAAGTTCACATTTAGTTCAAATATATTTGTAAGAAACGGAGTATTCGTAATTAAATTATTATTAATGTTAGTGTGAAGCTACCTTTGGTATAAGTAAAGATAATTACTATTTCGTTGTGTTTAACCAATGTCTAGAATTCCTTAAAAAATATCAGTCAAGGTAGGATGTAAACCCACGACCTCTGCGTTACCGGTGCAATGTGCTACCAACTGCACCATGAGACTGAGTTCAAATCGCTTTTGACATACATGGGGACGACATTACAGGCTCTAAAAGGAATCTTCTTGTCGATATTTTAGAGTGAACACTGGATCATTCACAGCCATTAGTTCTCATTGTTATTACCTAATAAAATATTAGAAAAATGTAGTACCAAAGCAATTTTGTGCTAAGTATATTGACAAGATTTCAACTCTCACCAGATCAGATGTTAACGTTAATCACTACAACTTTTGTGTGTATTCTTCTCCTAAAAGTACGTAGAGTAAGTTAACAAGTGTAGCATGTAAACTTCTCAACTTGAATTCTACTTTAGTAACATTGTAAGGATAAATTTTATCCTTCACTGCGAACTATTGCGTATACATACGAGCCACAAACACAACAACAAAGATTAGAAGAAATTATATGAGAGCCGGTAGGTACCATGAGAAACTGTCCGTTTAAGGGAGGTGTCCGTGTAAGTGAGGTGTCCGCGAAGGGGAATTTCACTATACATAATTCAATATGATTGTTGTGATTTCAACCTCTTCCGTATTCTTCAAACTACCTACATCTTTAACACGGCTGTATAGTTAGATCACCTTGCTGTTAGTTATTCATAACCAGCATATGTAAACTATACAGTTTAGAACAGTTTAGAGTGAGAGTATAGGTAGATACGGTAGGAGTAAGTTCGCTAGCAGATTGCATTGTTGATGCGAATTGTACACGAAAGGTTAGCGTAATATAGCTTTACTATTTTCGTTAAAGAGAATAATTTTGAAATAAAAAGCACAGGTATAACAATCTTCTTTTATCAAGACGAACAAAATAATATCATGCACTTCTAATTCAGTTTATATTTACTAATAAATAGCATTTGAAAGAATACATTTTCAAATTTAAATAATAGTGTAGATTTGTTTCTTAAATCTCGTAATTTCATTCCGTTTCTTATCTATGACCGCTAGTGAAAGTATATTATTTTTTATTTTCTGTAGACTAACTTTCAGTAGTATTGTCAATTTTCTTAGAAAGAAAAAGATGCCCATGATATTCGACAAATTATCATAATCACTTATACCCTTCCTTTTTCTCTATTAGAAATAAATTTTTCTCTTCGCAACTCACGCCAAATTTGTCTTCGCCTTGTGCTACGTAGCTGCACTCGATAAGAACTTTGAAAATGAAACGGTACACAAGATTACGGTTTAAAATCATAACCATAAATTCATTCTACGCTTTATTTTTTGTGGTCACGTTTTGTACTATACTCATTCACATTCATAAAAATAAGTGCGCGAACTGAATCATTTCGCATCCTGTTAGACTGTCATTAAAACTGTGTTGATTGAGTCTTGTTTATGCTATCTCATTTCTTCAACGGCGTATAACGGTGTCTTCCATCCAGCTTAATAGGAACACTATAAGTTAATTTCTTCTCACTCTATTTACTTCCAATTACGCATTCGTTAATAGAAGATTAAGTGGTTACGATTTTTTACTATCAGACCGAAATTACCTACTCCTCGTTTAATTCGGATACGTTAAAATGAAACGGTTATTCTTTTCCAGGATGTACTTTGTCGGTTAAATGACGTATAAACAATAATTAGCATTTACTGCCATGCGATCATATTACAATTCCGCACTCATCCATATAAATAAAATTTGGAGATACGTCGATCTCCCAGTGGTTTCCTGATCATGTTAAACACCCATTCAAAAGGACGAAATGTATTATTAAATTACACCCAATTAATTTTTCTCGTTTCTCGTTTTCAACATTCGATTTTTGAAGTTGAAGAAAGGAAGTGAAGTTATTTTCGTTTTGATGGATATTCCATGACATTACGGTTTAAAAATTATATCACTCGAATATCGACCGCGGCTCATTTGAATGATTCGAATCCTGGTTGCTCTATTTTCGGTGACATTCTCACTTAAAAGTGGCTGAATATTTCCGATGGTGCGAGGTTGTTTGTGGTTTATACGAGGGGAGGTCTAGAAGTTCGTGGAATAGAAGGGACGGAGAGTGGATAGGAGCGCTCGCTAGGTGTCATTCTGATTGGCGACTCATCATCAGTATATAAGTTAAGTTGCAGTCCTATAACGTCAGTTGTTTACGAATAGTTGCCTGATAAACACGTCAATCCGGAAGAAAACTGAAACTATGGAGGAAATTGAACACCGTGCTGTGATAAAGTTCCTTACAAAGCAAGGAAAGAACGCTCAAACTATATTGAATGAAGTGGAAACCGTTTATGGGGAACAGTGCCCTAGTAAATCAATGATTTATAAGTGGTATGGTCTTTTTAAATATGGTCGGGAGTCGATTGAAGACGACTCCCGCTCAGGACGGCCAGTTGAGGCCACCACATCAGACATCGTCGAGAAAGTGCAAAAATTTCTACTGCAAGATGCTCGTTTGAAGAAAAAACCATTATCTGCATTAGTTGGAGTATGAGATACCACCATTTTGCGTATCCTACATGACCACCTGGGTATGACAAAAGTCAGTGCAAGATGGGTATCGAGAATGCTCACGCCGCTGCAGAAACAGCAGCGCGTCTGTGCGTCCAAACAATTTGTGGAGACAAACCAACACAGATTTTGGAGCGGATTGTTACCGGAGATGAAACATGAGTTCATCACTTTGAGCCTGAGTCTAAACAGGAGTCCATGCAATGGCATAAAAAGGGGACACCACCGCCAAAGAAATTCAAAGTGTCAGAATCGGCTGGAAAGTTGATGGCTACTGTTTTTTGGGGTTGTGAGGGGATATTATTAATTGATTACAAAGAAAAAGGTAGGAGCATAACCGGAGAATATTACGCAGCGATATTAGAAAAAATAAAGGAAGCCATCAAGGAAAAACGTTGAGGAAAATTGACCAAGGGTGTGTTGCTCTTGCAAGACAATGCGCCGGTTCACAAGAGCAAAGTTGCAATGGCTGCTCTGCACAAGCATTGTTTTCAATCAATAGTCCATCCACCCTACAGTCCAGATCTGGCACCTAGTGATTTTTATTTGTTCCCCAATTTAAAAAAAGACTTACGTGGAAGAAAGTTTTCCGACGACAGTGAGGTAAAGGAGGCAATTTTGGCCGATTTAGAGCCGAAAGATAAAATATATTTTTATGATGGTTTAGAAAATTTAATTCATAGATCTAATAAATGTATTGTGCTTAAGGGTGATTATATTGAAAAGGAAAAATAGATTTATTGTTTTATTTTATTTAAAACTCTTTCATTCCATGAACTTCCGGACCTCCCCTCGTAGATATAGATCAAGGACTTCACGTAGCCCTACAAAAAATAACTTAGCTATAAGAAATTCCTAATCGTCGTTTAGTATCAATTGCATATCATCATAAAGGCAACTTCATTCGCCTTTTCGAAAGTAGACATTCTAATAGTTCTGCCAGAGGAAAATCAACACCAAGCAGTTATCTTTTTGGAATGAAAGTGGACCTGATGAATCTCCCGTGGGTTTTCGTCATTTCAAATTCGTTAATTTCGCTTGTTAACGTAGGCACTCAAATAGAAATGAGCCTCGGTATTAAAGATGATTTTTTGTCAGGGATACACAACGCCGTGATAAATCATGGATTGCTCACTATGAACCTGAATCAAAATGGCATGGTCTTGCATGAAAATTTGTTTCAACTATAAACAGTGACTACTATTAGAACATGCTTCAATATAAAATGAAGTCTGCAATGGGGGGAACATGCAAGGGTATTCACCCCGAAGATGATTCATATCATCCAGAAAACGAGAAAGACCGTTGAAGATTTGGGTTGGGACGTTCACCTTGTAGTTCCAATTTTGCGTTGTCCGGTTTTCATCTGCGCGACCCGCTTAAAAATTTTTTACGCCGTACCAAGTTAGCAGATATCGAAGATGCAAGAAAGCTGTATGCAAGTTTCTTCGTCAACACGGTCAAAAATTTTTTACCACAGGAAACAGAAAACTTCCGAAGCGATGGGACATGTACCTAAATACTGATAGAAACTAGGTTGAAAAATAGTGGAAGTTTCATTGTCACTGTATAAAACGTTTTCATTTACAACCACATATTTGTCCTGCTAATTATTGAACTTCCTGTATATAGTACTTACATGATAAAATTTGAACAGAAATGGTTTAAAATGTAACGTAAATATAATAGTCTTGTGTACTAGAGGTAATAACAACGATTAACACATCATATTGCCGATTTTCATAATTATTAAGTGAGACTAAGCTCTTGCCATCTTTTGGTTCCCGTTTGGCACCTTTAACAAATATTCTCTTCATTTTACCAGTGTTTAATAGTCTTTGTCATAGTTATCGTTATTCATTTACTTCCAACACATTCCAATTTTGTTTACCTCAGCTGTAATCCGACAGGAATTCAAAGAAACTATCCGTTGAAAATAGATATAAAATTGGTATATTTATAACATTGACGTAAATGCGTTTTAAACCTGAATTTTGATAGAGATGAGGTGCTGTGTGATTTTTAATTCATTATTGACAGTAACAATATTGATTTGCTGTTAGCTTGAAATATGGAAGTACGGTTATCAATAAATAAATAAAATAACAACACCAGCAAAAATTGCTGTATATCATGATATAACGTATCATCGATGCACACAGCTAAATACATTATTGATAAATCAGTCTCCATACAAAGAAGAATGGTGTGCGTCGTTCTATCTCGCTTTAGTATATGTTCGTTTTCAGGCTGCTTAAATTATGAAAAGATACATGAATATTTTATTATCTTTAGACGAAAATAATACCAAAAATAAGTAGTGGCAAAGGATTATTAGATGTTTCAATACGATATATAGAGATGTATGTAATTTCATTATAAACGCTTCCATATATTACGAATAACAAAAATTATTTTGTGTTAATACGTATGTGAAATAACTTTGTCATGGCCATAATAGTGAAATTAAGCGTATAGTCACCAACATAAAGCAGATAGAAATGTTAAATGTATTTAATAGTATCATGTAGGAGACAAAAGTGGCGTAAAGACAACTTAATTGAAAATACGTACGAATTTCTACCCAAGAGTTCCAAAAATATTAATGAAATGGGCGAACGAATCATAGTACGACGTTCCGCCGCTAGGGGTATTCTTAGTCGTTCTTTCTTTACTAGCGTTCAAGGCGGGGCGCCATTCTGGAAAAGTAACCATGAAACCTATGAATTGCTGACGCAAATATTTGGAGGTCAAAGCGAATCAAAGACTTTTGAATGCTTCAGACGTTTTGAAGGGGGTCGTGTTAAAGATGAGTGCTCAAGCAGACCGCCAAATTGGAATCTCTCCAGAACGCATTACCACGATTCGACAATAAACAAGTGTGTACTAACCTTCAATGGAGGATTCCGAAGAATCCAAACGTTTTGTCTAAGATCAGTATAGGTAGTGAAAACTGAATGTATGGTTGCGATGCAGAAACCAAGCAGTAATCATCACGGTGAAAGACACCAACTCCTCACAACTGAAGAATATCTGTCAGATTCACGACAGTATAAAATCTCTGTTGGTAATTTTTCCGACATTCATGGGCTTGTTCATCAGGAATTCGTCTTATCACGTTACACCGTACACGGTTTCTACTATCTCGATGTTTTAAGACGATTGAAGGAGACAGTTTTCAGCTAAACTTACACTCCATGAAAATGATGAAAATCAAGGGACATCGATTCAACACAACAATTCCTACAACTTCCCATATACCAAAGATGGCTACAACACTCCATTTACACATTTAGAGCAGTTTACGTAACGAATCTACTTTCCGCATGGCATAAATTAAATTCGAAAAATATGTTTCTCTGATTGTAATTAACGATAGTAAGGAGCATGAAACCACCTGCCGTAGTAAAATGTCACAAATACAAATAATCGATATATGAGGCAATATAGAATAGACTGATTCTAACTCTAATAGCTAAATCACAAATATTTTTAAGTATTAACGAAAAAGAAGCAATTAGCCCGGTTATGTATAATTTTGAAGAAATAAAAATGATAAGCGTATATTTTAATGTCTATTTGCGCAGAAGCCTTAAAATTGAGATGTGTAATGATGTATAAACTGCATGTAAATCTAATATTTTCTCTGACATAAACAATAAAAACAAATATTTAAAGATGTACGTAACTCAGAATGTGAGGAAATTGAATTTAGTTATTTATTACCGACAGAGCAAACCGTTGTATACGATCTGTTAGAGTTATTTTATACGACCTGCCTTATTAAGTTATGTAGCAATAACAAATAGCACTCCGCAATGAAATGAAAGCTATTTTTTTCTTGTTTTATTGCGTTATTATATCGAAATATAAATATAAAGCAAGTACGAATATACAAAGCAAATGAGCTATTACAGACCGCGATTGAAACTCTTAGTTATAGTAAAAAGGTTTTCATATTGATGACTTTATTTATATTTGTATGTTGCTGGTAACCTATTAAGAAAAAGTAATCGATCCTTTACTTAATTTATTCTGCCACTTGTGGAAGTTTGGGCACTTGTGTTAAATGCAAAGAGAAAGTCAAATTAACCCATGGACAAAAGTACAAAAAAAAAAATAAACAAGAAATCTGAGAACATAACATTACAGCTAAATAAAAATTAAACCTTCATTTCGTCAAAGTAACCGTCTTTAGCAGCTAATACCACTCGTGTACTACATGGTATTATTGCAGTTAATTTCGTAATTGTTTCGTTTGTAATGCTCCTTCATTATCTTTGTAAAATATTGGTGGAAACATGCAATTTGTTTTTTTCACCTACCAAGTTCATCTCATACGAGCTTTTAATGGCTCTTTTATTTCCTGGCTAATCTATAGTTGGCATGTTATTACCCAATAGTTACGTTCGTGCCATCGTTGTCATGATAACGAGAATTTGTATCCAGAAAATGTTGATTTTGGGTTTTCCAAGAGTGTATGCATACCGTACATATTTACAATAAGGCTTACATTAGTAATAAGTTATTTGCAATATAATTTTTGGAGTCAGAGACGCTCATGTCTGCCCTTATTGTGTTGATTAGGAGTTCCCATTGCGTGAAAAGAAAAATGGTCAAGTATTATATTTTAATATCAGGATTATCAAAAAGCTAACTGAAATGCACAGAGTAAACAAAGAAATTTATTCAGATTCTAGAAAAAGATAAAAAAACAAAAGTTAGCTTAAGTAACAATTTTCTTCTACAGCAAAATTAATTAGGAGAAAGCTCTAACCAAGTTTAAATACAATTGAGTGTAGTTATAATACAGGTTGATTGAATTGCAAAACGTTGATTGAGTGTAAATCAAATATAATAACTTCACCAGAGTAATGTGCATTACTACTTGTTAGGTTTACTTAGTAGCTTTGGTTTGTTGAAAAGTGACTTGATGATAATTGACTACAAGTTTTGCTCGCGCATACCAATTATTTAGTTTAGTGTACTTTAAGTTAAATAAAACTACATCTACTTCTTAATGGTATAATCTTATGATGTGTAACACATGGGCTGAAAAGTCCCGGGCCTAACAAAGAAAACACGGTTTTTTTGGTTCAAAATTAGCTTTATTCATCAACGTAATCTCCATCAAGAGCAACGCAATCGTTCCAGCGCCGATGTAACATTTCAATACCACTTTTGTAGAACGATTTATCTTTTGCCTCAAAATAGGCCTCAGTTTCAGCGATAACCTCTTCGTTCGTGCGAAATTTCTTACCGGCGAGCATTTTTTTGAGGTCTGCGAACAGCCAGTAGTCGCTGGGAGCCAAATCTGGCGAATACGGTGGATGTGGGAGCAATTCGAAGTTCAATTCATGTAGTTTTGCCATTGTTTTGATTGACTTGTGATACGGTGCGTTGTCTTGATGAAACAAAATTTTTTTCTTTGCCATATGCGGTCGTTTCTTTGCAATTTCGGCCTTCAAGCGCTCCAATAACGCTATATAATATTCACTGTTGATGGTACTTCCTTTCTCAAGATAGTCGATGAATATTACACCACGCACATCCCAAAATACCGAGACCATAACCTTTCCAGCCGATTGTTGTGCTTTCGGGCGCTTTTGACGAGGTTCACCAGTTGCTGTCCACTCAGATGACGATCGTTTTGATTCCGTAGTGAAGTGATGGATCCATGTTTCATCCATTGTCACATATCGACGCAAAAATTCCGGTTTGTTACGTTTAAACATGGCCAAACACTGCTCAGAATCATCAACACGTTCTTGTTTTTGGTCAACAGTGAGCAAACGCGGCACCCACTTTTAACAGAGCTTTCTTATAGTCATATGCTCATGCAATTTAAGGCCAATACGTTCTTTTGATATCTTTGCGATGTCAGCTAACTCATGCAACTTCACTTTTCGATCATTCAAAACGATTTTGTGGATTTTTTTGATGTTTTCTGGTGTTTCCGCCTCATTTGGACGTCCACTGCGTTCTGCATCGTCGGTGTCTCTACGACCACGTTTGAAGTCAGCAAACCAACGTTTTATTGTTGTTTCTGATGGAGCGGAGACCCTATAACACTTTTCAAGCCATTGCTTCGCTTGAACGGTATTTTTTCCCATCAAGAAGCAGTGTAAAATTAAAACACGAAATTGTTTTTGATCCATTGTTTTGAAAATAACAAAAGTAGCGTAACTCTTAGCACAATAACTCACAAACTAATGAATAGAATATCATGAAATTTTAACAGCTGTCTTTTGAAGGTTAGTACTAACTGAGAGAAAGGTGACTGCAATAAAACTAGCGTCATCTATGTGTTAGGCCCGGGACTTTTCAGCCCATGTGTTATTCAATATTCAAACTCAAAAATTTAATAAGCCCATCTCAATTTCAAATTGTAATTTTCTTCTGTATAAGTTTATACAACCAGCAGGATTTCATTGGATAACAATTCATAACCGAATGCTTTGTAAATCGATACGCATTCAGGGCGAATGGGATGGGTAGCAGTAATATTTGTTATTCAACCAGAAATATTAAAGCCAATATCGTACCCTATCCATTCTCTAAATAACACAGCAACCGTACCATTTTAATTTTAGCTAATAATTAATGAGAGAACGGCGAAATAAATATATTCGATACCCCACTCCTCTCGCAATCCGTTAGCGCGTTTAGCGGATATACGTATATACCGGATCGCAAAATTCGGATCGAACAACAACAACAATAACAGTTGGTATAGTACTGGGTACTGAATCGCCGTAAACGTAAACAAAATAATAGTACGGGCACAGTCTACATGTGTTCGGGCAAACAAATGATTATCGGCTGACGTTCATTTGTTTTCAAAACAGAGATATGTTTACGGGAGAAGGGCGGCTCGCCGATATTAATTTGCGCAATTTTACCGCGTAGATTTCGATTCGCTTTTCCGAACGGAATGTGTCATAACGAAGACCACGAGCGGTTAGTTTGGAAATTCACATCGTCCGTACCTTCTGCGAACGATAGGGGTGGGTTTCCGTTTACAACCCGATTTATTCATACCCACTCCCCCTGACATTTTGTTCGAGGGTATCCTGCCGGCATTTTGCTATCGAAAACATGAAGGTGAAATGAAAATTTAGCGAACGGATTTACCTCGCGTTGAATTACGCAGATTGTTAAAGGATTTTAAATTTTGCAATTGCCAATGCCTCCCTTTCCTTTACTTACTAACTAGTATTACTATTGAATAGGTTCCTTCAGTGGAGTACTCATAGGAAACATGTAAGGGGTTTAGGAGGTAATAATATGTGTAAATAGACACTTTCCCTTTTCAGCAGCATTTTTAATGTGCAGTTGTATGAACTATATAAGAACAGTTAAATATTGGCATTTTCAGGTATGGTTCAAAAGCTTCCCCAGTATTTGTTGAGAGCAATAAATTTTTCACATACGAGTGTATCAGCAGATGGAAGTGTGAACGGCACCTAAAATGTATAAGACACTGTTCTACAATCCGTGACAAACGATAGAGAGAACAATTAATATTTGATATAGGTGTTGCTCTCCGCACTGCACTGTAACTTGCCTCACTTTGCCGAGACTAGTTACAATAATCTTTGAATACACTTAACGGATCTGTAGACCCACTATTACTAAAGATTCGTTTTAATTTAGTAAAATGTGAATGTTACCACAGTATCCACTTTAGGATAACACCAATGCTTAATGAGATGCTGAATATATATACTTACGTTTGTACGATATCCACTATTTTCCTTGACATAATACACTAGTAGCAACAATGAATTTTGTAAGTTTCTGACTGTTTCAACTAGTCCAGTATACTTTGTAAATCTGCTCCAATTTGAGCAACTTTCAATTCCTTTCGACTTTAAATTATTCCGGGACGCAAAAGTACCATCACAAACTTTACAAATCATTTGTTTCACAATGTATTAAATCTGGAAATTCATGAATACGTCATAACCTTTCACTTCACTACATACCCAGATTAAGAAAATAAAGAAACACTTACACCACTTACTAACAATTCAACATCAATAATTCTGTATTTCTTTCCCTACCGCGCCTACACAAGCAAGCATATTAGTTACCACTGTATTAACTTTTTCATTGGCTTTAATTTTTTTTTTTTTTTATTTATCTTCTACGAGGGGAGGTCGAGAAGTTCGTGGAGTGAAAGGGTTTTAAATAAAATAAAACAATAAATCTATTTTTCCTTTTCAATATAATCACCCTTAAGCACAATACATTTATTAGATCTATGAATTAATTTTTCTAAACCATCATAAAAATATTTTTTATCTTTCGCCTCAAAATAGGCCAAAATTGCCTCCTTTACCTCATTGTCGTCGGAAAACTTTCTTCCACGTAAGTCTTTTTTTAAATTGGGGAACAAATAAAAATCACTAGGTGCCAGGTCTGGACTGTAGGATGGATGGAATATTGATGGAAAGTCACGCTTGTGCAGAGCAACCATTGCAACTTTGCCCTTGTGAACCGGCGCATTGTCTTGCAAGAGCAACACACCCCTGATCAATTTTCCTCGACGTTTTTCCTTGATGGCCTTCTTTAATTTTTCTAATATCGCTGCGTAATATTCTCCGGTTATGCTCCTACCTTTTTCTTTGTAATCAATCAATAATATCCCCTCACAATCCCAAAAAACAGTAGCCATCAACTTTCCAGCCGATTCTGACACTTTGAATTTCTTTGGCGGTGGTGTCCCCTTTTTATGCCATTGCATGGACTCCTGTTTGGACTCAGGCTCAAAGTGATGAACCCATGTTTCATCTCCGGTAACAATCCGCTCCAAAATCTGTGCAGGTTTGTCTCCACACAGCTCCAAAAATTGTTTGGACGCACAGACGCGCTGCTGTTTCTGCAGCGGCGTGAGCATTCTCGATACCCATCTTGCACTGACTTTTGTCATACCCAGGTGGTCATGTAGGATACGCAAAATGGTGGTATCTGATACTCCAACTAATGCAGATAATTGTTTTTTCTTCAAGCGGGCATCTTAGAAATTCTTGCACTTTTTCGACGATGTCTGATGTGGTGGCCTCAACTGGCCGTCCTGAGCGGGGGTCGTCTTCAATCGACTCCCGACCATGTTTAAAAAGACCATGCCACTTATAAATCATTGATTTACTAGGGCACTGTTCCCCATAAACGGTTTCCACTTCATTCAATACGGTTTGAGCGTTCTTTCCTTGCTTTGTAAGGAACTTGCAGCACGGTGTTCAATTTCCTCCATAGTTTCAGTTTTCTTCCGGATTGAGTTGTTTAGTTGTGTGTTTGAAATATGTTCTACTGACCGAACGTTCTCAGTACCAACTCTATTGATAACTGTGATAGTTTCTATATCAATTTTAGTATATTGTTGGCCATAATTCAGTGTTTATTTTCTTTTGAGGTAGGGTACTTTCCTGATTTTTTAAATACGATTGAGTAGTTAATCACGTAAAGCTACTATATACTGCAAGGTTCCAAGTGCAGTGGTTCATGTTTTGAATTACTGTTATTTTCTTATAGTATTTCTTTTAGCGTTAAAGTGGAATTCAGCAGTCGTCTGTTGTTTGTGAATGGTGAGATTATCAGAGAACTGATAAGTCATTTAATTGAATGAGATAGAACGGAAATTGTGGAGCAAACTGGAATGGAGCAAAAATTGTTTGGTTTTTTGATTTAGTAGACTCTGGAAAACTATCGAAAATAAATGTAAAACAGTTGTCATTATTAATGCCATACTGATTAAAGGGCTACCTACTCCTCCAGTTCACAGCCTAAAGATGTTCAAAAGGTCATTCTCTTGCAATGTTGTTAGATACCTTTGGACATTCGTGACTTAAAGCCAACACTGTTTGCCCGTCAGCTATGTAAGCGCTATTATCTATATACATACTTAGTCAGCATTTTTATTTCTTCAATCGAAATCAGAAACTCTTAACAACTTCCCGAAGTATCGTCAGTTAGATATTATTTGAGAAAATCTTCTAATCCTTAATTTTTTCGACGAGTCATTCAATTGCCAGATTCCTTCCTTACTAATATTTCGAATATTAAAATCAATTAACCTTGCCCATCACCATATTTTCTTTTCAATATTTTACGCGAAACTTGCACATATAAAAAGTTCCACAACTTTACGATAGAGTGTCTATATGCCCGGTAATGTTTTATATAAATATGGTATAGCATTATATAGGAATAACCGTATCCTAAAAGACGTATAATCATTCAAATTCAATTTTTCACTGTCTTCGAATCCTCCTTCCTATACAGATTCGTTCGTGTCGGACGCGTTGGGAGCACAGGTGGTTTCATTTCGGCTTTATTATCTCACTTCGTAAATATCTGCCGCCAACCGCTAGCATCGCACACGAGTAACTTTTCCGCAACCATCCCTTTACGATGCAGAAAAAAACGTTGATTTCATTCCTCGAACATATCGGCGTTGGATCTCTTTTTCAAGAAGTTTTTCGGTATTCTGATTCAGGAGAAATTTTATTAAAGGGAACTGGTTAACTCGGCGCGATATTGAAAATGTGCCGAAATTGATTTTTTCCAGAATACGGCGAGTGAGAGAGAAAAGTGTAAAGGAATTCAGTTGTGGAGCGTGTAAAACTGATGTAATTGTAAGAACAAGAGGTATAAATGAAATCAGAAATTGACAGAATTAAGTAATTAATGGAATGTCAAAGTTTTAGAACAAAAACATTGATTGTTAAAAGACGAAGTCCCGAAAAGACGGGTCTAAGGTTTAGCGCAGAATAAAACTCTTTTATTTCCGGTAATAACGTCGTCAATTTTATGGATTCAATTGTGTTCCAATTCCGTTTCATTCGTACCTCTACTTTGGAAATAGTACCAGGCTTGTTCCTCATTTGGTGTAACAAATCGGATTAAGTTCTAATGAGGAAAATTGATTAATCCCCATTATAGATCGGTACATTTTTATTCATGTCCTCGATACAGATGGAAATGTCTGAAAATGGTAAATTACTGCCCTAATTCAGCAGAACTGCCGTTAGTATTAAAACATTCCTTTTATATTTGTAACATTTCGAATGACTTCGTCAGACAAAGTTATAAAAGCGGAAAGAAAGCATTTTGCAGCGAAAGAAAATGAATTCACAGATATAGCAGTAAACTCCACTCACACAAATTTATTAATTATGCGGAACGCAGCGTTTCGAGAGCACGTGGGCTTTCGAACTTTTATTGTTGTAAGTGTTGTAAGTGAATATGTTTTCCTAATATTGCTCTAATTACTGTTACCTACATACTACAACTTAATAAAATGCTCATAGTAACTACGTACTATTTTTTCTTCACACATACACACACACATTATATTCAAATTGACTTGACTTTTATTTTAATATCCCGTATTTTGTAAACGCAAATTGCTCTTTCCTTTCTCTTGTAGATACAGGGACATCTTCGCGTTGTAGCCATATAGTAATATGTTAATTTATAGCCAGTAATATTAATAATGTTTCAATAAAGTATTACACTTTCCCAATAATAAAATTACCAATGATTCACGCTTCGTATTAACCCAGCATTAGCATTTCTAGATACCCACCTAGAATGCCCAGAATGCAGCATAGCTTCCCCGTTTAGTTAACATTTTAGTGCCACAAACAAACTCCATTTGTTAGATACACACCGTACTCAGCGCTGAGGGGCCAAACAAAATATTACTCCAAAAGGAATCATTATCGATTATTAAAACTCCTTCATTTAGCATAATATGACCAACTTAAAAAAGGAAATGCAAGGGTAATAATTCACTTTCTTATGAAACCGTTGCTATCTCCGTTCGTCACCCCATTTTTCCCGCATTGAATAATGGAACGCAAGATATCCATTCTCTTGTACAATGAACCGCTGTATTGAGCTTACTTGTAATGACCGTAAGCTTAAAAGGTTTTTTGGCGCTGTACAACTACACTCTGATAATTCCACGGTAACAGATCGTTCCATTGCTGCAAAGGCACATGTCTGCAAGAAATGGAATCTGCGGAGAAACAAATGCGGAGTGGATTTTGTTATGGGAATAAGAAGTATTAGTAACTTTGAACGTGGCAGAATAAGTTTGAAAGAAACATATCAGATAAACAACACAAGTTAATTTATTTCATTTGAACAGTGACTGGTACGCTACAAAATCTGCAGATACCAATTTAAGGAAACTATGAAGTAGATAAGTCTAAAAGGATAATGATGCAGTGCATTGCAGTTGGAGTTGGTTTATCAAAATATCGTGGTCTTCGTACGAAGCTTGACAGTACTTTTCCTTTGGTGCACTAGTTAATCTTAAACCGGTTTTTACTTATCGAAACAGGGCAGAGATATATTCGATTCTGAGATCTTTCTGTTCCTTTTTTAACGTCTATGGAAAAGGTAACGGTTTTACTGCCCTTGATCATGCTACCAGAGGCTGAACTTTAACTACTTTATGCAACGTAATCTTGATCACCTAATTAATTTTATCCCAACTTTACTTGTTTGTAAATGTTACCTTGATGCAATGATTTTATTTATTGTTGATATTTATGTACCTTTACATGTTAAATGGTTATGAATTACTAAGAAACTAAAGTTTTGTGGCGTTGGACCATGTCATGGTAAAGGCAAAGTTCAGAGCGAAGAGAAAAATAAAAGGCATAAGCAATTTTAAAAAATAAACAATACGTAGAAAGGAAGAAAAAGGGCACAAAAAGTAGATAAACAGGACAGGAAAAGGGGGAAAACAACACAAAGAAAAATCGAAAGGAAAAAGAAAGAAAAGAAAGGAAACAGCAAAAGGAAAACAGAAAATGAAAGGCCCGGGAAGGGTAAATAGAAGAAGATAAAGAGAAAGTGAATGCAGGGTCTCGACGTTTCGCCTCCGTCGTAGGGAGCTTCCTCAAGAGACAGGCAGGGGAACTAAAGTGGCACGATAATTCGACGTGTAAACCACGTTAGAAGCGAAATTATTTTGGAAGAAGGTCACGGTAACTCGACGTATCAACCACGCTAGGAGGGAATGTTTTCGCCTAAGTTATCTACATTCTGGATGGACTTTGCATGTTTAAGGTGCTTGCTGAAACGCAAATTAGAATAACTTATTGGGAATTACCAGGGACCCCAAATCATCCTGAAAATTTGTAAATATTTGTAAACGCTTCTTCTTCAGTATTCCTAGGAGATGTACGAAGATTAACAATACAGTCCCTGATAGACCTGTTGATATTATTCAAGCTTTTGCAGACATATTCTCCAATATATTCACTCGTAATACTTCCGCTACTTCCAATAAAGTCCACTTAAATTTTAACAGTTGCTCCTTCAGTATTAAATATTTTAGTACGTAAGTGGTATTTCAAGTATAATATGTGGAGATGATACACTTCCGGGGTTCTCCATATGTGACCCAACTCTGGTATTATGCGAACCTCTTCGCGTTATACGCAACATATACACCTGGATGTTTGTATGTCTACTTTTCCATTCTACTGGAAAGATAGTAGAACTACAAAGGCGTTTAAAAAGATAACGAAGATTATACCTATGATTACAGACCAACTCTTCTTAATTATGCTAAAGCTTTTAAGCATCTCCTTTATGACATGTTATATAATTGCGAAACTATATCTATTTGTCAAACAACACGACTTTGTTGGTGGGTAATCAATTATTACCAATTTAGGTCACCTTACTCAATATATTAGTGAAAACTTTGATAATCGTCGATAAACATTTAATTTGGAGTGATTTTAATAAAGCATTTGATAGGACGGTTCATCTAAAATTTCTACCCCCATGCTGTTGCTCCAACTCAATCGTACCTCAATAACCGGTCGTATGATGTGCATTATAGTGTCACAGATTGATTGCATCCATCGACGTACTTCAGGTTTAGGTTTTACTTAGGTTGACTTCTTTTAACATTTGCATAAATGATCTACTTTCCTCCGATTATAATATGTTTGCTTATTCAGACGACCAGAAAATTAGCAACACTATCACTTCTATATACAACGGATTCTTTATGTCTGCAGAGAAATATTATAGTTATTATTGATCACGGCTCGGTTAAGAAGGTTCGTTTTTTATTAGTGAATGTACCATTCAAGTTTTGCTCGGTAATACAGCCCGCAATTGTTTCACCACACTATCTCTGACAATTTCATTCCAAAACAGAACGTTGTTAAAAATCTACACGTTTTATTTGCTATGCAAATATAGGAGGACCCGTTTTTCCCTTCTTTGTTTGTTTTTATTTATTTTTCTTCTTTGTTTACTACTTTATATATTAGGGACTCCAAAAAAGAAATACACTGTTCTTTTTTAATTTTATATGTTAACACATGGGCTGAAAAGTCCCGGGCCTAACAAAGAAAACACGGTTTCTTTGGTTCAAAATTAGCTTTATTCATCAACGTAATCTCCATCAAGAGCAACGCAATCATTCCAGCGCCGCTCTAACATTTCAATACCACTTTTGTAGAACGATTTATCTTTTGCCTCAAAATAGGCCTCAGTTTCAACGATAACCTCTTCATTCGTGCGAAATTTCTTACCGGCGAGCATCTTTCTGAGGTCTGTGAACAGCCAGTAGTCGCTGGGAGCCAAATCTGGCGAATACGGTGGATGTCGGAGCAATTCGAAGTTCAATTCATGTAGTTTTCCCATTGTTTTGATTGACTTGTGACACGGTGCGTTGTCTTGATGGAACAACATTTTTTTTTCTTTGCCATATGCGGTCGTTTCTTTGCAATTTCGGCCTTCAAACGCTCCAATAACGCTATATAATATTCACTGTTGATGGTATTTCCTTTCTCAAGATAGTCGATGAATATTACACCACCCACATCCCAAAATACCGAGGCCATAACCTTTCCAGTCGATTGTTGTACTTTCGGGCGCTTTGGACGAGGTTCACCAGTTGCTGTCCACTCAGATGACGATCGTTTTGATTCCGGAGTGAAGTGATGGATCCATGTTTCATCCATTGTCACATATCGACGCAAAATTCCGGTTTGTTACGTTTAAACATGGCCAAACACTGCTCAGAATCATCAACACGTTCTTGTTTTTGGTCAACAGTGAGCAAACGCGGCACCCACTTTGAACAGAGCTTTCTCATAGTCAAATGCTCATGCAATATAAAGCCAATACGTTCTTTTGATATCTTTACGATGTCAGCTAACTCACGCAACTTCACTTTTCGATCATTCAACACGATTTTGTGGATTTTTGATGTTTTACGATGTTACCGCCTCATTTGGACGTCCACTGCGTTCTGCATCATCGGTGTCTCTACGACCACGTTTGAAGTCAGCAAACCAACGTTTTATTGTTGTTTCTGATGGAGCGGAGTCCCCATAACACTTTTCAAGCCATTGCTTCGCTTGAACGGTATTTTTTCTCATCAAGAAGCAGTGTAAAATTAAAACACGAAATTGTTTTTGATCCATTGTTTCGAAAATTACAAAAGTAGCGGGACTCTTAGCACAATAACTCACAAACTGATGAATAAAATATCATGAAATTTTAACAGCTGTCTTTTGAAGGTTAGTACTAACTAAGAGAAAGGTGACTGCAATAAAACTAGCGTCATCTATGTGTTAGACCCGGGACTCTCACTCCATGTGTTATTTAGTTTTTGTATTACATGCCACAACTCTTTTAATAATTTCTGTATTTTATCCTGTTATTGTTTTTTTTTTGTTTTCGTGAAGCTGTTTGGGCAAATATAGTTTATTATCATTACCATTATTATATCTTTTCATGCCTTTTCCATCTTTCATTAACATCTATATTTTTATTGTAACATATTCTAACCCCAGGAAACAGTTCGTCCATTAATGGGGTCTTCGAACCCTGCATATTGACTACGTCAATACAAAATATACTTGATTTTATATTTATTCTTTTGTTTGTTGTAACCTGGAAGTAAAGCAGATTTACTGCTATAGAATAGAATTTATGCTTTTTAATTTCAATGTATCTTATAATATAAATCTTCTAAGGATCTAAATTTTGTCTCATTATTGTTCCTCTTCGAAAATTTCTATCTCATAAGATAGTATGCGTTCGTAGGAGTAAAATAGAAGATTTCGCCAAGTCTTTGTCGACGATAAAACTCTTCAGATAATCGAATACGACGGATAAACAAATTTCTATTCATAAAGGAAAATTACGCCTTGTAATCCCAATCAATAACTCCTGTTCCATTTTTCATATAGACGGAAATTCCTCCGCCTGATACATTCATAAACATTTATTTGATACGTTTATTGCATCCACTTAGGCTTTTATCGTCGTTCTCCGCACGTTCGCCTTGTCCGCCCCGAATATATATTGAAACTAATATTAGCGTTCGCCTGATTTCCCTAATTTCGCCGTCGAAGAACATAAAGCGCGCCGGCATCAATCCGGGAACTCCGCATGTCCATAAATAACGTGACATAAAAGAAAACGGAACGTTATTCGGGGTTTTTCTTTCCCGTTCTCGGCTATTTACAATGAAGAGAGAGGGTCGACTTTTTTTCCTCAACTTCATACTATACCTTCTGCGCGCTATCAATCGAATCAACGTTTGGAAAAAGCTATTAGTCCATGGTTGGGGAAAATTCTTTCTGATCCACGGAGAAAATTTACTGGTCCTGCTACAGTTGATTGTTATAGAAGTGGTCTAGAGTCTGTCGTTATTAAGTAAGGTTTCCGGAGCTCAATCCGTAGCGTATAAATAGATAGGAATTGTCGGAATTTGATTATCCCTTTCTTTCTCAAACGCGCTTAGCATTCATTTCGTTACTAGGTGATATTATTGGTCATTATCAAAGTAAAAAATTTTCTTTCGATAGTCTCTAACATTTAAACTATCAAAATGCATTTCCCTATAAATGAAGAATAAGATCCACTCTCTAAATAAAATATTGTAATATTGTAATGCGGTTGAAATTTTTGATTTCTAATCGATAAAGTCAAAATGCTTTAATAAAAATATACTACGATCAAACAGTCTTTGGATCTTGATACCAGTGGAATGTAAAACCAGCTATAAAGTTATTTATTTCTACGGTTCCTAACTAATGACAGAACAATCATAACCTAAAACCGCTTTTAGGTTATGATAATTATAAGCGTTTTATGTACTATTACTTCAAATGACGATTGCGGCCAAGATAGGAGGAATTTAGAAATTATTAAAAGTCTGAGAAATAAAAATTGTTTTTACCTTAAAGCAGATAAAGGAAATAAAATAGTCATTCTGGACAAACCGGATTATTACAATCGCGTCAACACCATGTTAGCGTCAGGACCGTACAGAGAATTAAAGAAAACCCCCTTACCGTCAATGATTAGAATCACTAAAGATACTATTAAGGACTGTCCCAACTTAATCAATAATAACCTGAAATTCAAAATAACAAGTTCAAACCCTACCATTCCAAAAATGTATTGTCTTCCAAAAATTCACAAACCAGGTAATTCCATGAGACCTATGCTATCCGGCATTGATTCTCCAACATACAAATTATCCAAATGGCTAGTGAATGAATATAAGAACTTGCCCCATAAAGTAGATAACCTATGTGTAGAAAACTCCGTAGATTTTGTAAATAAAATTGAAAAGACTGAATTGAAAGATGGGGAAATCCTTGTATCATTCGACGTTTGTTCACTTTTCCCAAGCGTACCAATTCCAGAAACTCTGGAGTATTTGGTTGAATTTTTGAAATTAAATAACGTAGATGACGTGAAAATCGCGGAATATAAAAGGTTAACTAAATTATGCATGTCACAAAATTGTTTTCAAATAGGCGGAAAATGGTTCGAACAGGTGGAAGGCACGGCGATGGGTAATCCTTTATCTCCTTTTATTGCGAACCTTTTCATGAGCAAATTTGAGACGAACCTGAAAAATGAAACCAAATATTTCCAGAGAATTTGGCTTAGGTACGTAGATGATATTTTCGCTGTGTTTGATACCAACAAAGGAAACATACAAGATTTTCTAGCAGAATTGAACTCAAAATTTACCACGATCAAGTTTACTATTGAAGAAGAAGTGAACAATCGCCTTCCGTTTCTAGATACTCTAGTCATACGCAACAACAATAAATTAGAAATAGACATCTACAGAAAAGAAACTAATTCCAACAGATTCATCACGTTTGATTCGCACCATTGCGAACAACAAAAAATGTCCGCTATTAGTTTTCTGATCAATAGACTCGTCAGATTTCCGCTAAACAAGAGCAGGTACGACAAAGAATTAAAGTATATAAAAGATGTAGCGAGGTACAATGGTTTCTCTTCTATGGATGTCGACCGTATTTTAAGGAAGGTCCAATACAAACAACACATCAGAAATTCCACGACCTTGACATCAACAAACACCGGTAATAAGAAATTTATAACGCTTCCTTTTCACCCTACAGTAAAAGGGTTAAGTAAAATTTTCCGACAACTAAATATGAACGTATCTTTTGTATCAAAAAACAACTTAAAGAATCTCTTAGGGAATCCCAAAGATAAACCGGAGATGATAAAAAGGTCTGGAATATACCAAATCGCATGCAATGATTGTGAGAAAGTTTATATTGGACAAACAAAAAGGAGTATCGAAACGAGATTCAAAGAACATATTAGACACTATCGTTTCGACAAACCTGAACTATCAAGCGTAGCAGAGCATATGGTAAAATCCGGACATAAGATTGATTTAAAAAATTTGACACTACTTAAAAACGTGAACTCGTATAGAGAATTAGACGCGTACGAAACGATATGTATGAAAAAGAACGGAAACTTATTGAACAGAGAACCACCCCCAATTGCACACTCGAGTTTGATGGATTTATTACCATAGGCTCTGTTAAAGATAGGTTTCGCTTTCGGTCCATCCTTTCCCAGGCATTAGACCACCGAGTAGATTGTAGATAGTCATATGTTTTAGAAATTTTAGAGCCTGCGTAGAAAATAATTTACATGTGTGATACAGTTTTTACTTTTAGTCGGTAACACGATTGACAATGAGAGCCCACGTGCTCTCGAAACGCTGCGTTCCGCATAATTAATAAATTTGTGTGAGTGGAGTTTACTGCTATACCTGTGAATTGTACATCCACACAGTCCTTGTAATCGTCACTTGCGTGGAAGGTTCATCTTCGCTGAATCGATTTAACGAGCGTATCTACTTTTAATTGCTTGTATTGAATCTTAAAACTCAGAAAGCTCGCCAAATATCATAAGGTGTACTCAGTCGTGTATTAATATGAAGCTAACAAAGCAAATTCTTTATCTCATAGTGACTCACTCCCACCATTCATTCCTAATTTAATAACGGCTATTGCCAGTGCACGGTATAGACGCGTATTATTGGAAAAATAATCCGTCGGCAGTACGGGTAAAGTTCCGCTTCTCTCAGCTAATAAAAAGTAAACAGTAATAGCCTCGCCCGGTTCGTCGTTCCACTCGTTGAGTAAAATGGAAGACGAAAAGCTCGAACGAGCTAACCGCACCAACAAAAGTGTACTTTTATCGGCGCGCCATGTCGGATCTTTCTTCGTTGCAGCAAAGATCCGATGCGAGCCTTTGTGGTGCAATGAAATACCCGCGGGTTCGCGTTGCGCTCCCGCCTCGTAACTCCCTCATTCGGAAAAATATTATTCTAGATAACCGGTTGGAGTCGTTTCGAAACTTTCGCTGTGCTCACTGATACGTATACATGTACGTAGGTATTCTTCTGCGAGCATAAGAATTATATTGAGTTTTTACTAGCGATCTCGCATTTATGATTTATTTATTCACGAGAATTGAAGATTTACTACAAGTAGGAGAATTATATAACCGTAACTCTTTCGCGGTTGAACTGAAGCATCTTTCAAACAATCTGAAAATAATACGGTTTATGATTACACCCTAATATGACCAACAGTTGTATGCGACATCTTTGAGATGGACGGAATAAATTTATTACTGTCATGTGCATATTCCATGTTCTTTATCATAAAAATATAATTGTGCATATTAGAATATCATAATGTTTTATAAGATTAGGTTTTCGCATGTTAAAATTTCAACAAGGTGTAAAGTTTTCTCAACGTTCCATTCAGAAAATATTTTCAATTATAATTTAGCAACAGAGATCCTACTAAAAACTGTTCTGGTTTGTAAATTACTTTCTAAAAGAAATTAAGGAAAATTGTCTAAGATAAAATTGAAGTACACTGCTTCAAACATCAGCAACATAAAGTGTAACATAAGTATTGTACTTTTGATATCCAGCTTCAAAATGGGTTTGCTGCTGCCACTGAAATGCCAGTATCAACGTGATACCTGTAGAATGAGGGGGCAATGAGCAAAGGTTCCCGGGCGTCAATTCAGATATTAATGAAACTTGGTAGGTAAGTAGAGTATGTTGGGACTTGAAAATAAAAATTTTCTTGATTTAACTTTTGAACGGAAATAGATAGACAAATATTTAAATACAATTGTATCTCACCGAAAGGGCTTTCAGGACACATGAATATGGACGGGCGTGAAGTTAGCAACGGTGTTTCCAGCAACGGTCTTGCGGTGCGGCAATCTCGTCCAGGTTGTATAGTACACGCATAGTAAACGTTATCCGGCATCCACAAAAAATAATTACTCCTTATGCCTCCGGTGCCTATTACAACGTGAACCGACGACGACGCTAGTTCATTGTCGGGTCGTCGAAGGGGTGCAAAAAAATAAAATAAATACAAAATATTTTTTCTCCATCTTATAAAGCGACGTCAATGATTTCTAGATAGCTAGAATCATAGTAGACGGGATGCTTTACATCACCAAATGACAAAAGTTGTTTGTCGGGTCGCCGAAGGGGGGCAAAAAAATTAAAAAAATACAAAATATTTTTTCTCCATCTTATAAAGCGACGTCAATGATTTCTAGATAGCTAGAATCATAGTAGACGGGATGCTTTACATCACCAAATGACAAAAGTTGTTTGTCGGGTCGCCGAAGGGGGGCAAAAAAATTAAAAAAATACAAAATATTTTTTCTCCATCTTATAAGGCGATGTCAATGATTTATAAATAGCCACAATTATAGTAGGCGGGATGCTTTACATCAACAAGTAACAAAGTTCATTGTCGGCTCGTCAAAGGGGTGCAAAGAATAAAATATTTACAACCTTTCTTGACCATGTTAATCATTTCCCTTTATGTACGAGTTGAAAAACAGTTTTTTGAGGCCGATACATCGCCTTAAACCTGCTACCAATAATCGCTTCTTCACGATTGTAACAGAAACATTTGTTCGTCATTCTGTATTAATGGGCGTTGCGATATCTAGTACCGTTAGACGTCGATTTCTTCCCGAAGTCGTAAATCTATCTTCACTTCCCAAAGTCACCCATGGCCGCCCACTTCGTCTTTTACCAAGATTTGTCTGTCTCTCTTCTCCATGCCAATACGTAATGCACACCTTTCGGTGGAATCCGCGACCGTAGAGCAATTTCTTCCTCGGTATATTTTTCGTGGCGAAAAATACAAATATTACTACGTCGTTCTACGATCAACTGCCTGTGTTTTGGAATTTTTATATTGAGTACTTTACGAAATTGTTATAATTGCTCACTAATTTCAAAAACTAATTCCGCACAGAAAGGCTATATTACACTAAGGATTAATACCGTTACCAGATGCACTAAATGATTACCGAAGTAGTATAAAACCGTTTGATCTAAAGTAATTACTGCAGATATTTTACGTCATCTCCGTCAAACAATAGTCATATTCTTGGAAAAAATGTATTGTTGAAATTTGTATATAAATGTTTGGACTTTACACGGATTACGTGTAACAATTTTATATCTGCATAGAATAATTTATAATAGAGATTAAGAATTTTACGATATGTCTACCAGTTGTATTATTTTAAAGGAATTTCACCTCACATCTAAACTCATGGACGATAGTATAAATCAATAAATACAGTTTGACACATATATTATTTCTATCGAATATTAATACCACAATTAGTAAAACAAAGACAGAACAATCAATTTATTCCAATCGTTAGACTTGTACAACAAAAACTATTTCCTAAGTTTTTGGTACTTCAACGGGGTCTAACGGGATTGGTAGTCTCAGCACTCCGGAGCTGTTGTCCCTCAAGGTTGGAGTTATCTGTTGTTTTCCTCACTCCACGACGAATATTGAGAGCGAATATCTTAAGACGCACCACAGGCGCAGGCGTAGTAATAACTCGTGATCTGCCCTGATACCCCTGTAATTGGCGAAAGCTGTTGGGAAATGTGAAAACAGTATTTTTGTTATTATTAGTATTTGCAAAATTCATATAATTTTATTTGGATTAGGTGTTGATACTGTTGTCTAAATATTTCGTTATAGAGTAATGTAATCTTTCACTTTCTACAATGCATGTAGGGACACGAATCTTTGAATTTTTTGCCCTATGTTTAGAGCAAACATTTTAATTCAAGAAGCAAACTCTATTGTAAATAAATAAGGGAAAATGTTACTATAATATGTATTTAGATATATGTGTAGCTCTTACATATGTATGTATACGTTTTAATGCTTTCTGTAGTGCACGTCTTCTTCGTTCGTATTTCTTGTTCCCTGACTTAATTTCAATTATTCGTTTCCTTTTCCAATTCTTTCTTTGAATATGTACTTCCTCCTTTCTTTCCTGTTTTTCGGCAATTTCCTATAAGCCCGAAAAATATGGGGGAGGATTATACTTTAATTCCTGCATTGATTAGAAAAAAAGCCGGTATATATGTATATATATATATATATATATATATATATATATGTATTGCCGTATTTTTAACTCAATCCTCATTTCTTTTTGTATCATCTAGTCATCTTGCCTTTAACAAAGGAGATAAAATAGTGTACAGCTACCCTCCATTATTGAATCTAATGTTTAACATAAAGGTAATCTTTCTGGACATTTTATTATTCAATCATCTAAGTTAATGTAATTCAAAACACAACTTTGCAAATAAGGGTAGTATGGTTCTGTTGAGGGAATATTTTTAAAATGCAATAGTTCGAGTGACCCTCGCGTTTTATAAACGTTCTGTTGGTGAAATTTTAAATTTATAATTGTTAATTTATGACCCTTTGGATTTTCAAATTTGATTTGACATCGTTTGTTTTTATCAGAGAAAGAATATTTGTAATCGGCTTACTCAGTTCCAGCAACGCGAATTTTGTCGAGTGTTAATATAACACATGGGCTGAAAAGTCCCGGACCTTTTCTTGGTTCAAAATTAGCTTTATTCATCAACGTAATCTCCATCAAGAGCAACGCAATCATTCCAGCGCCGCTCTAACGTTTCAATACCACTTTTGTAGAACGATTTATCTTTTGCCTCAAAATAGGCTTCATTCGTGCGAAATTTCTTACCGGCGAGCATTTTTCTGAGGTCTGCGAACAACCAGTAGTCGCTGGGAGCCAAATCTGGCGAATACGGTGGATGTGGGAGCAATTCGAAGTTCAATTCATGTAGTTTTGCCATTGTTTTGATTGACTTGTGACACGGTGCGTTGTCTTGATGAAACAAAATTTTTTCTTTGCCATATGCGGTCGTTTCTTTGCAATTTCGGCCTTCAAACGCTCCAATAACGCTACATAATATTCACTGTTGATGGTATTTCCTTTCTCAAGATAGTCGATGAATATTACACCACTCACATCCCAAAATACCCAGGCCATAACCTTTCCTGCCGATTGTTGTGCTTTCGGGCGCTTTGGACGAGGTTCACCAGTTGCTGTCCACTCAGATGACGATCGTTTTGATTCCGGAGTGAAGTGATGGATCCATGTTTCATCCGTTGTCACATATCGACGCAAAAATTCCGGTTTGTTACGTTTAAACATGGCCAAAGACTGCTCAGAATCATCAACACGTTCTTGTTTTTGGTCAACAGTGAGCAAACGCGGAACCCACTTTGAACAGAGCTTTCTCATAGTCAAATGCTCATGCAATATAAAACCAATACGTTCTTTTGATATCTTTACGATGTCAGTTAACTCACGCAACTTCACTTTTCGATCATTCAAACGATTTTGTGGATTTTTTTGATGTTTTCTGGTGTTACCGCCTCATTTGGACGTCCACTGCGTTCTGCATCATCGGTGTCTCTGCGACCACGTTTGAAGTCAGCAAACCAACGTTTTATTGTTGTTTCTGATGGAGCGGAGTCCCCATAACACTTTTCAAGCCATTGCTTCGCTTGAGCTGTATTTTTTCCCATCAAGAAGCAGTGTAAAATTAAAACACGAAATTGTTTTTGATCCATTGTTTTGAAAATAACAAAAGTAGCGTGACTCTTAGGACAATAACTCACAAACTAGCGTCATCTATGTGTTAAGCCCGGGACTTTTCAGCCCATGTGTTATATTACTGGAGCTACTCGCTACATCAATGCGAAGTTGTTGTCTCAGCGGCAAAGACCAGCATTACGGCATTTGCTAACCCTTCTGAACGTACCCTTGTATTACGGACCTTGACTCGCTAATTGATAAAGGGGTTTCCTACTCAGCTGTTGTGTCGCGACTAATAATCTGCACAAGGAACAATGGCGCTGCTTCACTGTTCTAGCTGTCTAACGCCTACCGTCAAACAATACACTATATATCATATAGCCAGTCGCGGCAAAGTGGGGTAAGTTATAATGCATGTTTTCATGCTTGTTTCAGTCAGATGAGGACGGCGTGCGGAATAATATTTTTTAATGATGGATAGCACCATTCCACGTCGAGTGATATTATATTTGCAAAGTTAAACTTAATGAATCAATGGAAATTTATCTTAGTATGAGAAAATCGGAATCCTTGCCAATAACACTTTCAAATTTTCGTATTAAACTTTCATTTTTTCGCGTTCCGTCGCACACAAGTATGAGTGAATTGTTTTTTCTTCAAACGGGCATCTTGCAGTAGAAATTTTTGCACTTTTTCGACGATGTCTGATGTGGTGGCCTCAACTGGCCGTCCTGAGCGGAGGTCGTTTTCAATCGACTCCCGACCATGTTTAAAGAGACCATGCCACTTATAAATCATTGATTTACTAGGGCACTGTTCCCCATAAACGGTTTCCACTTCATTCAATATGGTTTGAGCGTTCTTTCCTTGCTTTGTAAGGAACTTTATCACAGCACCGTGCTCAATTTCCTCCATAGTTTCAGTTTTCTTCCGGATTGACTTGTTTAGCAGGCAACTATTCGTAAACGACTGACGCTATAGGGTTGCAACTTAACTTATATACTAATGATGAGTCGCCAATCAGAATGACGCCTAGCGGGCGCTCCTATCCCCACTCCATCGCCTCCATTCCACGAACTTCTGGATCTCCCCTCGTATACTATACATAAAGACAGCACCGCAGCGTATGCGTCTAGGATTCGTGTATCCATACCTACCCCAATCTAATCAGCTGTAGTGAATAAAGGATTAATTCCGGTATTATATAAATATCTAAAAAAAAACTCTGAAATCTCATCCTGGCTTAATGCCAGCGGAAGCAGCAGTTTTTTTTACTGATTTATCGACCCAATTGGATGTTATCCGACCCTTCATCACGCTAATGTTCGCATATAGTTTATTACTTATTGAAGATGAACCCGACGTGCAGACGAAATGTCTATTTACTCCGAACTGGACGTGAATAGAACATAACGGTGAAGGTTCCTGTTCGTTAAATAAATGAAGCGCAACCGAGCTGGATCTCACACTCAATTATAATGAGAAAGATTATTTAATTCATCTTTTCCGATGTGATACTCTGAACCTGCAATTATTTCGTAAGTAATTATTTACTTCGAACCTACCCCACCCTTTTATTTTCTTAGCGAACTCCTCGTTCTAATCTACGTGAAATATAAGATGCGGTTCACAAAGCAAACACGACGAATGAATGGGTTAAAGTAAGCAGTGCTATGGAAGGTAAACATGTCTGGAAAGAAAAATACAAAGGTCAGAGTTGTAGAATGTTGGATATTCGTTGTTCTGATAAAGTAAGGAGAAAATACAGCGACGAGAAAAGAAAGGACGGTGCAATACAAAGAGAAAAGCGAACGAGAAGCAAAAGATACGTTCTTTCCCTCAAATAAGCAAATTAGATTTACCGCTATTTATCTTTTTTGTTTATGCGAATGGTGAACTAAAAACGAGCTCAATATATAATGAAGATTTTATATTTTTAACTTTTATCATGTACACTACCGCTCAAAAGTGTTTAGGCACTCTCACTGACAGCAAAAATGTTAATAATATTTACTTTTTATGTACAGATACACGTACATGAATAAAAATATATTAAATAAATGTGAAAATTAAAACGTTTAATTTAAATTTTGCTTTCATCTATGTGACCTCCTCTTGATTTAATAATTGCAGCACACAATCGAGGCATTCTCTCAATAAGTTTTGCCATGCCTTGTGTTATTGAGGTCCAACTCGATTGCAATTTGTTCCGCACGTCAGTAGTTGATGTCGGAGCCGATTTCCGTACTTCCCGATCTAGTTCTTCCCATAGTAACTCGATTGGATTCAAGTCGGGGCTCCGGGGAGACCAATCCATAATTTTGACAGTTCCCTTCTCTTCTAAATGTCGTAAATAGTCTTTACATAATTTAGAAGAATGTTTTGGGTCATTATCTTGCTGGAAGATAAAATTTTGACCTAAAAGTCGAATTCCGGAAGGTATTGCGTAGTTCTCCAAAATTTCGCGGTAGCCTTCTTTTTTTAATATACCGTCAATTTTCACAATGTCCCCTACACTAGGGCCAGAAAAACAGCCCCAAATGATGATAGAACCTCCATCATGCTTCACGGTAGCAGCAATACACTCTTCTCTGGCACGTTCACCCACAGATCTTCTTGCGAGAATGCGTCTTCGGGTTCCGAACAGCTCAAATTTGGACTCATCCGTCCATAGGACGTTGTTCCACTCTTCTATGGACCAGTGTTGGTGTTCACAAGCCCATTTAAGTCGCTTTTGCTTGTTCTGTCTGCGTAGTAGTGGTTTTTTCATCGCAATACGTCCATGGAGCCCGGCTTTCTGTAGGCGATGTTTGACTGTAGAAACACTAACTAGTTTTTGGCGACCAACATTTAATTCTGCGGTGATTTCCGGCGCTGTTTTGCGTCTATTTAACTTGCTGGTAACCACTATTCTGCGATCATCTGCAGATGTTGTCGCTTTTGGCCTTCCACTCCGTCTTTTCTTAAGAAAACTGCCAGTTTCCCGATATTTTTTTACGTTATAGTCAACTGTAGCGTGGTGTATTTTCATTTTTTTGGCAATTTGTCGATTACTTATACCAGTTTTATGGTAAGCTACTATAAGCGCACGTGTTTCCGTACTAATTTCTCTTCGCGGAGGCATTTTAAAAAATCGTCACACGATATTTCGCTCACGACGTGAATAGAGTAAATACCACGCTGCAACTGACCATATGTTACAGATTTCACTATAATCTTTTAGGAAGGTAATTTAAACATTATTACCTACAATCTAACAGATGACTAAAAATACGCAGTAAATTCAGAGGGATTGTTATTGTAATTGCACCGCAGTAAACAGTTTATGGTAATGACGCCTTCCTATTTACATAAGGGATATACTCACGCTTTTGTACAAGGTTTTTGTGCAGAAAATTAGCTGATACATGTTCTAAGATAATTTCTGAAAATACTACATCTATAGGAGGGGTGTGAAATAGAAGAAAAGGTGAAAAGAGGTTTCCAAATCGCGGATAGATGATATCCGTCTTCCCTACTAATATTACCTGGGTGTTTTTGAATCTCCATTGCTTCCCTGACTTCTCTACCATGGAAATGAGGATTTTTCGCGATGACCGAGGTTTCTTCAAACAAAATATTGTGAACCGTTTCCAGATGACGTTCGGCTACCGCAGACGATGATGCGTGCCCCGATTTTAGATGACGTTTGTGCTTTTTAATACGGGTTTCTATTGAACGACCTGCCTCACCTGTGTATACTAGACCGCAAGAGTAGGGGACTTTGTGACTCCTTTCGAAGATAGAGTCTGAACCTGATCCTTAGGAGAAGGGAGAATGTTGGCAATTTTCGAAGGAGGCTTAAACACTACCGTGATGTTTTGTTTCCTAAGGATCCTGCCGATGCGTTCGGTAACACCGTGAATGAAAGGAAGATAAGAATCTTGGGACTTGTCTGCGTGTGAGGGATGTATGTATTTTTTGATGACTTTCTGTATATTCCTACCTCGATACCCATTATTTTGAAGCGATGACTTGACGTGCTGGAGTTCTTTCGACAGACTGTCAGGTTCAGAAACGGAAACAGCACGACTTACGAGGGAATTTACCACACTTAACTTTTGCGCCGGATGAATTTTCGCGGGGTGTTGGGTGTTGGGATGACCAAGAAAATTATCCAAAGTATCCCTACCGTGGGGCCAAATGATGAAGGTGTCATCTACATATCGATACCAAACTTTCGGTTGTAGCTCTGAGTTTTCCAGAGCGACGGATTCCACAAAAATGATTGCAACAACAGGTGAAAGCGGCGAACCCATGGCGGCTCCTGATACTTGTTTAAAGAATTTTCCTTGGAAGACAAAAGAGGTCGATGTGAGTTATCTATTAGGGAGACCCAATCGGGAGATTTGTTGTCCTGTTCTGGTAGCTGTTGGATGATATTAAGAGAATCTGGAATGGGTAAAACGACATCAAACCTGACTAACAGATCTGTAGGTTCAATAGTAATCCCCGAGATGAGTTCAACGTAATGCGCGGAGTTTAAAACACGTGACGGGGTCTGGTGTATTCTTTGAGAAATCTCGCATGATACTTAGCGAGATTATACGTGGGTGAATCAATGGAGTGAGCACCATAGGGCGAAGCGGGGCCCTTTCTTTGTGTATCTTAGGAAGACTGTACAATCGGGGCGGTTTGGAATTTCGGGGAATGAGACGGCGTTGTGTTTCCGTAGGGATATTGGAAGAATTTCTTAGAGAAGAAATTCCTCGTTCAAGGGCTAGTGTTGGATCACATTTATTACCAACTCTGGCCGTGGAAGCCTACGTATTTATATTACATCCATATTTTCTATGACCAATAATTGCACGTGCTGTTTAGTTTTGTCAAATAGTTTTCGTTAAAATTACATTACGGACTGAATAAAATAAAAAGCATGACATTGTAAAGTAAACCAAACTATTAGGTTATCATTAATTTTACAATTTTAACGTTATTTTAATCTTTAGTTTATACTAAAAACAACTGTTTCAATAAAATATGTCTAGTGAAGCTTCGTATAAACTAACGTGATTGATTTTGTTCCAGGTAAGGATTCCAATACTTCGCCCTCCAAGCTGATCGCGCAAAATTAATAGTAGTTGGTAAGATTAGTTTATATAACCATTATACGATTTTATGGGGTTGAATCTATGTAGTTGGCAGTAATTTTCTAGATATACATGATCGAATACAATAAGTTTCATGAAATGCTTGCACAATGATGGACGTATCACGGGACTTATCCCGATATTACCTCATTGGTATATTCGTACATATTTACTAGAGATATTTCCATGACTATTAACACTAATCAGGAACATTATTCAATTAACATAGATCAATTATTCAAATTATTATTAACAATTTTAATGGAACGATACAGAGAAAACAGAAGTAAGCTCAGTTAGAATTAGTTGCTATAGCTTCACACTTACCAAAGATATATTAGGCAATAGGCGGAATCTTGATTAAGAAGAATTCCTAGATTTCTGCTCACAAGGTAAAGTTCTAAATCCAGATTTTAATGAAATTTGGTTGAAAGTAGGACACATTAAAGTATGTACATGGCAAAGTTCTATACCTATCGAAATCCACTGTGACGGGAGGAAGTTAGATTTTCGATTTTATATTTCATACTTGGGGGCGGTCTAGAATAACACATGGGCTGAAAAGTCCCGGGCCTAACAAAGAAAACACGGTTTTCTTGGTTCAAAACGCAATCATTCCAGCGCCGTTCTAACATTTCAATACCGCTTTTGTAGAACGATTTATCTTTTGCCTCTTCATTCGTGCGAAATTTCTTACCGGTAAGAATTTTTTTGAGGTCTGCGAACGGCCAGAAGTCGCTGGGAGCCAAATCTGGCGAATACGGTGGATGTGGGAGCAATTCGAAGTTCAATTCATGTAGTTTTGCCATTGTTTTGATTGACTTGTGACACGGTGCGTTGTCTTGATGAAACAATTTTTTTTCTTTGCGATATGCGGTCGTTTCTTTGCAAGTTCGGCCTTCAAACGCTCCAATAACGCTATATAATATTCACTGTTGATGGTATTTCCTTTTTCAAGATAGTCGATGAATATTACACCACGCACATCCCAAAATACCGAGGCAATAACCTTTCCAGCCGATTGTTGTGCTTTCGGCCGCTTTGGACGAGGTTCACCAGTTGCTGTTCACTCAGATGACGATCGTTTTGATTCCGGAGTGAAGTGATGGATCCATGTTTCATCCATTGTCGCATATCGACGCAAAAATTCCGGTTTGTTACGTTTAGACATGGCCAAACACTGCTCAGAATCATCAACACGTTCTTGTTTTTGGTCAACAGTGAGCAAACGCGGCACCCTCTTTGAACAGAGATTTCTCATAGTCAAATGCTCATGCAATATAAAGCCAATACGTTCTTTTGATATCTCTACGATGTCAGCTAACTCACGCAACTTCACTTTTCGATCATTCAAAACGATTTTGTGGATTTTTTTGATGTTTTCTGGTGTTACCGCCTCATTTGGACGTCCACTGCGTTCTGCATCATCGGTGTCTCTACGACCACGTTTGAAGTCAGCAAACCAACGTTTTATTGTTGTTTCTGATGGAGCGGAGTCCCCATAACACTTTTCAAGCCATTGCTTCGCTTGAACGGTATTTTTCCCATCAAGAAGCAGTGTAAAATTAAAACACGAAATTGTTTTAGATCCATTGTTTTGAAAATAACAAAAGTAGCGTGACTCTTAGCACAATAACTCACGAACTAATGAATAGAATATCATGAAATTTTAACAGCTGTCTTTTGAAGGTTAGTACTAACTGAGAGAAAAGTGACTGCAATAAAACTACCGTCATCTATGTGTTAGGCCCGGGACTTTTCAGCCCAGGTGTTACATATAAAACTCTCATTGGATTTGGGGATCATTGTATACCTCCGTATAAAGTAATAAATTGTCTTTTAATTAAAATGTAGCAAAACATGCAATGTTTCGACATGCTCTTCAGGCATACCACGGTGAATCAACTGTTTGCGTATATTCTTTGTTGTATTTCTTCTATTACCGCTGCATATTTTCGGAAAGTATCAGTGCCTTTACATTTTTAATGAATGTGCGGTATTGAAAGCTAACAAATTTTCAAAGAGGCATTTTTAAGGAGAGGAACGGAGATGGAAACACCTCGTCGAATCCATTAAAAAATCATCTCCCGTGAGATTTTTAGATACAAAAGATGATATCGCAGCCGGGTATTGATGGAAAGGGGGTAAAAAAATGTTCGAGAGTAAACTTAGTTATACGCCGGTTTTTCTCTTCGTAGCGTCAGGCTGTGGCAAAAAAATTCGGCTTTCGCAATGACGAAGCCGTATTGCAGCCAGCGGCAGCCGCCTATTTTCGTATACGCGCTGCCGCTCTATAGAGAAATTTAAATGTAATTCCGGAATCCCCATGCTCCGTCGAACCCCTTGGGCTAAATAATCGTGCGTTTCCTTATTTCTCGCAGGAAAGGAGACCTCGTTCTGCCCGATGGGATTTGTGTACGAATTGACGAGCGCGACGAAACACGGACATGGCGCTTTAAATAAGAACACAGAAAAAAGTCTATTTACGTCAACAGCTATTTTGCTATACGTTCAAATCAGGTTGATATTGAATTGGAACGTCGTTAGTTATTTGCGTATATATGTATATATATTTACGAATCTCGAGCGCCATGGCTTACTTGTATACGTACACTCATATTCCCACTCATATGTAGAAAGCACCCCCCAGCAACAATCAATATTTACGTTAGTATCGAATTTCAAAGGAAGTAAGCATTGTTTAAACTTACGAATTTTTATGTTCCCGAACTAAACAAGAAACAAGGGAATGCAGTAATAAAAATATATTTTTTAGTATACGTAGTCCACTTCCTTTTGAATAGGTACATACATTATACTCTTTGAATAACACCACTAGTTTGTGATAAGTATGTTTTGGTACCTCCGTATAAAGAACGAAGTTAAGTTTTGAATGGAAATTGGTCACAGGGTAAGAAATATATTTACTGTATATTAATATACACTACCGCTCATAATAGTAGGAACACTTCCTATTTCATACAAAATTTGACGCTTGCTTTAAAACTTTAAATAAACCAATTATAGGAAAGATATTTATTCACCTAGGACTTATTGCACATGTGTATACAAAGGAAAAAGTAATAATAAACATTACAAGTCATAAAGTAAGTTATACTTTCTTCTCGTCGAAAAATCCACCTCTTGATTTAATAACTGCTCACAGAATTCGTGGCATTCATTTTACCAATCTTCTTAGTGTACCTATTTTTGGACGTTATGCATTATCTTCTAGTTCGTCTGTTCGGTTCATCTCACAGAAGCTCTATCGTATTAAGATCCGGACTCAGGGGAGGCCAAGCCATTATTTTGAATATTCGTTCATTTTCTGCATCAGCGAGGTAGTTTCTGCATAATAACAACGTGTGCTTCGGATCGCTATCTTACATCAACTCAAAATTATAACCTGTTAAGCGAAATCCAGATGGTAGAGCATTTTCTCCTAATATCGCGTGTTAATTCTCCTTACTCATTATTCCGTCAATTTTCACAAGGTCCCTTGTTCCACTTAATAAAAAAACAACCCCACGGAAGAATAGAACCACCCCGTCTCTTTATTGTTAGTGTAATGCATTCGTCTTTTGAGCGCCTGACAAATGCTCTACGATTTTAACCAAACACTTTATATTTGGATTCATCAGTCCACAACTCGTTTCCCCATTGTTATATTGTCCAGCCTTTGTGAGTGTTAGCCCACTGGATACGTTTTTCTTTATTCCCATGACGTAGCAACGGTTTTCGTGTAGCAATACGGCCGTGGAAGTTTACTTCTTCCAAACGATGTTCCTAACGGATATTTTCCTGTTTCTAGCCCGATTCTTTTCCGCCGTAATTTCAGGAGCCGTTAATCGTGTACTTCTCTTACTAAGCAATTCGATGCGTTCATCGTCGCCCATGGATGCGGCTCGAGAATATCTTGGACGGTTTTTGCTAGCAAGTTTGTTCAAAGCGGCCAACAGTTAAATTTACCTTGGACTTTTTTACGTTAAGTCGCTCGGAAATATTCCGTATAGAATATCCTTCTTGATGCAGCGTTAATATTGCTGATCGTATTTCAACACTAAGCGGTTTTCCGCAAGGCCTTTTTACACAAGAATTAAATTATCTACTCGCACAAAGAAATAACAATATCGAGCTGCACGTAACAGTATTTAATGATTAACTTGACTCATTATTAATGTTATTTATGGATATTTTATGGTGTAAATACCATCTCTACAGAGACTCAGTCAATTCTTAGAATTCGGGTTTCATTTAGAGTGTGATAAAATTTCTACCCGTGTATTACTTAAAATATCTCTATCTGGCATTGTTTGTATTGCACCCAATTATTTCAAGATTTTGAAAGGAAATGTTCCAGTTTCATTATTTATCAACTTAGTTCTTTAATTAGTAAATTGTGTACATGTTTATAGAATTATTAGGTGAATAAAAGTACTACTTATAAGGTATTTTGTTAAAACTTATAGTGTCTATTCTATTATGAGTGGTGGTGTATATACATGCTTTGCCATTTCGAACAATATTCGTCAGATTTCCGCTAAACAAGAGCAGGTACGACAAAGAATTAAAGTATATCAAAGATGTAGCGAGGTACAATGGTTTCTCTTCGATGGATGTCGACCGTATTTTAAGGAAGGTCCAATACAAACAACACATCAGAAATTCCACGACCTTGACATCAACAAACACCGGTAATAAGAAATTTATAATTCTTCCTTTTCACCCAACAGTAAAAGGGTTAAGCAAAATTTTCCGACAACTAAATATGAACGTGTCTTTTGTGTCAAAAAACAACTTAAAGGATCTCTTAGGGAATCCCAAAGATAAACCGGAGATGATAAAAAGGTCTGAAATATACCAAATCGCCTGCAATGATTGTGAGAAAGTTTATATTGGACAAACGAAAGGAGTATCGAAACGAGGTTCAAAGAACATATTAGACACTATCGTTTCGACAAACCAGAACTATCAAGCGAAGCAGAGCATATAGTAAAATCCGGAAAATCTGACACTACCTAAAAACGATATGTATGAAAAAGAACGGAAACTTATTGAACAGAGAACCATCCCCAATTGCACACTCGAGTTTGATTGATTTATTACCGTAGGCCCTAATAAAGATACGGTTCGCTTTCGGTCCATCCTTTCCCGAAAAAGGCATTAGACCACCGAGTAGATTGTAAATAGTCAGATGTTTTAGAAATTTTAGAGCCTGTGTAGAAAATAATTTGCATGTGTGATACAGTTTTTACTTTCAGTCGGTAACACGGTTGACAATGAGAGTCTACGTGCTTTCGAAACGCTGCGTTCCGCATAGTTAATAAATTTGTGTGAGTGGAGTTTACTGCTATACCTGTGAATTGTACATCCACACAGTCCTTGCAATCGTCATTTCATTTAATATTAAACTACTTGTCTGAGACTGCATATTTTTGTACAGCACGGATAGCTTTTCTGACGCTTGCTTTGTATATTTAACCAATATTGATTTGTAAAATTGTGTTGAAGATTGTATACTTTTTTCCCAGTGTTTTAGAATATTCCACTAACAGGCATAATAGCACGGAAGATTCTAAAAAAAATAAACGATATTGGGTCAGTTACTTCATAGTTTCGCACGCAGCTCATTGTAGCTTTCAACCATTTTATCAAATATAAAATTGTTTTGTTTAAAATTTTATGCTTCCAAAATTCTCTAACAGTCATCGCTGATGCATTTAGATAACATTCAGGTGGTTTTGGTAATACGAAGGAAATAACACACTTTCTTAATATAGCGCGATAAAGCACTTTGTTATTGTAATTATACCCTGACAAGTCCAAATCAGTTCTTGAAGCCTTTCTAGTTAAAGAAATTTCCACATCTTCAGTCTTGAATAACACAGGATAAATTTTCTTATAATGGGTACTGTACGCCTTCTGCTTCTGTTTGTAATCCTTGCGAAAGTTCATAGCAAATTTGCTTAAAGCTCCCAGTTTGCAACAGATGCGTTAATTGTCTTCTCTTGATTTCTTCAATGGCTTCATTAATTATATAGGCAACTCCCAATGCGTTTCCAATAGACATCCTGATTCTATCTAGTAAACTATTAAGAATATGCACCAAAAAGTAGTTCCGTCATTTTGTTAATTTAATTTTGCATATTTTCTGTATATTTGTAATAATTCCCTTTTCGGGAATGTTTAGTTTTTCTAGGGCATACGCTGTGGTAAAGTAAAAAGCTTTCAAGCGAAATAACTTCACTATAATGACATTATTTGCTCGTGAAGATGTCAGCAGCAATATCCTACGATATCAACATATTACCGCTGGAATTCCCAAGGGAAAGCTTTACATCAAAATGCGACAAGAAAATATGTAATACTTATATTAATTACGAGAAGAAAACTTTCTAATTACGTATACGTGTATATCTAATCTCCAATTATTAACTAAAACGCCGTTTTCTGCAGATCTTGATGTAACTGTATTGTTCGTTGAAATTTTGTACTAATTACTTTATACAAGCAAATAACGTCATACGTACAGTTATCCTCTATACTGGGAGTAGTACAGTAAATGCTCGAGGGAAGGACAGTCTGCTACACTCATTTCTTTCAATACACCGGACTAATAACCTTCTTTGGAAAATTTTTAGATCCGTCTTTATTCGCACCTTTTAGCTGTCTAATGTTGCACTTAGATACTTTCAAGCTTAAATAAACATTTATTGAAGAATATGTTTCTCTTGATATCTTTAGGTTTGTGCACGTTAATCTTCGGTGTTAACAAGTTGACATTTACAATTTCAGAGTTAATAAATGTAGAGCCGATTCACTATACGCAAGAGTGTAGGCATAGGATCTTTAAATTCTATAAGGAGAAACCTGTCAATTGTTCTCAATTCACTTTAACAGTTCGCACGACTCTTGTCCAATACACAATACCTCCTATGGTTAACCAGGCATCCGGACGTTAAACGTCTTCCTCTTATCTTCCCTTCTTATCGCGGCAAGAAAACAATTTAACTTTGTGAGTATGAAAATGGGAATGTCAAAAGCAGATACGCGCTTGAAAAATGTTAAAAGTTTCATCCTACATCCCTTTCCCAATGGCGTTCGTCCTAAGACCGCTCAAATTTTAAGGTGGATTCTTGTCGCGTCTAAGTTTTCGTCGACTGGCATCCTGAGCGATGTCGGTGTACGGTTGAAAGGTGCGTAAGACAACATATATAATTGATTATGAGCTCGGTGTTTGGCGTGACATTGTCGCGTGAGATTTATTCGTGTAAGATAAGAGCGTCGTAAAAAGTTTCTTTTCTTATGATATAATGCAAAACAAGCACAGTATACATGTGTTTCGATAAAATTGGCTTTAGGGATGATTACAAATGGTCTTATTCTAACATACGTATTTTTCGATGAAGAAAATGTGGTATTATTTATCGTCCTGTGAACATAGAGCAGACCAAGATAAATGAGTTCAATACCCCTTGCTTACATGTTTTCCCTTATAACCTCGGTAATCAGTGGTACAATACGAATATTTTGTAACTCAAATAGGAGTACATCTAAAAATGAAGTATTCCTATTTCATACATATTGAAGTCCCTTTTAATAGAAAAAATACTTGGAAGAATAAAAAATAAAGATGTTCTGTCCTTGTATAACTGTGTTTTATTTGTTTTTGAGAGTTTATCAAATTCTACGAATTGCATCCAACGTTCTCAGGGTACTATAAATTACGTTTTCCCTGAGTTTTTGACATTACAAAAACGGAACCCGTAAACTCCTAGTCTACGTAGTTCAATGGTATATTTGTGGTGGTGAGCGGCCCAACGGGTTAATAACTTCTTTTAGCTTGTTATAACTGCAGGAGTCTTAGGTGTTCCATTACCTTATTAGTGCATCTCCCCGCTCTAAAACGTGAAGCGCCGCTAATTATTTTCCCAACTGCGAATGGTGACTCGGAATCGCCCGAGAAAGTATCGCCACTATTGACGGACATTGGTTTCGAATATACAACACCTGAGTTACGAAATTCAGGTGCTGGTCTTCTTATCACTGGACCACCGAGCTGTTAAACGGTTAATAGCATTACTGTGTCACCTATAGAACATATTATACTATGCATGTAGAGTACTTCTGAGGAAGGGAGGAATATCAGTAAAACTAAAGACTTGCCCCATAAGAATAATTGTTGATTGTACTTCGAGCAGTACCAGTATTTTCACTTCTTGTACCACTTAAATAACATTTAACGTATTAACAATTTTATTTCGTGAGTTAATCTTTTTAATCATCTATCCAACAAAATATAATGTAATACAGTTTCGATTTCTTTTCCAACCTAATGCAAAAAAGCACGCATTTTCGTAGTATTAGTTGAAACCGTGAAATGGAATAAGTGCTAATTTTGTATGTATTAGGTGTG
Organism: Trypoxylus dichotomus; assembly: GCA_023509865.1. Classification (NCBI taxonomy): domain Eukaryota; kingdom Metazoa; phylum Arthropoda; class Insecta; order Coleoptera; family Scarabaeidae; genus Trypoxylus; species Trypoxylus dichotomus. The sequence goes on from CM042078.1 coordinate 3,342,948, forward strand.
AAGTAGTTGGTAGCTCTTGCACACGTAAATTACTGTGTTATGATAAATTTTGCAACAATGCCTTGAATTGCTTTCAGATCTGATTATCTGTTTGTGTATTCCCCTGTGGTTGTACAATTACTCTTATTGAATTCCTCGTACGTCAGGCTGAAGTGATTTCTTACTATTTACGAAAAATATTGGGTAACGATTGATTCTATTTTTTCTTACAATTCTAATCGTGAAATACTCTTTCTCTTTTAGAACAACAAGCAAGTTTGCAATGCAACTTGACCATCCATACAGATGTCGAATTTTTCTCAGTGATAAATAAGATTGCAGATCTTTTTCTGAAGGTATTTCTTGAGCGGGACTCCTCTTTTTTTCTCTTGTATTGGCTAGAGTTTCTTAATTGGAGGAATTGGAATTGGCTAGTATCGTCCAAATGTAATTCAATTGTTACAGGAACACATTTTGGAATATTTCAATTTTCTCTAAAAGTATACACCTTCATCGATATCTTACCTCATTGACAAACTCATCAGGATCCAGACTGCATCAATTTTATTCAAAAGAAAAACAATATTTAGTATGTAATGGTGTATATCGTAATATCTGAGCAGACAGTAATAATACCAACTGCATAACGAATTAGACATGCGCGTTTTCAGTTATGCTACGAGGGGAGGTCCAGAAGTTCGTGGAATGAAAGGGTTTTAAATAAAATAAAACAATAAATCTATTTTTCATTTTCAATATAATCACCCTTAAGCACAATACATTTATTTTATCTATGAATTAATTTTTCTAAACCATCATAAAAATATTTTTTATTTTTCGCCCCAAAATGGGCCAAAATTGCCTCCTTTACCTCATTGTCATCGGAAAACTTTCTTCCACGTAAGTCTTTTTTTAAATTGGGGAACAAATAAAAATCACTAGGTGCCAGGTCTGGACTGTAGGGTGGATAGACTATTGATTGAAAACCACGCTTGTGCAGAACAGCCATTGCAACTTTGCTCTTGTGAACCGGCGCATTGTCTTGCAAGAGCAACACACCCTTGGTCAATTTTCCTCGACGTTTTTCCTTGATGGCCTCCTTTAATTTTTCTAATATCGCTGCGTAATATTCTCCGGTTATGCTCCTACCTTTTTCTTTGTAATCAATCAATAATATTCCTTTACAATCCCAAAAAACAGTAGCAATCAACTTTCCAGCCGATTCTGACACTTTGAATTTCTTTGGCGGTGGTGTCCCCTTTTTATGCCATTGCGTGGACTCCTGTTCGGACTCAGGCTCAAAGTGATGAACCCATGTTTCATCTCCGGTAACACTCCGTTCCAAAATCTATTCAGGTTTGTCAACAGCTCCAAAAATTGTTTGGACGCACAGACTGTTTCTGCAGCGGTATGAGTATTCTCGGTACCCATCTTGCACTGACTTTTGTCATACCCAGGTGGTCATGTAGGATACGCAAAATGGTGGTATCTGATACTCCAACTAATGCAGATAATTGTTTTTTCTTCAAACGGGCATCTTGCAGTAGAAATTTTTGCACTTTTTCGACGATGTCTGATGTGGTGACCTCAACTGGCCGTCCTGAGCGGGGATCGTCTGCAATCGACTCCTGACCATATTTAAAAATACCATGCCACGTATAAATCATTGATTTACTAGGGCACTGTTCCCCATAAACGGTTCCCATTTCATTCAATATGGTTTGAGCGTTCTTTTCTTGCTTTGCAAGGAACTTGATCACAGCACCGTGTTCAATTTCCTCCATAGTTTCAGTTTTCTTCCGGATTGACTGACGCTATAGGGCTGCAACTTAACTTATATACTAATGATGAGTCGCCAATCAGAATGACACCTAACGAGCGCCCCTATCCCTACTCCATCCCCTCCATTCCACGAACTTCCGGACCTCCCCTCGTATAGAGACAGCAATAATGAATATATTTTAATACCTTGATGTAGAAATGCCTGCAACTGTATTCTAATACCTGAGCAGACATAATATTAATAACTCCAAATTCATAATCTTAATTAAAACGATAAAAATAATATAAAACTTCCGTTGGCTTTTTAAACGATAAAGTTTGATTGTTATTGTAATTTTCTACGTTAAAATTGAATGAAAAAGTTTTATACGGCTTCCGCGTTTGCCAGAGAGGGGTGGTTTCGGATCCTGCCGAACACCATGTAAAATATTTCGTTAAATTTTAACATCGAAAATTGTAAAAAAAAAACAAAAATCATCAGTTAATATTGTATTGTTCTCCAGTTTACTAAATATTTTTTCAACAACAACTTTCAATTTTTTCTGCCTAAAATGTCGAGTAACCATTTTACATATTATACGAAACTACAGTTCATGCGTGTTCCATTTTCGAGACAGTCAAATTCGAAGTACTTTGCGCATTATTCCTTTATTGTAGTATTTATTGCTCTTAAAAGAATGTGATTGTAATTGGGCAATTATAAATAAATTAGTCTTCCGATAATTTTTCTAAAACAGGAAAAAAGAAAAAGACAGGACCAACCTCACAGTATCTCAAATTATTTTATTAAACTATGGCTACCGGTTGCGTGCACATTTGCACATTGTTAGGCCAAAACACTCCAGGAAAGGACTATACATCTCTTTTGATTATATAGTCCTTGAAATACTGTGAAATTGGTCCCGTTTACCTTCACTTATTCCTGTATTTTGATATGAACTCACATTTCAATCTTTTGTTTAAGCAGTAAAGACGTCCGTTAAAATTCAGAAATAAAGTGGAAGTTAAGAAAGTAATGATGTTATTAGATTTATTTCTATATCACAAAATCTCATTTGAGTCAATTTTAAAAAGAAATCAATACAACTGTTGAATGAATTTTACCCCACAGATACTATACAACGTTTAAATCAAATTATATTGAGCACAAAGAGGCCAAATATGTTGAATAGCGAAAGTAATCTTAGATGTTCTCAAATAGGTAATTTATACTTCTCTTTAAATTCAAAATTAATGCCTAATCCAAGGTAGATGGCGTTATTTGCGCGTAGAATCCCCCAATTAATATCTATACCTATAGAAAAATAGCAGGTGAAGGTCGACGGCATTGAAGGGTTAATTGTACGAAAAGAAATACACAGAAATCGCAAAAATCCCGGAGGCGCGTCAAAATCCTCACTGAATTCGCCCGCTTAATTCCCTAAATTTAATTACGGCAATCCAAAAGCCCAATTAGCCGCGCGAATATACAAAAATGATTTAGAAGATTTGGGGTAAGCGAGGACGAGAAGGTGCCTTGCGCGCGGAATCGAGGCCGCATTCAATCCTGTTGCGAAAGGATATAGAAGAGATATATAAGATAGCGGTGATAATGCTGATGGGGAATGAGCGCCTATTATTAAATCGTCTTAGGCGTACCGGTTGAATATTTATCAAGTGACTATCGACAATAAAGAGACGAAGGTAGCTTTCTCATCCCATTTCGCTCTACGAACTCCCTATTCGCGGCGCGTAATCTTCTTATTAGGGCAGAAAGGCTTACCTCGTCCGATTCCGCTATATACACCCGCTATGCATAATTTAATGCGTACGGTCGGCAACAAAGGGAGAAAGCTCGGTCCGTGGTGGAGAAAGAGTCTGCATATACGAGAATTTAGAAGGGAAAGAGTCGAATGAGACCGATGAGTGGGTTTGTTACGATCTTCCTTTGCTGTAAATACGCCATCCTCAGAAAATTCACGCACGTTCGACTCCGATTTAACCAAGTAGATAAACATTAAGTAGGAAGGTTATTAGGAACAAGGACACGCACGTACTTGGACGGATATCAATATAAACATCAAACATATACCGCACTAACACATATCGGAAAATACTGGACACATAATAACCTTGCTCCTAATATAATTATATGAATGTAAACTCATACAAGACGATATGAATTAAAATGCTAGGCTTTGCGATATACTAAAAACAGTATCGATGAAATTACCGACTAAAATTTGTGTAAAATACTTTCTAGTTATAATCATAACGTTGTGTAGTACCACAGCTATAGCAGTAAACTCCACTCACACAAATTTATTAATTATGCGGAACGCAGCGTTTCGAGAGCACGTGGGCTCTCATTGTCAACCGTGTTACCGACTGAAAGTAAAAACTATCACACATGCGAATTATTTTCTACGCAGGCTCTAAAATTTCTAAAACATATGACTATTTACAATCTACTCGGTGGTCTAATGCCTTTTACGGGAAAGGATGGGCCGAAAGCGAACGGTATCTTTAACAGGGCCTATGGTAATAAATCAACCAAACTCGAGTGTGGAATTGGGAGTGCTTCTCTGTTCAATAAGTTTCCGTTCTTTTTTATATATACCGTTTCGTACGCGTCTAATTCTCTATACGAGTTCACGTTTTTAAGTAGTTTCAGATTTTTTAAATCAATCTTATGTCCGGATTTTACCATATGCTCTGCTACGCTTGATAGTTCAGGTTTGTCGAAACGATAGTGTCTAATATGTTCTTTGAACCTCGTTTCGATACTCCTTTTTGTTTGTCCAATATAAACTTTCTCACAATCATTGCATGCGATTTGGTATATTCCAGACCTTTTTATCATCTCCGGTTTATCTTTGGGATTCCCTAAGAGATTCTTTAAGTTGTTTTTTGACACAAAAGATACGTTCATATTTATATATATATTTATATATCTACTCGGTGGTGTAATGCCCAAAATACCGAGGCCATAACCTTTCCAGCCGATTGTTGTGTTTTCGGGCGCTTTGGACGAGGTTCACCAGTTGCTGTCCACTCACATGACGATCGCTTTGATTCCGGAGTGAAGTGATGGATCCATATCTCATCCATTGTCACATATCGACGCAAAAATTCCGGTTTGTTACGTTTAAACATGGCCAAACACTGCTCAGAATCATCGACACGTTCTTGTTTTTGGTCAACAGTGAGCAAACGCGGCACCCACTTTGAACAGAGCTTTCTCATAGTCAAATGCTCATGCAATATAAAGCCAATACGTTCTTTTGATATCTTTACGATGTCAGCTAATTCACGCAACTTTACTTTTCGATCATTCAAAACGATTTTGTGGATTTTGTTGATGTTTTCTGGTGTTACCGGCTCATTTGGACGTCCACTGCGTTCTGCATCATCGGTGTCTCTACGACCACGTTTGAAGTCAGCAAACCAACGTTTTATTATTGTTTCTGATGGAGCGGAGTCCCCATAACACTTTTCAAGCCATTGCTTCGCTTGAACGGTATTTTTTCCCATCAAGAAGCAATGTCAAATTAAAACACGAAATTGTTTTTGATCCATTGTTTTGAAAATAACAAAAGTAGCGTGACTCTTAGCACAATAACTCAAACTAATGAATAGAATATCATGAAATTTTAACAGCTGTCTCTTGAAGATTAGTACTAACTGAGAGAAAGGTGACTGCAATAAAACTAGCGTCATCTATGCGTTAGGCCCGGGACTTTTCAGCCCATGTGTTAACTGTAATCTAAAAGTATATACAATAAGAAACAAAATACTTCAATCCATGAATTTACATAATTTCGGCACCAGAGATTTACATATAATATATATACATATAATATAAAACAATTAGCGCAAATTGTCATATTTTGGGTATTCTCTATTTAAACTAATCAATATGTCGCTAGCTGCAGCTAAAATACCGGATATATTAAAAGTATATTTAGTGTATCCTGTTTATAAAAAGACAACGATTACAGAAACTACCGTCCGATCTCAGTTTTATCATTTATAGAAAAAGTAATTGAAATGCTCTAGGGTGGACAGGATTAGAAAGTACCTCAATGACTTTAACATATTGGATGAGAACCAGTTTGGTTATCAAGAGGGAGGAAGCACCAATAATCTACCAATGAAGGCATGGTCAACAATAGTTTGAATGGAGGTGTTTTTGGTGTGTGTATTTGTAGACCTTCCAAAAGCGTTCGACTGCCTGGATTATGATACACTATTATATAAATTCACAGCATTGGAGTTAGAAGAGGCACTAGCGTAGCTAAGAGATCTTTTTAATAGGAAATAGCTCTAGTTGCGGAATATAATTCTTTGGCACTAAGCATAATTATACATATTACCCATGTTATTACAAATGTTTCTTAGAGCTGGTGTTCTTATTCAACAATCAATTTGTTATTGAGAATAGTCTGAAGTACTAATGGAACTCATTACTCGTGTTACTTAATTATTAGTTATGTTACTACTTTGATTAATTAAATTTTTGGGGAGGCACGTCGCGGGGCGCCGCTGCTGCGGATCGCTTTGTTCCGCGGCTGCGGTGGCGTTCGCGAGAGAAATCCCCGGGGGTCGTATTCGTACTGTCGTGTGTGCATGTTTTCTGGATTAAGGTGGTATGTGTGGAGGATAAACTTGTTATTATTATTTGTTTAATTCCGATTCTCACATTTCGTCGTATTTTCCTTGTATGTCTTTTAGAAATAGGATTATTATCATTTTCGCAATCATTTTGATTATTTAGAGATTGTTTAATAACTTAGAAAAAGCGGTTGCAAACATTTGAAATTAAATCATTTAGTATTAATTACTGCACTACATGTAACTTGTAACTTGTTTGGTGTTTGCAAACTACCACTGTAAGGTTTCAAACTTCAGCCAAAGTCTCAAAGTTGCCTATAAATATGTGTCCGTCATGTTACCTCAGTTTCCATTTAGCTAAAATCAAATTATCCGATGTTAGTGCGTGTGTTACTGAGACAAGCCTACAGAGGCAACACTACACACATACTAACAGTATCTGTCCTCTCCGCTACAAGTACTGACGTTAAAAATAATGAAATTTTAAATCACCCTTCAAAAGTAGCCATGGATACATCATCGCTATTTTTTTTCCAATTATACTATCAATATTTTTACACTTACAATGTTATTGATGGATGAAAATCGTCTATTTTCTCTAACTTTTAGTGCTTGACAACAATCTGTTGTCTAACACAAAGAACACATATACTTAAATTCGTTATATATTCATTTAAAAACATACCTTACTTATACAGTGTGCTATCATCATTCGCAATGTGTCTTCGTTTTAGTAACGTCTGCATTGTGCACTCCATCCTTCACTATTTAGGTCGACGTTTCTATTTCACTTAAATAAGTGTTTTCTGTTTACGAGACGATTTCGTTTTTCGCAAGTGTCATCGATTCGGTCAGCAGCAGTTAGCGTAAACGATCGGTCGAATAAGGGACCCGTAAAGTGAACCCAAAACTCGATACTCCAAATAGGAGCTCCCCGTTTCTAAACTCTAATGGTTTCTAGCCGCCGTGGATTCGTTTACCTTTCAAGAATTCTCTTCGTTATGCGGTTTATTCGTAGCATTTGAGCGTTCTACTGAGGACCATTTAGGCACTTTCCAGGATACCATTTCCTAAAGAAGATTGAACGAAAGGTTTTAGGTACTGAAAGGGAAACAATGTTATAGATTTAATTTAAGTGCTAATACGGTTTCTCTATGGTTACATACGAAAATATAGCTGAAGAGTAAATCTGTAACTTCATTTCAAAATCATCTTTTCTTACATAAGTTTCGCAGTAATATCTGCAATGCTACAAGTAAAAGAAATGAAACATAAAGTTTGTTTAGTGTATAGGATCAACCAAATGTTTAGCAAGTGCTCCAAACGAAGATTAGAATGTGGTATATGAGGATGTATGCAGTAATTATTTACACATAATCCAAATTTGTGGAAATTTAACCAAGGACTTGAATCTTGTGTTAGATAATATATGACATGATATCTCAGATTCTGAATAAATTACCAGTAAACCAAAATGCTATGGTCAATAATTTTAGTAGTTAAAATTCTTGTATGGCTTTATAATAGCTTCTTTTGCATGTAAAGTTTATTTACTATCCATTCCAAATTGTACGTGTGAAAACAACATAAAATACGTGCCAGTCTAATATTGATTGTTTATCAAGAATTAACAGAATTAACTTGATGGTGTTCGAAAATGTGGCCGTTGCTTTCCGCACATATTTTCAGATGATTTTGGCTGTATATTTAGACATTTCGTGGCTATTATTACTCATAACTGTACGGTCAGTTGAACCAACGATACACACTGTATTGAATTTATGCACAATTGTAGGATATAACTATAAAAGAAAGTCACTCCGCACGACGCTAACCGAACTTATATCGGCCATCTTACTGTGTGCTACCTATTTCAAGATATAGTGCGGAATGCAGGCTTTTACAGTAGCACGAGCGCAGCAAGTAGTTTGCAATAACACTTAAACTTCAGCATACTCTTAATCTGTACAAAAACTTTGAAGATTTGTGTTTACCAACAAGAGTTGATGAGAAAATTATCGCAGTAAATTAGTAGTGGGTTTGTTTATAATGACGTCCGTCACCATTTATTATGACGTCCGAACCAGTCTTTATATTAATTTTCCTTTTACGCACTCTTTGTAAGATTATATATAAGGCGTATGAGCCAACTGTAAGCCATCTTCTTGAGATTTGCTAAAATAACTGGCTTATTGAAAGTTATTGAAAAGTGTCGTTTTTCAAAGTATAATAATTAGTCTTGGCACAGAGGGGCAAGTTTTAGTGCTGTGCGGAAAAAAACGTGGAGGGGTAAAGCGCGTGGCACGTGGAATCGAGTACCCGTATCAAAGCACGCTTGCTTAGTATTAACAATTAATATTTGATATAGATGTTTGTTTTATTCTGTGTAATGTGCCGTGCACCTTATTAAACCAACAAGCGTTTGTTTCCTTCTGGAGCAAGTATTCGGATTATACATTACCAAGTCGGACATCGTTAACAAACTCTACACAATCTGTTCGTGACTATGTTGAAAGAGGAGTTAAAGCAGAATTGGACGAAACAACCGATCGACAAAAGCATACTCTTTGTACTAGCGGTAACATTTTAAAGGTGGTGTTGAGAGCATTGAACAAATTTCAAGTTTCAACAACCACTAACATGTTTTACTTACCTCGATCTCTGCAAGAAGAGAGTAGCAAGCTGTTACATGTAACATGTAAAATCCATGTTCCCTAAATGTTATCCACGAGTAAATACTTTAATAGCTCATACGAAGGCAGTACTTCTAAAGTTCCCAAAACGTACAAAAGGATTTCACGAACAGTGTCTCAAAGTGCCTGAACCCCCGCAGCCGATTACTAAGCGTTCGGGAACATGGTTAAACGATGCGTTTCACTACTGTAAACATTTTGATAATATGAAGAAGGCAGCTTTACAATTCGATCCGAGACAAGCCAGAGCTCGATGTAGCTTGTGGATTCTGCTCAAATTGTGGACGATGTTCACTCACAGCTATGTACGGCCGAAGGCGAAAAAAAATGAAAGTGTAATGCGAAAATTTGAAGGTGTTATTGACGAGGATTCAGATTTTGTCATACTAAGACAAATTTGTGAAGATACGTCCAAAGATTTATTAAGTTATCACAAGGATTACTTTAGATTTGCAAATATAACATCACTCCTGATGAACTTAATGTGTCGTACTCATTTGACAGAAACAAGTGTGGAAACATATTTAATAATTCCAATATTTAATAGTTGTCACCCAGTTTGTGATTTCGTGAAAACTTCTTAAAACAGTAACTGTTTCTGGACGTTATATAATATATTTTTTATTATTGTTTTATGTGTAAACTTTCCTGTGTCCGCAGCGCATATGCTCACTCATCAAGGTCATCACGAAGGACTTATAAATGATGAAAGTACGTAAACGTTACTAAACACTGGCCTTGATACGGCCTCCCCGCCACCCCACGTTGATCTCCGCACTGCACTGTAACTTTCCCCACTTTACCGAGACCAATGATAATATTTGAATCTGATGTCGTAGCGACTACAAATTTTGAAGACATGTATGGTGTCACTTCATGATGTTTTGTAAACCAGCTTTATTTGATATGTTAAAGAGAAGTACACTCATCAAATTTGTATTCAAAATTAGCTTTGCCATTATTAATGTTTAAATGGTAATACATTTTTTGGCCCACTAAATTCCTATTCCAATGTCTAGCTGTCAGTATAATGGATGATATAAAACGTCACAACTGTCTTCTAATTTGGCTATTATGGAGCATATTTTTCTAATGGTACACGGCAGTCTTTTAATAATAATATATAATATAACGATACAAGGCGTGTCTCGTCAACAGACCAGCATAATCAACATCGCGGCTAGGGTAAGTGCCATCACTTTTGAAGGACAGGTATTTCAAAAATCGTTTTTGCACTCTTTCAAGTAGTACTTGCAGATGGAGATAGTGAGGATACCAAATTATGGAGGCATACTCCAACCCAGTACGGACAAGCGAATAGTATAATGCTTTTAGCGATGCAGGATTATTGAATGATCTGCAGGATCGTATGAGAAATCCTAAGGATTTCATCGCAGAATTTCGTACGGATAGTATGTGGTCTGCAAACGACAAATTTGCATCAAACAGCACGCCCAACTCCATCACAGACGAGTGCCTAGGAACAATAGCCTGACTCACAGCATAATTATAACTGTAGAGTCTATGACATCTAGAGTAGCTTACAACAGTACACTTATCCAGATTCAAATGAATTCCATTCTGTGTACACCATCTAACAATAGTATCCAGACTGTTCTGGAGAAACAAACATTCTGCCGGGGAGGTTATGGTATTGTAGATCTTAAGATCGTCCGCGTATGCCAGTACATTGCAGTCCAGCCCCTATAGGAGATCATCCAAGTAAATATTAAACAGAAGAGGATCCCCGGGTCACACCAGAGGAAGCAGAAAATGTTAAGGATGTATATCCATTGTAGTGAACATAGCATGAACGACCAGTTAAATGCGAGCGGATCAATTGTGTTACACTTGGAGGAAAACCAAAACTACTCAACTTAGATACCATAAGGGAATGATTGATAGTGTCAAATGCTTTACTAAAATCGATGTATAATACATCTACTTGTTGACGTCGTTCCATGGATTCGGCAATATGCTGTGCTAACTCTGCAAGGTTGGTTGTAGTAGACCTTCCTGGAATGGAACCATCTTTTCTTTTTTAATTAAAATAACTGGTATATAGACAACAGGGAGTATCAAATTTTACATAGTTCCTGTAACATTAAATAAAATAAACTCTAAAATATATGGGCAATGTGCCTAATCCGCAAATACAGTTGCTTTTGTCCGAATAACAGGAACGAAAAAAAAAACAGGTCGACTCCAATTACTGCTCTATAAATGTGTAAATTTACTAGATTGTAAAGTACCCTCACACAGGTACTTATATCCAACAGTTATTTTATACATACAGAGGTTGAACAAGTTCGGATGAGTGTTATGTAATGTTTTCTGTTACGTCCGTACTTCGTTGCTGCGTTAAAATTTGTGTTTATTGCGTAAAGCTGTTTACATATAAAGCGCGGATTTATAACCTGAAGAACTTGCGCGTTACACAGTTTTAACTTTTGGGTGGTAGCGGCAACGGCATATAATGCGAACATTAATTAGAGCAGAGCGTTTGTATATCAAAACAATAATTTCATTTACGTTGAATACAGTTTTACGAGTTCGAGTATGAATAATTTAAATTTAATTACATATTTCCTTCGAATGAACGGTACTTGTGTGTATTGTGCACGCTCCTACTGATCCCTAAGTATTTAGACTTTTAGTTTACTTTGATAATGAGTAAACATCTCGCGGAAGTGTGCGGCGGAATTATTCAGTCTGTAACAACTCCACATATACAAATATATATGTATGAGCGTACGATATTAACTTTCTTATCTAAAACAACCCCTCTAAATAATGCCTACATGCCATTATAAACCAGGGTTGGTTTCCTCGAAAATTTCCTTCGCCACATGATACACGTAAGTGTATGTACTTGTAAATACACATGCTGTACATTCTAATTAAAATGAAGTAACCTCTATTATATTATTAGTATTATATTTACAAGCAAACCTCGGAAGCAAGTGAATTCATTAGAAATTAGAAATTGTGGTTATCACCAAGTCAAATACGTTAAATGAGAGAGGGAGAGTACAATAGCCCATCAATGGATCTTTCGATTCTCTACTTTTCAGATGTTTAAAAAATTGCAAATCGTTTTGTTGTCTTACGCCAGAAAATCAAAATCAATTCTTTTAATAAAAAAAATAGACTATCTGCAATAGACTTTTAAAAGGTATAACTTTATTAAGTGTTCAAAACATCATTACCTACACTCTAAAAAATGATAGCAATTTTACTAGTAATGTAAATTTTAATTTAGTGGTTTTCTAAGGAATTTTTAACATTTAATAACATATTCAAGCAAAACCACAATGTTTTTTAGTCTATTTTGAAGACAAGATAGAAAAAAACACCTTAAAATTACCTGTATTGAGAGAATTTTACATGTAATTTGTAGTAAAGATAATATTCGTGCACCGCACGCATACGTGATTGGATTAGTTAGTTGGGAATACTTATCAGCATAGTAATGTTGAATGTGGGATAACGAATCACGGCGGCATCAATCATGTGAACGAGAGGGTCGGAAAATAGTGGATGATAATGTGAACTTATGCTGTAGTGGTGTAGTTTTGAAGACAAATAAGTAGTGTGTTTGTAGTAACTTAGTTTTAAACGTAAATAATAGGCAAACATGCATAATGCCTCAAACGAAGCCTTAAGCTTCTCCACATGGTAAAGTAAATGTAATTTGGAATATGGAAACAGGTGATAAATGAAGGAACAACATGCATATATGAAAATAATTAAAACAAGGGTATAGTTCGTAATGTTCAATGAATGCGTTTAATGCGTAATACGGTTTTAGATCGATTCGAAAAAAATTGCATAGTTCGATACATTTTTGACAATAAAAAAGGAAAACGTTAAATAAAAACAAACACGGTCCCTTTCCAAAAAACAGCAGTCACTACAAGCGTCACAAAGAATTATATTTTCAAATGTTGTACCTGATAAATATTGGTTAACATATTTCGGTATATATATGTATGTGGTCATTGTTTATAGCCGAAGAAGTAGAACTTAAAAGTATTGCTTACACTCCGGGAATGTTCGTTTTCTGTAAAGTAACGAAATAGGGATTACCCTATTTGCTTAAAACAACATATTACAGTTAACAGCGACATAAGCATACTTAATTTGAGCTAGTGCCGATTTTTATAGCAATGCAATAGGGCTTTCTGAAGTATTTAATCGGATTAATTTGGTTATGGGTATATATTTCAATGATTTATTGACTCATGAATGACTTTTACACTATGTTAATAAAGAAAATAAGTCGGCTCCCTTTGAAGCACTGCGACATGATAGTAGGTATAATTTTGTAGCTAACTTGTTTGGTAACGACATTAAATATTTTATCGCATGATTGATTGCCTTGAAGTGGCCTAAGAATGTTACCTATTATTAAATTAATATATTACACGCATGTATTCCATGACGACAGCTATTTTTAAAATATGAAGCGTATCCTGAACTAGGAAAACATTTATTTGTTTGAAGGATCTTACGCTGGAAAACCTGTTTGAAGAACTTATGTTAAGGGATAAATACTTTTAAGTTTATTAGCCTTCACAGGTATAGTAGTAGTTAACGCCACCTAACGTCGTAAAATAGTCGTTTTGAGAGGTGCCTACTACGGTAACCTGGTGTTTACCGTAGTATCCGAAACCACATCAAATTAACACAATTGCAATCTAAAAGGAAATTGAACTTAGGTAGTGGTCACAACAGCAATCAATAATGTCTAATGTACAAATATACATACTTGTCAATTGCTAGCTTCAACGAATGGATATGTTTATGTTTAATAGAAACTCTTACAATTGTGAAGTTAGAGACTTTTACAGGTATAGCAGTAAACTCCACTCACACAAATTAATTAATTATGCGGAACGCAGCGTTTCGAGAGCACGTGGGCTCCCATTGTTAACCGTGTTACCGACTGTTACAGTCGGTAACACGGGATATCCGACTGTTACAGTCGGTAACACGGGATATCCGACTGTTACAGTCGGTAACACGGTTGACAATCGGAGCCCACGTGCTCTCGAAACGCTGCGTTCCGCATAATTAATTAATTTGTGCGAGTGGAGTTTACTGCTATACCTGTGAATTGTACATCCACACAGTCCTTGCAATCGTCATTTATCAGCCTTAGTATAGATGAAAGATAGTGAAATATAAGATTATTGCTATGTTGATAAATAAGACAACAATATCCTTTATTTACTAGGTACTACTTTTGGATAGCCATAAGTGTGTGTGTGAAATAAGTGTTGGGTGTTGATACAGCGCTGAAACTTATATTACATTTGTATATTCATAGAATGAATGAGGAAATTTATAGTAATTGTTCTGGTTAATAACAAGAAACTAACAATTGTTTAAATGATCAATACTAACATTACGCTGCTGAAATTTTGGGTCCCTAACAAGAAGATACGGTTTGTCACTGTAAAGTTACCAATTTCATTTCTGAAAAATTTAATTAGAACATGAATTGAGCAAACATAATTTTGATGTTTAGACTTATTGTTTGAGCTATTTCCTTCGTTTGTGGCAATGTGTCTTCTGCCGTCTTCAGGGCAGGCAGTAAGGACTGTTGCTTGCCAGATTACACTCCCGCAACGTCGGACAATGGGAGTTCTAGAAACCATGGAAATAGCCCAAACAGCAACGTATTTTGGGCTTGTTGGCAAAGGTGTTGATCAGGTGTATGTCGACGTTTCACCAAACTGAGGCTGGCATCTTCAGGACAAAGTTGACTGTTCGTATGTCATATGAGAATGGCGACCATTACTCTTACGACCACCATACACCTGCTCAAGAGCACTGCCCTGCAAACCCAGAAATACATACTGCCAGTTCAAACTCTAGTTATCATCCATCGTCAACATCATCACGTTAAGGGATAATATATACGCAATAAGCAATATAGCCTTACTGAATTAACTAATCCTAATTCCAATGTAAAATTTGGTTTTCGGACGAGTGTAAGTTTTATTTCAATAAGGACATGTATCATGAAAACTACCAATATAAGAACGACTCGATGTTTACGATCAACGACCTCAAAAGTTATCAAAATTTAAATTCCAAGTGGTATTTGCGATATGACTAGTTATAAATTGGAATTATGCCATACTTGAACCGACTCATTAAACCGGATACAACGTTACTAGAGAAAGAAGCAGAATGTTACTCCACGTCGTTGCATAGTTGGAATGTGACAATTTTTCGTATTTCCTAGACAAACAGAGCAAGATTCGTGGTATGGTCCAGACAACATTGTAGAGAAACTGCAAAATACAAAGACGGTAGTGGAAAATGGAGCGGAGGCTTGTGGATAGCGTTACATAGGAGTCGATAACGTTAATTTTGTAAGCCTAATTACTTAAATGTTTAAAATGAGTCCCATGTGAAGCTGAAAATGTACTCCGTTAGAAATATTTTTTCAATTTTTACAAAATATTTCAAAACCTTTTAAATAAAACTTCTCTTATAATTATCAAACTATCGAATCTGTTAAAATCGAGAATTGAGAGACCTCCCATTACTTAATATACTATCCGATTCGTTTTCTTTCACTTCAAATTTTGGGGTCGATACGGATAAGGAGCAACTAGAACAGATCCACAATTTTTTCGTTAAAATCTATTTCTTGAAACATAGAAAAGGGACATATTTCAGTCCTTTAAAAAAGTATATATCACCACTATATTATAGAGGTTGGCTTGTTTTAATTGAAAAGCACCGTATAAACTAATTTAGTTTATGGCGGATGCTGTATAAGTTTTAATGGCTTCGAAACACTTTAATCTCAAACTTTCAGGCTTACTCCACAATCTCACCCCATAAGTTTATATATCTATGCGTGCATTATAAAGATTAAATAAGTTAAAGGTAAGCTGAGTACTGGAAGACGAAGTAAATAACTCACACTAACAAAAAGACACACTCAACTTTCTTCAAGGAACTTTGTAATGTTTTCTTAAGAAAATTTCTATATACAATGAAACTGGAGCGGGAACTGAGTTCTAATAATCTCTTAATTTGCATTTTCTATACATACCGTACTTAATTGATAACTAATAATAGCGCAAATCCAAAAACCAGAGCTTTCATCGTTGATTCTAAAATTATTTTAAGAATTCACAGCTATCGCAGTAAAGCAAATTATACAACTACACAGTCCCTGCAATCGTTGTCATTTTAAAAACGTACTTCGTTCTAATACAACTGGAATTTTAAAATGTCTTATTTGAAACCATTGTAACTGAAAACTGATGTAGCTCCTGTCATTTTCTTGACACTCCAAATTCATATTTAATTGAACCTATAAAAATTCATGTAATTAGTTTCTTCATCATAAAAATACAATCCATAATCTATTTATATATTAAAAAAAGATACTTCCATTTATTAAACTGTTAGATCTTCTGACACTAACATGGTGTACATGAAAATTACATCCTCCCAATTAGACCAAGCGCCCACAAACGATGTAGCCATCCGATTTACGGATACATGTTCCACACCCACATTTAGAACCCTACGCTTTGTATATGTGAGTTATAACGCCGTTCAAAACATCCTATTGTTCGTATTAAGTAGTTTCGTGTGAACAGTTTCCTTTAAGAGCTTTATTTGTAATAGATCGCATACAATGAAGCGAAGATGAAACTATATAAATCAGAAAACAACTATATAAAAAACCAAAATTTAAAAAAATACGTAGCGTTTCTTTGTAGTAATTATTTTACAGCGTTGCTTGAAACAAACGTCTATATTTAAGTTGATGTTTGTTTTAATGAATCACTTCGAGCTTTAGCTGTAATTCAATTGCTATGTGTTTATAAGCTAACACATGGGCTGAAAAGTGCCGGGCCTAACAAAGAAATCACGTTTTTTTTGGTTCAAAATTAGCTTTATTCATCAACGTAATCTCCATCAAGAGCAACGCAATCATTCCAGCGCCGCTCTAACATTTCAATACCATTTTTGTAGAACGATTTAACTTTTGCCTCAAAATAGGCCTCAGTTTCAACGATAACCTCTTCATTCTTCAAATTTCTTAGCGGCGAGCATTTTTTTGAGGTCGGCGAACAGCCAGTAGTCGCTGGGAGCCAAATCTGGCGAATACGGTGGATGTGGGAGCAATTCGAAGTTCAATTCATGTAGTTTTGCCATTGTTTTGATTGATTTGTGACACGGTGCGTTGTCTTGATGAAACAAATTTTTTTTCTTTGCCATATGCGGTCGTTTCTTTGCAATTTCGACCTTCAAACGCTCCAATAACGCTATATAATATTCACTGTTGATGGTATTTCCTTTCTCAAGATAGTCGATGAATATTACACCACGCACATCCCAAAATACCGAGGCCATAACCTTTCCAGCCGATTGTTGTGCTTTCGTGCGCTTTGGACGAGGTTCAGCAGTTGCTGTCCACTCAGATGACGATCGTTTTGATTCCGGAGTGAAGTGATGGATCCATGTTTCATCCATTGTCACATATCGACGCAAAAAATCCGGTTTGTTACGTTTAAACATAGCCAAACACTGCTCAGAATCATCAATACGTTCTTGGTTTTGGTCAACAGTGAGCAAACGCGGCACCCACTTTGAACAGAGCTTTCTCATAGTCAACTGCTCATGCAATATAAAGCCAATACGTTCATTTGAGATCTTTACGATGTCAGCTAACTCACGCAACTTCACTTTTCGATCATTCAAAACGATTTTGTGGATTCTTTTATGTTTTCTGGTGTTACCGCCTCATTTGGACGTCCACTGCGTTCTGCATCATCGGTGTCTCTACGACCACGTTTGAAGTCAGCAAACCAACGTTTTATTGTTGTTTCTGATGGAGTGGAGTCCCCATAACACTGTTCAAGCCATTGCTTCGCTTGAACCGTATTTTTCCCCATCAAGAAGCAGTGTAAAATTAAAACACGAAATTGTTTCTGATCCATTGTTTTGAAAATAACAAAAGTAGAGTGACTCTTAGCACAATAACTCACAAACTAATGAATAGAATATCATGAAATTTTAACAGCTATCTTTTGAAGGTTAGTACTAACTGAGAGAAAGGCGACTGCAATAAAACTAGCGTCATCTATGTGTTAGGCCCGGGACTTTTCAGCCCATGTGTTATGTTATAATTATCTATACATCAAAAGTAATGTCGCTTTACGAAATTCCCTAAATGTAAAAATTCCATTCACCACCAATTGCATAAAGTACTATGCAATGAAACTAATCGAGAGTAACATCCTTATTACAATTATATACACCGTATAAACATTAACAACAGTAAAAAATTATGGACGCAATATCAGCAATGGTTGTATTCGGAGAACGTTAATCGTATTAATTAGTTCTTTTCCTCGCCTGCTGATTCTCTATTATTGTGGTTTGTATAATATGTTCATGGTTATGAACAAAACTCTCGCAAGTTCAAATTTAAGCATATATTATCATATATATTTGCAGTCTAACGAATGAAATCAAGACCAACGCTACCGGTATCAATGACATCAGTCTTCGCGTGTAGAAAATCTGTATCCCTTATCTGATTCACTATATATTTTATATCCTTAGCTTTTACATTAAGCAGTTTATTTTTCACAGCATTTGGAAATCCGACCAGCGATGAACTGGGTGAAATACCACACTGTCCTAAAATCTTTCGTTTGTGTTGTTTTCTCAATATGTCTTCGATTCAAATTACTTATTCAATTCACAAAAAAGGACCGATACAATCACTGTTACGTTCTCCTGGTTTGAAGAACAACGCCGCTGTAGCCTGCTCGTAATTTCCTAAATTACTTGACCAATACTTACTTGTAGAGTATGTTCGCTTATTTACTAGAGGAAAGGTTGTACAGTGAAACTCAATGCGCATGCGCAAAAAAATATATTTAAAAATGAAATGGTTACACGGTTTCCACTCTTGCCTATGTACATGTACGATGTACGTAAGATATATATATTTGCAATAATTGCAGTTATTCGAGCTCTCTTATACATGTAATGTACATTAGCATTTGTATATGTATTTTCATTGGTAGCAACATAAAGTAATGCCTCAGCATGTACGTTGCAAAGCCATGTCTTAATTCTGTTTAAAAGGTTAAACTCTTATATGCTTCCGCTGAAGCTTTGTTAGAGGCATGTACTAATGCCTCTATCTGTTTGCATGCACCACTACCTTTTATAGGAGCCAACCCTATTTATTTCTTAAATTTATAAGCGCACCTCGGTGCTATGCTTATTTATATGTCCCTTTCCGGGAGCCTAATATACCTTCCTTGTTCTAAATTTGCCTAAGGGACTTGGCCCTGTATTATTGGCATGTATTTGTACTTGACCAAATACGTTTGTTATATTCACATTTATAGGGGAACCCACCCTATCTCTTAGAGCTTGAACGCCTGGTCGAGGGCGACAGTAGCGATAATAGCCGATCTCAATACAAAAGTAATGTCACAGCTACCCAGGCGTTCTCGTTTGAAATATTACGCTATGTGCAATCTTTAGCTGTCTACTACTGCGCCCCAAAGAAGGGAAAAATACAGTAACCAGCAAATGTGCGAACTGCGCACCGACAAGTAAAACGGAGCGATGATGCCGACATTAGATAAGAAAACTGGTCCGTGACACTCGTCCGCTACGACGAGCAACTAAATGAAAAATTTCTAAGTCCCGATACGACAAGGACCGAACAAACGTACAAAAGACAACGGGCGCTGCGGCCGCAACGACCGTCAGCAAGAAGCGGAGTGATCGTACTTGTAGAGGAGGTCTATACATGCGCGCCGACAATCTCACCAAAATAATTTCCGACACAAACTTAACTGAAGACTAAAAATATGTATAGACGACAATGGACACAGTAGCCTCGACGTACGATGATAGAAAATCGAGAATTTATACTTATTAAAAAATCTATACATGCGATCCGACGACGTTACCAAATGACTCGCGCCAGAAATAAATGTATAGACAACGTCCTCGACGATTCCCGCCAAAACTAGACAATCTTAGAAATCTCTAATAATCTTACGACGACGTTACTGTACACGTTACGTGAGGCACGAAAGGTGACCGAGAGTACACGATCGCTAATACCTCGACCGTCGCGCGAGAGACGACTGCCTATGCTTGTGTACCTTAAATTTTAAGAAAACTCCCATTACATATCCGACGACGTTGCAGTGAATGATTTCTAATTAGGCAGTTTTAGCTAGCGTAATGCGAATGGCTGGCTTGCATACATATACAATGCGTAATGTACATACATATTAAAATAAAATTGGATATAAGAGAGCAAAATAAATAAATATAAGAATGAAAATAAATAAATATAAAAATGAAAATAAAATAATATTCTAAATGAAAATAATAATGCGAAGAAGATAAAATACATAGTAGTAAAAAAATTTAGAAAATACAAAAAACAATGTTAAGTCCTTAACAATCACCAAATCTCCTTTTCGAGATGATACAACAGCTTGCGGCAATATTCTTTCTTGAGATGTCTCACAAGAAAATTGGCTGATTTCGTTTACTTCCGTGAGCGTGCACTACCAAAATATGTTTGCTTTCCGATACCTTTCAATCACCAAGTGGACACCGGCTTTTGAAATTCAGAATTTATTTGGAATGTAATCTTTCCTGTAGACTGCAGTATGAAATGTAATGGTTGCAAAGCACTGTGTGTGTCTATATAAAACTAAATTGCCTTCCATAACTTTACCACACATTTTGTCATTGATGGGAGACGTTGCTGAGGAATACTGCTACAAACTATCCATTTTTATTGTTACCATTAGAATAAATTTAAAGAACTTACTACGTCTGGCAGAACTACTTTATACGGTATTTTAGTACTGCCTCATTTACCAACTACGTTATTGGAAATTTCTTCTGCGTTTAAAATTTTACCTCGCTCTTAGATTAGAAACTATACTTTGTGCATTCCTTTTCTTAAAACCTATATTAGAAGTATAAATTCTATTTCAACATGAAGTCCCGATATTAGCCAGTTAAATTTAATGCTGCGCTGATATTACCAATATCTGCATCTTACATTGAATCGAATACGCCGCTGCGAGGTCCTCACATGCAATCTTTCCGTCTCCGTTTATCAAAAAATGCTGCTGCAGCCGAAAAAATTTTGGAGCACATGCACCCGAAAATGGAAATTTCATTTAAATTTAATAGTTTTAAAAGTATTCGAACTTGAAAGGGAAAATTTGCTACGTGTTTTTTTTATATATAAAAGAAGAAAAGAATAAAAAAAAAGCATTAGAAACTGTCTTCATTTTCGTTGACATATGTGCGTTTCCAGGAACTTATTACGGTGTTAGTGTTATTGGCAAATATTTTACGAGTTAACCAGGTTCGTTGTTAATTTTCTATTCTATTTTCTCATCTTTTGCCTTTTTAATAACCTCACGAGAAACATTACCGATTCTGGATTCCATATTTCGTTCACTTTTTCGTCAAATTACAAAACTTAGTTACTAGTTGCTTTAATTTAAATTAAAAAAGAAAAGTAGTTTACCAGTGGTTAGGAAAAAAGAGAGAACGGAAAAAGTATTCAACTAAGTGTAACGCACCCGCGGTCTACATACCGTCAAAAGGGACGGTAAACTCGGCAAGCTCCACAGAGTTGAAGTTGCTACACAATCTATGTATTGGGGACCTGATGGCGATGTTTGTTCTAGGTGCGAAACAGTAAAATGTATTTGTTTGCCTAGATTCTGAACGTGGTACAATGAAGTTGATTTTACTCAACAACTCAGGGACATCAAGACCATTATGAAGTAAAGTAAATAGGAATTTACACTCAGCCTATTTTCGACGTAGTTCTAATGAATCAATATTAAATGCCTCTAGCAGAGCACTGTGGCTAAATCCTTGTATCGGGTAAGTATTAAATTTTTCAAAGTACAAGAACTTCAAACACCTTCTCTGAATCTGCTCTAGAAGATGTATCTGATAGATGTACATAGGTGACCAGACCAAGGACGCATACTCCAGTCGAGACCGAACAAAAGCGAAATAAAGAGGAAGAATGGCTGTTATAGAAGCAAATGGTCGTGTAACACGTATAATGAATCCTAACATACTCAACTCTGATGTATAAATAGTGGATATATGCTCCATAAAAGTCATTCTTGAGTCAAAGACGACGCCCAAGTCTCTCATAGGGATCTCTCTACGTAAAGAAGATCCAGCAAAGTGATAGGTATATATAATTGGAGTCGTCTTACGAGTGTAGGTGACAATTTTGCATTTGTTTACATTAACTGTTAGTTTGTTGTTGACACACCACGTGTGGAATATATCGAGTTGACTTTGCAAATAATTGCATTCCTGAGAATTATTAATTGTTGAATACAGCTTCAAGTCATCTGCGTATAACAACTTCGGACAGTTCAGTTGATAGCACAAATCATTTATATATATGAGGAACAGACGTGGACCCAAGTTCCTCCCCTGAGGAACTCCAGAGCTCGGCGTGAAGTAATCAGACTCAAATCCCATGTATGTCACAAATTACTTTCTATCAAGAAGATACGATTGGAATAAAGACAAAAGAGAAGACGAAAATCCAATATTGTCCAATTTATTAATAAGCACGGTGTGGTCGATTCGATCAAAAGCTTTTGTTAGGTCAGTATACACAACATCTACCTGTCTCCCAGCATCAATAATATCAGATAGGTATTGTGTAATTGTAACAAGATTAGTTACCGTAGATCGTTGAGCAACGAAACCGTGTTGGTCATTTGAAATCCAGGGTCTAACTTGAGCATAAATATACTTGTACAAACATTTCTCAAAAACTTTAGCAAAATTATTTAATAACGCTATGGGTCGATAGAAATAACAGACTATTTCATCGTTATCATTTGATGCAAAAAAACTCTCTCTTTTTATCCATGAAGCAACATTTCGCACGTAACCAAACGCCTTTCAATGTCCCTTTCTTTCAACTCACGTGCTACTCAATTCCCTGCCTTCTGAACCCTTCCCAGCGCATGTAGGCGTTTTCCAACGGTGGATTGATCAATATCCAATGCTGCAGACAATTCTTCAAGTGTGTGACATGGACCAATATCATGCGATTCCTCAAGTTCCTAATTTCGGAACTTCTTTGGGACCCCATCGCGTTCTTTTTCGTTGACATCGAAATCACCTACGCCGTAGGCATCCGTAAGTGAACGACACGTTCCTGCAGCACTTTTCTTCAAATGATAGTGGTGGAGAAAAACTGCAAATGCTGCCTTTTTGGAAGAAATTATGACATTTTCCATGCGATATGAATACTTACTGTTTGCACTCCAACCAAAAGTCTTATACTGCATTTAACAACGTATACACAATTTTTTAATCCATGTATCGAAAGGTTAGAAAAGAGTCAAGCGATACTGTTAACGCCATCTATAGGAAAACAATTAAAACTCCCTTACCCAATATTATTTTGTTCACAGTATTTATGAACTGAAGAAAACTGCATAATATAATAGAAGACAAATTCTCAAAAAAAAAGAACATAAGCGCTACTTGATGTGAAAATTGAGTTTTATTACATGTCTTCGTCTCATAAAAGTTACGAAAAAAAACGTATAAAACCTCGATGATCTACGGCGATATTATCCTTACTGAACTCGTCGAAGCTCTTAAGTTAGTAAACAATAATTTTCAAAATGTCTACGAGGCCTTCAGGTCTTGATATTTATTGCCATCCACATTTCAAGCGCGTAAAAATCTTATTGTCAGCGAAAACAATGGTTCTTAATCCATCCGATATAAATTAACGATAGGACGAGAAGAAATCGGATGTAGAGAAGAACAAAACTCAAACGAAATACTTTTCTTGAGGAGAGTTCAATTTTCATTAAGTTTGTGATAAGAGAAGACGAAAGGTAGCTCGACTGTGGTCGTATATTGTACTGGAAATTGCACTTATCTGTTTCTTTGGTAATAGATCGCTACCACTGCTGTTGGCAGGATTATGATTGTGCATTATCGAGGTTAGTCATTGTTTTAAACTTAATCTTTCCCCCGGGAAATTCATCGACGAATTAAACAGACATCGACTGTCTTATTATCGAAAGGTTTTTATCGAATAACTTATAAGTATTAGGACAAGAAAAGGCATGAAATAAATTTTCTCTGAGAGAAAAATTAAATTAAGGCCGAACAAGGATTTTTTACTTAAAAAAAAAGGCAAAATACAAAAACACTTAGTAATTGTACCATACAATACATAGGCATCCAATATGTATATTCCTTGATATAATGATTACATTTGCTACGCATACATAGATATATTTGATCAATTCTGGCAAGGGTGATCAAAGGACAAACTTTTTAGACAAGTGTTTAATATTTATTAATACTATTGATATTTATTTATTTAATAAAAATACTAGCGTCCAGAAAAACGCACTTTAACAGAAAGCAATTCATAGTTAAAGAAAATCGAAATATCTTTAGCCTATAAATTTCCAAGCATTAGTAGAATAGCATAGATTATTTTATATTATTTATTTGAAAGGATTACATCTTTTAAATTTATTAACTGTAAAAACTTTCAGCATTTGACCGTATTAATCACAAGTTACTTTGTGCTAAATTGGAAGCTATTGGCTTCTGCCCTGCGTTGGTGAAATTAATTTCATCTTACCTCTCTGGAAGGAGTGGTTACGTTTTTTATAATGGCTATTCGGCCACTCGCTTCAGAATACTATCTGGAGTTCCGCAGGGTTCTAATCTCGGACCATTCTTATTTAACATTTTTCTGAATGATAGCTAAATTGCGATGTGAGGCTTTAGCTTACGCTTATGATCTTAAAATCTACAATGTTATCGATTCGCTAGTTGATTGCGTTATGTTGCAGACTTACCTTACCCTTATTAATGATTGGTGTACTCTGAATGGCATATCTCTAAATATTGGCGAATGCTTAGTGATCTCTTATAGCAGACGCTCTAATCCGATCATTTTTAATTACTCTGTTGATTCTACATTTATTGCAAGAACTGAAAAAGTGAGGGATTTAGGAGTACTTTTTGACACGAAACTAAGCTTTTCTGATCACATATCTGCTATATGTCTTTCTGCATCTAAATCTTTGGGTTTTCTAATAAGAACTTGTCGCGCCTTTCGTGACATCTCAGTGGTAAGGACTCTGTACTATACTCTTGTTCGATCTAAATTGGAATATGCCAACTTAATTTGGTATCCTCACTACACGTATCAGGTGATTTAAATTGAACGTGTACAAAAGCGGTTCCGCAAATACCTTAGCTATAAAGCTAGCGGTACTTACCCTGATCGTGGTTCAGATTATGTAACGTTGCTGCAGCAACATAATTTTGGTTCATTAGAAGATCGTCGCCATAAAAACAGCGCAAGATTTTTATTTAACCTGTTATCTAATGAAATAGACTCGCCATCATTATTAGCTTATGTCGATTTTCGAGTACCACCACGTTACACACGATCCCTTGATTTTCTCGTGGCGTGTAGGCACAATACAAATATCTTGCCCAAATCGCCTATATTCCATATGGTCACCAATTTCAACAGAATATACTCGTAGAATATTTGTTTATGTTAGGATTACGTTAATTGTTATGAAATGTATTGTATGTATGTGTATGTGTATTACGCATGAGGTATATACATAATCAATGTAATTGCACCAATTGTTTGTATGTTGTCCTGCAAGTGATAGTAATCGTTGGACAAATAAAGATTACTATTATTATTATATACACATATACTGATAGAATTATTACATGAATAAAAGTGTATATATATATATATATATAAGATGCACTGACGGAATTGGTAGAAAAAATTCCACTTATTACTTTATGTCTTCTAATGTTTATATGTTTATTATTACTTTTTCCTTTGTATACACGTGTGCAGTAAGTCGCAGATGAATAAATATATTTCTTATAATTGTTTTTTTAAGTTTTGAAGTAAGCATCAAAATTTGTATGAAATAGAAGTTGTCCATAATATTATGAGCGCTAGTGTATATATATACATATATATATATATAGTAAATATAGGAACTTGAAGAAGGTTTCATGAAGTTATACTCTAATATTGCTATCTTATTATACCATTTGATATTTTGGTAATAAATCAGTTTTAACACATAGGGAACTCGGGTATTAATTGCTTTCTCAACTAGGATGGAGTATAATTAACAACAAAGCGGTCTTAATATGTGCATAGAAGGCAACAGGAATTGAATTAATGATAATCTAGCAATGCAGATACGTACTGGCTGCACCAAACCTATTTAGTAAAGTCTATGTACGTTAGTTGCTCTAGATGGCCTATCGAATAATGACAGTGGAAACAAATAATGCTTTGTTCGTATCAGTGCACATATAAAAAATAGGCACTCCATTATTTTCTAATAGGGTTTACAGGACACTATTGCTTATAAATTTAACCAAGAAGAGATTATTGTGAAGAGATGAATCAAATATCAGCATAAAATTGATTCTCTGGTTTACGATTTGTTTCGTATCATATTACTCTGTTATTGTGACATAACATGAGGAAGTGGAAGAGAATTGAGGACAAAATTGAAATGAGAAAATACATGGAACATTACTTCTTAATTTTATGGAAATACAGCCACGGTTTCAACAGCATATCTAAGGTTAGGAAAACTGTAATTGCAGTTGAAATAAATCTTCTTGTTCTAACGTGAACATACATTTTCAAAAATTCTAATGGAGGCGTCTACTTGCTTAAACTTAGTATAATAGCTATATTTCTATGAACTACAGATCTATTTTAATCCAAACATGGAGAAGGAACTGGTAGCGCAGTATTTCATATATTTCATATCCATTTTCTAATGAACGCGTTACGAGTATTTCGATTGTATTTAATTTGTATCTCTCTTTTTATTTTCGAATACACACGGGCTGAATCGTACCGGGCCTAATAAAGAAAACACGGTTTTTTGGTTCAAAATTAGCTTTATTCATCAACGTAATCTCCATCAAGAGCAACGCAAACATTCCAGCGCCGTTCTAACATTTCAATACCACTTTTGTAGAACGATTTATCTTCTGCCTCAAAATAGGCCTCAGTTTCAGCGATAACCTCTTCATCCGTGCGAAATTTCTTACCGACGAGCATTTTTTTGAGGTCTGCGAACAGCCAGTAGTCGCTGGGAGTCAAATCTGGCGAATACGGTGGATGTGGGAGCAAATCGATGTTCAATTCATGTAGTTTTGCCATTGTTTTGATTGACTTGTAACACGGTGCATTGTCTTGATGAAACAAAATTTTTTTCTTTGCCATATGCGGTCGTTTCTTTGCAATTTCGGCCTTCAAACGCTCCAATAACGCTATATAATATTCATTGTAGATGGTATTTCCTCTCTCAAGATATTCGATGAATATTACACAACGCACATCCCAAAATACCGAGGCCACAACCTTTCCAGCCGATTGTTGTGCTTTCGGGCGCTTTGGACGAGGTTCACCAGTTGCTGTCCATTCAGATCACCATCGTTTTCATTCCGGAATGAAGTGATGGAGCCATGTTTCATCCATTGTCGCATATCGACGCAAGAATTCCGGTTTGTTACGTTTAAACATGGCCAAACACTGCTCAGAATCATCAATACGTTCTTGTTTTTGGTAAACAGTGAGCAAACGCGGCACCCACTTTGAACAGAGCTTTCTCATAGTCAAATGCTCATGCAATATAAAGCCAATACGTGACCCATGTGGGGCTGGCGTAGGTGAGTATGGGGCGAATGTGTAGCTTGTGCAGCATTATGCCCGTTTTGGTATTAAGGACTGGCCCGGAAAGGAGAACGTAGAACTGGTGCATCCTGCCGATTACTCTCGTCCTTGCCC
The DNA here is from genome assembly GCA_023509865.1 of Trypoxylus dichotomus. Classification (NCBI taxonomy): domain Eukaryota; kingdom Metazoa; phylum Arthropoda; class Insecta; order Coleoptera; family Scarabaeidae; genus Trypoxylus; species Trypoxylus dichotomus. The sequence goes on from CM042078.1 coordinate 3,370,929, forward strand.
TTTTCAGATGCCCAGAGAAGGTAAGCCAATTATTAAGGATCATTCGAAGATACTCTACCTTGCCGCTCATTCGATCTCCGTTTTTGACGACGGTGATCTTTTGTTGCAGAGCTTGGTCTCTCCGAGAAAACGCAATCGCTTGCATTTCCTTTGATTGATCTCGAACCCCAGGTGCAAAAGAACTCCGCAATTCCGGCCGCGATCTTAAAGTATCCGAAGGTTGCCACTATAGCGGTATCATCAGCGTAAATGGGATTGAACACTCGATGATCCTAAGGCTTTGGAATGCCGCTGATGGAAATTGTAAACAGTATAGGGCCCAGTGCAGGACCCTGCAGATTGACTGCCCTCTATGCAACTATTCTTATAGACAAATATTATAGTTATTTGCTTCAGTTCTTTTAGCTTTACATGTGTACGAGGTAGGTACCATAAATTCTCGGCCTGATATAGAAAAAAAAACTTGGAACAATATAAAAATTTTATTTTTCAGTATAATCTCCTCTAACTTGTATACATTCATTACAACAATTAATTAATAATTCGATACCCTTGTAAAAACAATCTGAAGTTTTTCCGCCAAAATGTTGTCGTCTTTAAAACGACGTCCCCTAAGGTATTCTCTCAAATTGGAAAACAAATAAAAATCACAAGGGATCATATCCGGACTACACGACGGATATTCCATTTCCTGAAAACTACTTTCGTGGATGGCAGCTTGTGAAACGGCGGCAGCATAGACGGGAGCATTGTTATGTAATAGTCCCACAACTTATGTCAATTTTCCACGATATTTTGCACGAATGCTGTCCCTTAATTTATGCAACAAAGACGCATAATATGCGCCGTTCACGCTTGTATTGCCCTCTTTAAAGTGCATTTGCAAAATGCCCTCACAATCCCAGAATACTGCGGCCATCACCTGTTTCGTAGATTGAACGACTTTCGCCTCTCTGGGACGAAGTTCATCAGGTCGTCGTCATTCCATGGACTCCCTTTTCGATAGGGGATAGTCAAACAGGATCATTGTTTCATCCGCTGTGGGAATGGACTCCAGCATACATCTTGCGACTTTGAAGACGCTTGTACCTGTATAAGCTTGTCAGGCCGACAGTTTATGGCGCCTACCTTGTATCTATGTTGTAAGCTGCGAAAACACGCGTATAATAACATATAATTCTCTCCTTCCAAAAATTTCGCTGGCACATTACGGTTCACAGTTCTAGCATTATATTAATACCACTACTGATATGCTAATATTCTGAATAAGTATTCGCTCTTTTTGGGCATGCGTCTGTATGAAATGACTTCCAAGAAATAGGTCTTCACAATACAAAAGAAAGATGTCAATTGAAAATTTCCTACGTTGGTAGCGACGCAACCTATTCTTAAAGTATTAAAATTAAAAAAATACACGAATACGTAACGAGATTGCTAGATTTTTTCGCTTGCCGCTTTATCTCGACGTTGAATTATTCGTTTTGATAGTCACACAGACGACTTTTTAACGAGTTTTATTTATATCACTCCCTCCTTTTATTCCCGGTAACCAACTAGCGACACGTAAAGTATGCGCCCTTGTCGATGCGGCCATCGCTCCATCTAGCGCGCTTTCTCTCACGGTATTTGATTCACATTTTCACGGCTACCGTGATGACAAACGAATGCATCGCGGCGCTCCGATTTTGCGGTTGAGTAATGTAGTATACATACACGAGATGCGAAGGCCGGGCGACTGCGATAGCGGGTGGACAGTTCCCGACGCCCGTTGTCAGCCTTCAGCGTCGTGTGTCATTATTATCGGATCGAGTTCAACAATTCAAACGTCGAGAGAAGAGCGTCCTGTAGCGTCCGTCGTCATCGCAGTCGGTGCTGATGAGCTGTATCTATAATTGACATCAAATTGTTCCTTTTGGCTTGCGCTGTGGGTTATAATGCGGACTCATTACGGAAACTGAGATAATATCGTCGTTCATGTAAACCTTATATGCATTTTATGGTATGTTACATGCTTGTCTACCGTACGTGAGATGTGTACATTTTCCGGAAGTAATATATGCGATTGTTGCCGATAACTCCAGGGTAGGCAGTAAACTACTTCTGCCTCGTACCAACTTCAATCGTGAATTAAAAGATATATATTAAGCAAAAAATTAATTTACAATGTGAATTACTAATATCTAATACAGAGTGATTTTGGGTAACAGTTTCAACTTCCCTCTTTGTTAAATTTTTGTCATGTTGGCAATTTGGTTTTGAATTCGTAACCAGTAGCGTAGCAAATAGATTGACAAAGTATCTTCAAGATATCAACTTTTTATATTAATTTTCTATAAAAAGAATTGATGTGAATGCGATAAATATAGAATGAAATGTAATAAAGTTGTGTTAAGGTTGCTTTAAAAGGTAAAAAATGATCTGGTGTTTGCTCTAGGTACTAGAAAATTACTACATTTATAACATTCATCTATAAGCCAACTACTTTCGGAATTGGACGGTGTCATTATGAGATAAAAAATCAAATAAGAGTAAGAGGAAAAAGAAATAAAAAAAAAGGAAAAAATGGAAAGAGGGGATGAAAAAAGAACCTCTAGCGTGGTTCACACATCGAGTTACCTTGTCAATTCCCTGTTGTCTCCTGAAGAAGCTTCCTACAACGAAGACGAAACGTCAGCACCCCACCTTTCCCTTTTTCATTCTTTTCCTTTTTCTGTCTACCTTATCTCTTTCCTTCTCTTATTCTTTATTTCACCTTTTCTTCTTTTTTCTCCCCTCTTTTAATTTTTTCCTGTTTCTTTCTTTTTCTTTTTATTTCTTTTTATTTCTTTTTCCTCTTAATTTTATTTCATTTTTATGCCTCATCATGACACGGTCCACTTCCGGAAGTAATTTATTACTGACTCTGGCCGTGGAAGCCCACATATTCATTCCAACATCTATGGATCACCAATTCCATTATGTAACAGAGGAAACAAGAACTTCGGTGGTGATGTAATTCTTCTCACGCATGTGCTGTGACGTTAATCTTGTTTAGCAAAGTGTCGTACTCGAAATCTCTATCTGAATGAGATTCCTCAAGTATGAAATAACAAGCTATCAAATAAATTTCGCGTCAAGTGGATTCTGACTATAAAAAACGTGCATACTCCTAATTTGTATTTGCTTGTCATTTACTGACAGTTCAATTATATAGTTGTCAAAACATGTTTAGATTTGAACTTTCACAATTTTAAAATGTTTTTTCCCACTGAACAGAAATTGCTTATGATCGAGTCTAATGTTCGTAATGGACAAATGGTTGAAGAATAATGATCATCCCCTCTTGGAGACTGTTTGCAAGAATTTCAATACGAATTTCTAAACTTGGAATTTGATTATAAAGGATTTACGTTTATTTCCTTATCGCATGATCTGTTTTCAACTAATTTCGTCTGTTGATCATCCCCGAAGAATAACATTTTATCATTGGTTCTTGAATAATTTCAACAGTATCCCACTTGACAAAACATTCTTTTCTGATAAAGCATTGTTTTATCTGAATGGTTATGTCAATTCACAGAGTATGAGAATGTGGTATATAGAAAAACTTGATTATTTTTTATGTTGAAACATCTCTCCGTCGATAGAAAATTGGTCTTTGGTGTGCTATACGTTCGCTATTTATAATGGAACCTTAACACCGAAGAGGTATCGAGAAGAAACTCTATTTCCTTTCATTAATCATCTAAAGAAGAAATTACTTATGGTTAATTTGAACTAAACGGAGCCGGGGCATATTAATATGCTGCAACAGATTTTTCGTCTTAGTAAGCTTTTTTTTTAATCCTATGTCCTTTATACCTTGCGGTGTCGGACTATTTATTTCTTATTTTTATCTTCCACAGGTTCCTGTTCTGAGCCAGTTGTTTGGCTTTCAATCCATCCCATACTTCTCTTTTCCAATGTTCTATACACCTGCTCCTTCCAGGTGTTTCGGGGTCTACCTATTCTGTTTTTGCTCTCTGTTTTGGCTTCAAATATCCTCTTTGTGATTCGATCTTCTTCCATTCTGTGTAGGTGTCCAAGCCATCACAGTTGTCTCTCTTCTATGACCAAATCAAACTGAGAGATAACTATAGAGAAAACCAAAAATTATTCTACGGAACAATAAAACAATTGAGACAGAAGAAAGCGCCGATATTGAAAAATATAAAGGATGACAAAGGAAATTAGTAAGCCTAAATACTGAAGATCATGTAATATTGCACCTTGCGACTTCTTCTTATGGCCATTTAAAAGAAAATTCGTTTATAGGGTTCAAATACCTGATATCGCACATATTCAAAACAGAATTTTAGGGTGTTTAATGAAATTGACCATGGCATGTTGTAAAATGTGTTTTTTTGGTGTAAGAAAAGATGCAAGATGTGTCTTGAATGTATTGGGTATCACTTTCAACAGTTTTTGTAAAAAAAAATTGTAAATAAAGATGTTTCATTTGTTGAGCATTACGATGTAACATTTAAGTAAGATAACCAAAAAATAATGACAGTACATAAGTAATAATCTCAGGCATATATTTTATATCCAAAGTTCATTTCGACGCGAAATTTATTTCATCGCTTCGTATAAAAGTTTCAGAAATTTCCATTGAGCAGACTCTCCAAAATTTACATGAGTTATGTGGGAAACAAGATCAAAACACCGTGCTCCAACTGGGACCAAATAAAATGCAAATCCTTCCAATTGCAATAAATGGATCCGTAAGGTTTATAAGCTTTCAGCCCAATTTTCGAAATATGGACAGAAAAAGACAGCAAAGAATCACGAACTGCACCCCTACATCTCTAACCGAGAAGGGACCCTCAACACTGTTTCCCCAATCGTGTATTGAAAAGATACCGGTTGTTCACGTTTCCTAAGTGTTACATGTCAGCATTTAGATACTTTTAAGAATATTCTAAATGCTCCGTACCAGTCGTAAACGCTGTGGAAATCCCCCTGAGGTAGGTCAGAATCACCAGGAATGTCAATGATAGAGAACAGTTTAACATCATCAGCATACAAAAGGATTTCATCTCTCACATTATTAACAAAATCATGAATGAATAGAAGAAATATCGGGAGCCCAAGGTTAGATCCTTGAGCTATACCTGATGCAGCTACATGTTTGAAAGACGCAAAATTCTGTAACAATCACTGTCGGTAATGTAAGATTCAAACAAAGAGCATAGCGATTCAAAAAGTCCAAACAATTGCAACTTTTAAATGAGTTCATAGTGATCAATCTCATCAAAAGCCCCTTGAAACTCCAAATAGACTGCATCCACTTGATCTTTAATACTAAGAATTAAGACTAGCAATTACAGAACCCATGTTGGGTGAGAGATATCACTCTGCGAAGCTAAAGGTATAACTGTGTAAACAAGGTGTGCTAAAATGCTTTAGAAACAATTGTAAAGCAAGGAAATTGGTCAGTAATTACTATTATCAGACTATAAATTGAGGGATGTCTAGAGATACTATTTTTGATGTTATCCAGTACTATGTTCTTTTGCCACTAGATCTTTTTTATGTAAAAATAGGGAAACTAAAGTAATAATACACACTATATTGTCTTTCTTATGGGTCTAGTAAACTCTCCTTCATGTAGAAAGTGTGGGAAGGCAGAAGAAATTCCTGCCCGGCAGTCTGCAGGGAAAAACAAGTTCACCTTGGGGATGTTCAGCTTGACCAATCCAAGTTAGAAAAATTACCACTCGAGCGGATTATGGACTTTACTGTTCAGGTACAACCCGATCGAGTGAAGTACAATCACATGGGTACACAATAGGCGAGGTACTAGCCGAGTTGCTCCGCGGAGTTAAAGCCCCACCCATGGCTATACAAAAAAAATGTTGTCTTTCGGACAATGCTTCAGGAGGTAATAGAAAATGTGCTTTGCTGTCTAATGCTGTACCTTCTTTCAGATAAATCGATTTTGTAATTTTTTCAAACATTTACAACATTTTCAGTTGTAGAAAACACGAAGTATATTATTTTATTGGATATTATCACGTTGCAAACGTTTTTGTTTACAATAATTATCGGAGTGCCAAACACCGCAATAGCGGCTGTAATAATGTCGTTTTCTCATGTAGCAACGATAGTAAAATACGTTTCCATAAAAAAGAGACACAATCGTAGCCTTATTACAAAACAGCATTTATAACGTGAGAAAAGTTATAATTGACGTTATTCTTTCACGAACAGCGTTCTAGATACGGGAAATTTTGCAATGAATTTGCTAACATTAAGTATGGCGTAGAAAGTTTCAAGAAATTTAGCGATTTAATGAATCGAATGACTCTCTGTTATTGTTATGGCCTCAATTCCTGCGTTATTGTATTACTGCATTGATTGTACTATGAATTGCAAATTTTATATAGTACGGAAAAACTTGAACACGGAAAGCGGACTTTATTACGCTTACATACATACATCTGCGTACATGTATGTATCTAGTTCATGGAACTTCTAAAAGGAATTAAGAAGGGTTAGCATGCGCTTGGTTAATTGCTCCACTTGCGTTTAAACCAAAATCAAGGCGAACTTTAACATGCCTAATCGCGCGGAGAATCCCGGTCTAACTTGTAATTCTTTTAGAAGCTTTTGACGAGGGTTTTACGTAGCGGTGCCACCAATCAGCGGAAATCTGGTTCAGTGACTATTGACCGCAGAATGCTTTGCGGTATTGAAATGCTTTGGAATTTTTAGCAAATTTAATAATGCACCTCTACAGCTTTGTCCCGCGCGTTTTTTTCAAAAAGACCATCGCGAAACTTCTTTCCTTTGTAAATAAAATCGAATCGCATTTTGTTTCTTGCACGTATATTAGATTTGTTAGGCAGTCGTGCACATTTTGAATAAGAATTTGAAGAATGCGTTCTGCTCAGTGGCGTTACAATAACTTTGAGTTTTAAACATCAGTATATACAGGGTGGCGCAGGTGAACGGGAAATTTTGACATGTATGCATGTATGCAGCATGCCATTTATGTTTCTACAATCAAAATGTTCAAAAGTGTCTCTTTACTTTTTAAAGATGACATCAGAAAGATGCCCTCCCATTCGGCGTTCACACTCTAACAGCCTGTTATGGAAACTATGGAATGCGCGGTGTAGCAAATCTTGGAGAATGGCAGTGATTTCTTGTTGAATGTTCTCCTTCAGTTCATGGATTGTTGCAGGTCGTGTACGGTACACCTTGCCTTTAAGATACCCCCATAGGAAAAAGTCGCACACACTAAGATCAGGGGATCTCGCAGGCCATTCAATGTCACCGTTACGTGAAATAAAGCGTCTTCCAAAGAATTGACGAACTGCTGCCATCGAATGTCGAACGGTGTGTGACGTGGCTCCGTCCTGCTGAAACCACATGTATTCCATATTAAGATTAAGCACGTACAGTCTCGGTGTAAAGAATGTTTGAAGCATTTCAACATATCGAGCGGATGTTACTGTCGCTGCACTACCATCCTCACGTGCAAAAAATAAGGGCCGATAACACCATGACATGATACAGCATACCATATTGTGACCTTGTCGCTATGTAGTGGTCGCTGGTGTAACTCACAAGGATTGTCCGAAAATTCTGTTTGTTTACGACACCGTTCAGGTGGAAATGCGCTTCGTCTGATATCCATATGTTACCAACGAAATTCGCGTCCTCGTTAATTTTAACCAATATCTGCCTACTAAACTCCATACGTGACGCTGGGTCTCGTTCATGTAATTGTTGCACAATCTGCAACTTGTAGGGATGGAAATGTAATTCGTGCAGTATTCTTTGTAAGCCTTGTCGCTTAATCCCTAGCGTAGATGCATGCTGTCGAACGGAGCGGCGATGACTTCTATCCATTGCAGCTCTAACAGCATCAGTGCTCTCTGGAGTACGTACCGTTCGAATGCCACCTGGAGCTTTCTTTTTCAAGACAGATCCTGTTTCTTCAAAATTACGCACCCACGTTGTAATCGCATGCGCAAATGGGACACGTCCATGACGTCCAAGCTGGTAATGCTGTCGAAATATTCTCTGCGCGGCAGTCGCACTATCACCACCAGTCCAACGATCCATGATACTGCCGGCTCTACAGTGCTGACAACTGTAACAAAGCACACTTAAATTTTGGCATGTTTCATTGAAAATCTTGGTGTAATTAATTAGCTCCGGAAACCAAGTCGTGTATTTCTCTAAGAATAAATATGAAATAGTAGACGTATAGTTAGCTCTTTAGCTCATACAAATGCGCTTAACGAATAGTTTATCTAATGAGTTGATGTAAGTAATTTCCCATAAAAGGTTCAGCATCGTTAATGATTTTCCTGCAAATGGTGACTGGGGAACATAGCGCGCCCTCCAAAAAATGTACTGTTGCGAGAGGAACTGAATATCTGATACTACCGCAATCAAACAGGTGTCCTTGCTATTAGACCACTAAGCAATATTGTCCATGAGCTTCAAATAGAATATCTAAAGGCACATATTTGTTTTTAATAAATAATAAACGTCTAAAGTGCTTAAGATGTCCATCTGGCTTACTTGCTTTGTGTAATATCTTAAAAGTCATAACAAGTAAAGTGTACAATTTACAGCGATCTTTACATACAGTTGTATTGCCTTGTCCACATATTAGGAGAATAATTTCACGAAAATTGGAACCTCACTACCTAGATCCGTCCATCGAAGAAACTTAGCATTATATTATAACTCTGCTAATTACTTTATAGTGAAATAGGCTTGGATAATTTCTTATATCTGATTTGGAAATTGCAGGAGTGCGGCTAAAGTGTGAAAATGGGTAATTCTAAAATGCAGAAACTTGCAGTTCATTCTGCAGTCAATAGATCAGATTCCTTCGAAAGCTCGATTTGTCGCTGGATTTTGTAATTGGAACGTGTTAGTACGGACAACACATATGTGAGACCAAACAACAATTCTGAAAGTTATGAATAAAATTAATGGTACCGTTTTAAATAACTGAGAAATTGACATCAAGGAGGTAGCTAGCGTATCAAATGAATATTTGATTTCGTGTTACCGACTGTTAGTCGGTAACACGGTTGACAATGAGAGCCCACGTGCTCTCGAAACGCTGCGTTCCGCATAATTAATAAATTTGTATGAGTGGAGTTTGCTGCTATACCTGTAAAAGTCTCTAACTTCACAATTGTAAGACTTTCTATTAAACATAAACATATCCATTCGTTGAAGCTAGCAATTGACAAGTATATATATTTGTACATTAGACATTATTGATTGCTGTTGTGACCACTACCTAAGTTCAATTTCCTTTTGGGTTGCAATTGTGTTAATTTGACGTGGTTTCGGATACTACGGTAAACACCAGGTTACCGTAGTAGGCACCTCTCAAAACGACTATTTTACGACGTTAGGTGGAGTTAATTGTACTCTTTGTTGTTTCGAATAAGTAATATTGCACTGCCTCTTTACACCACTAGTATTTCCTCATTTATTGTACCAGCTGCCTTTAATTCAGAACATCTAAGCATACACCTTTTTATAGCGTAATTTTAGATGGTCCTGAGCCTGGAGCTATAAATCTACAAGCGGCCATCGCTGTGCGTAAAGTGTCTGAATAAAAATGGTCGTATTATTCATGGCTACCGGGTGAAAAATTCAATAAACAACCATCCGCACAAAGCATCGCTCATCTTTGTTCCATTCCGTAAAGAAAATTTAATCGAAATTCGCACATACACATTCCCCCGCTTAAGGAGGAACAGGCGCCGCTTTAGTTGAAAGTGTCACATTAGTATGATTTAGGCGGCCGCATTTGCGACTCGTATGCAATTTATTGTTTGCTTGTACAACGGACACTTATGGAAGACCGGCGTCCGTACGGAATACGTAATCCACGGATCCTAGCGGGGGGCGGCGGTGAAGGGAAGAAGGGGCGTCAGGAATTTTGTTTAACGCGCACGGGAGGCGGCAAAACAAAGCGTCGCCCCATTCCTGTCGATTATGCATAGGCGGCGGGATTTATTATTAGCGGAAGCTAACTTTTAATTCCGCATCCATTTCGACATCAGGGCGAACAGCTATCGAATGAATATGAATTTTTAATGGACGGCGATTAAAAGTTTTTCGCGCTCTGTAATATTTGCGCGGAGAGGCGGTTAGAATTTGTAATTTCAATAGCTCGTTAACGGAACTTTTGCGATTCGCGTACGACGAGGTATTTTAAATTACATGTTACTCTTTACAGCATCAATAAAAGAGTTGATGGGAATTTTTGAAGATTTTATATCCATTACCCTGGCAATATAAATAAGCACAATATCACGTCCTACACTAGAAAGCTTTTAAGGATTATGTAAGGTTGATATCCAAATATGCTTCGTCGATCATAACTCTTTCTACTAGAATTGATCGGCAATTTCTTACTTATGCAACTGCATACTTACATGGCATAAATTTTACAACATAGGAGTATCTAGTAAAGGTTGGGGCAATGAGGTGCTCGTTTCGTCGGCGTACCAGAGGCGCTGCCGGCTTCATAAGGGTTCAAACTGAATACAATAAGTAATGCTAAGTAATACTATTGTAGAACACTGACCCCTTTAATATCATTATCAGCTGGTTTAGCTTTGTTAAACATCTGCAGCATTAGATAAGTTTCTGCAGTTGTTTCAACAAAATATGTTCGGCGTGATGAGAAAGGGATCGCATACAAAAAAAAATGGCCCTGACATCTGGTGATATAATGTTGGCATAATTAAAATAATCGTTACGGTTGTGCAACAAATTTGTATACAGTGAAATTTCCCTTCGCGGACACCCCTCTTAATATTGGAAAAACACAAGCTGCAGATATAATTAAACATAAAGAAATCCTTCTAAACAAATGGATGTCGAACAGCAATTTGAATGAAAAAAGAAGGTTTTTGACGGGTGATGGTACTAAACTTGTCAAATTGTGTTATGACTGGTTTACAGCAGCTCGGTATTTCTTGTATTAATGCGTTAATTTTCTTTTCATATTAAATTCTAAAATAGAGAAAAAAAACGTGAGATTACCAATAGGTTAGTCGTGACAAAGACGCAAAAAACTTCATTTTTTTTAGGTCCACTAATACGATTTTAAGCAAGAGAAATAGCCTCTTCTTTGGGACATTCTACATTCAATGCTTCTTCTGGTTGGCTTAATAAATTTAGAATCCGCTACAATATAAGTTTTAAAGCGATTTCGGTAGAAGGAGCTTCGGTTAATGCTGAAGATGTTTCATCGTTTTTAAAAAAAATCCTTCTTTCATTAAGGGATATTCACCGAGAGACATCTATAATGCCGATGAGACAGGCCTGTATTTTAGGGCTCTACCCGACCAAACGCTCACATTAAAGAAGGTAAAATGTGTTGGGGGTAAGTATCCCAAAGAGTGGTTTACAATTTTGCATTGTGCAAATATGGCGGGTGAAAAAGAAAAACTCCTAGTCATTGGCATCTAAACCCAGAGCTTTTAAAAGCATTAATATAAATAACCTGTCTGGAAATACAATAAGAAAACTTGAATGATAGGACAAATTATGACAGAGTGGTTGCAAGACCTAGATTGGAAAATGGCTAAAGAAAAAAGAAACATTTTGTTATTTTTAGACAATGCGGGATCTCATCCGAAAGACATTCGCTTAAATAATATAAAAATATTATCTTTACTCCCTAATTGTACATCAGATTGTCAACCACTTGACCAGGGGATTATAAAAAAATTTAAAACTTATTACCGAAGTCTAATACTCAAACATCTGCTAGTAAACATTGAAACTGCTGCTACAGCTTTTGAGTTAACAAAGAAACTTACACCACTGGATGCACTTTATTTGGCAAAAACCACTTGGGACCAAGTAACCAAAGAGACAGTTGAAAATTACTTCCGCAAAGCAGGGTTTAATCGTGTAAATATGCAAATTGAAGACCAGTTAGCTGAGGCTGATACATCTGACCTAGAAGATGATTTGCCTCTCAGTATACTTTCAGATATCCTCGAAAATAAGAATTTATTGAAATTGACGGATATGGAAACCTTAATGATTTTTTGAACGTAGATGAAGATTTGTATGTTGAAGATGCAGATTCAGAACAAGAAATTGCAAATCCAGTTGCAATACAAGAACTTTCGGAAGATTCTGATGTCGATGAGGCTCCAGTGCCAACAGAAGTTATCCCAAATTATGGTAAAACTATTACCCTCGCCAAGCAGCTCAAAAGTTTTGTCGAAAATCACGGAGATACAGAGTCTTTGGAGCTCCTTTCTAAATTAGAAATACGATTTCAAGACGCCATTTTAAAGGAAAAGAGAAGACAAACAACAATATATGAATTCTGAACGGACATCTTCAGTTGGTCCCGTTGGTGTCCGTTCAAGGGAGATTTCACTGTACTTAGAAATACTACATATTTGACTTAATCTAGCAAAATCTGAATCTGTTGTATGCAACGCCATTATTTTTTGCGTCACTTACGGTGTGCAATAGTCAGTCCACTACCACTAACGGCAATCAAGGGCTTTGCAATTTTTTAATACCCCAACTATTTCACAGTAACTATCAAATTGCAATAGTACAATCTCAAAATAATAAAAATGCTGCCTCCGCTCCAATTTCCCAATGAGTAAGAATGGGCTGTAGTGGTACAGGAATGTTCGAATACTATTTGTGACACTTTTGAATACGTTTATAGGACTTGAGAAAAACCGATCCGTAAATGATATCAATCCATTTACGATTGGATAACATCTTTCAATTTTTTCAGCAACAAAGTATAATGCATATACGAAGCACCACCGTGCTATTGTAGTACCACGTATGCACACGCATCTTTCTTGCTCACAGTCTTCTCGCTGACGCCATTACAGCCAGATTGTGTTCTATTCACATTTGTTAGTGACCCTTCAAAATATTTGTAAGCACCCCGAACGTGAAGTGCCAGCCGAAATTCATCGTCAATGATTTATGGTGAAAACGGAATGACAGAAATATGAGAGAAAATCGGCTAGACAATTCAACCAATGTTCATGACGAAGCATGAAGAGGACAGCTTTCTATCATCAATGATGGTTTGGTTGGAAAATTAATGAAAAAAAATCGTGAAAATAAACGGTTCACAATAATTTTTACTAATAAGTTTCCACAAATTTCAGAAACTGTTTTGCATGAGGTTGTCACAAATGGTACTGGCGTATAGGAAAGTTGGTTTTCCGCTCTGACAAATGTCGGACCAATATTACCTGCATACAAAAATAATTTAAGAGCTGCCGTTTCATATAGAAATAAATTTTGTTTCGAATAAAATGTTTTTATGAGTTTTTTCTTCTATAGTCTGGTAGTTTACACATATGTCAGAAATTACCACATCTTTGTTTACAATAATGGTGTACAAAACACATGGTTGCGACATTATCAGTCATATACATTGACACTTAGTTTCTTGGAAGGTGAAATATTTGTAATACATTTAGTACCGACTTTGTAATTGCTACGCAGACGTTCTAGTTATCGAAAGTATTTGCTATACCACCTTCCTGCACGTATGCTGCTACTACTACTCCCTTCAGATGCGATGGTGAATCTACAAGTAAATAACTGTTCTCTAGCATACAAGACCGTTTCGAAGCCGATATTTTATGGCGGCGAACTTGCCTACTAGGTCATGCCAAATGTTAATAGCAATGTTGCTTGAACCTCTCAATTTCTGACGACGTTATCTTGTGGTGGCGAACATGCCGACCAGATTATCCCAAACATCTTGGCAGCAATATTGGTGAATTACCTTCTGGTAGCGGACTATGTGAAATAATATTTCCGGATTTCTGGCCGCGTGTGCTGTTGATCCCGTGTACTGACAGTACATCTACCGCTAGCTGAACGAAAGCGTCCAGAAGAAGATGAGTGAGACATCGTCGAACCGACGACCTAATCGAAAGGGGACCGCTTCGACTACGTCGACGGGACCAACAGCACACGCGGTCAGAAACCCGGGAATATTATTCCACATACGGCGACCATGAAAATGTCCGTTACGAAGTCGACGGTTATAATGCGCATATGCGTCTCCCGTTATTCTTTCTCACTGCAGTATTCCCCTATAATCAGTCTATCAGTCGTTCGTCGAATGCGATACTTCGCTGCTGCCTTTCTACATCGTAGTTATAGTGGGAGAACACATAACATATATATGTATATAATTGCAAAGAAATTCAGATTGAAAAAATTCCTTTGCAATTATCAACGTTTTAATTTTTTTTCCGAAGAAATGTCGGACCTGGTAGGATTTGAATCTACGCCCTCTCGTTATACGGGCTAGTGTCATACTACTAAACCATGAGAGCATGGTCGTTCGTTGCGAGTTGTTCATCTTTTGTGAATATATACAAAAGATGAACATAATAAATAAAATTGTAAATATATTTCTGATGAGTAAAATATTAAGTTCATAACATATATTATGCCCAGGTGCTCTCCAGTTCTTAGGTTTTCTGCCGTATAGAAATTTTGAAGTACTTGACGTATCTTGTCTTCCGCAGAAGATAACGACAATATGATCTAAACGTCAACGAAATTCCTTTTATAAACACTGCGAATGCTAACAAATACAAGATTAATGTGTTTGAAGCGTTTTATCAATTATTGTAATCCATTTATTATTTAATTTGTCATGTTGCTCTTCAACTTGACCTGAAAATGATAGGCTATTGAAATCGATCATTACGATTATAAATAAAGCTTTTTCTTTCACTCTTTTAGTTGTGTTAAATTCAAAATGTCAAAGAGGTATCTCGATGATTTAAATTTTTTTGTAAAATGTGTATTAACGGAGACGTTACACGCAATTTACAAGTAATTTGCTTACGGCAGCCTTCTTATTAAAATAAAGCTTCGCCGACATCTAAGACAAGTTTTCTAGTGCTTGTGAAAATAATGGAGGTTAGACTAACGCATCCACAAAATTGACAATGAATCTTATAAGTTCATAAACGCCGAACATATATATGTGACTATTTCATAAGTTTATTTAATTGCTTATCCATGACTAATATCTACGTAGGAGCAGCTGTTATATGTTCGTTCCAACATATTCAGAAAAAAATTTATAAAACAGCACCACGTGAAATATGACAGGTATACTTCGTACGTCGTGAAATATTTCACATAAATTTTCTTCTCTTAAATTGGAATTTTTTACTTATCATTACACGAGAAAACATATATATATAACAAAAACACTTTTCAAATAACACAAGAAAAGTTGTTATTGCAGAGTGTGAGAGTTTAAGGAAAAATACTTACAGTCAGTAGGCTTTTCTTATATAACTTCTTCCACCTTCGTATACTGTTTTTTATTTTGTGAGACCGTAATATTTGGCGCGATGTAAATAAATATCCCGTACTTTTTTTGTTGTTTTCGCGGGTTACGCGTTTATTCTCGAAAAAGTCGCGAAACTTTCCAACAATTCTAATTCCTCAACAGATGGAAGTTTATTAAGAGCTTCCACAGCATACCGGAAAAAGTATCGACAGCGGAGGTTCTCCGTCAAGAAAAAAAACCGTAGTTTAAATTATGCAAAATATTCCACGAAGTTTTTTACTCATATATTCCGAAGAAAGGTTCTGTGTCGCTGTCGTTATATTCGGGCTTGGAATTCATGTGAATTCTAAATTAAATCCATTGGGAGTTTATGAACATACACAAGAAATTAAAATTTAACCAACATAAATATGTGACAGTCCATATACGTAGAATACATTATCGTTGATAAGTAGACCAGTCAATTTCTCTTGGGCGTTGTAGTAAGAACTAACAAACATATACTGGGCAATGAGGATGATATATATATATATCCCAAATTTTTCTTATACTTCTACATTTGCTATTTTCTCGTTAGTGCATGGTTCACGCCCTTATTTTGTTATTGTTGATGTTGTTGTTGCAAGGAAAGTACCGTTAGGACTCCTTCTTCTTTAATTTACCTATAATATTTATTCCATGCTATCTTCTTTCTGTGTATTAAAATTTACAGATATCTACTTTAGCTGTTCATTATTCACATATAATTTACAATTATTAAAGTAAAAAAAGGAGTCCCTTAAACAACATGTGCAGTGGCGACGTAAACTCCACTATGGTTAACTATATATATGTACATATGGTAAACATACTTTTGTTATTAATTATAATATCTATTAATTATAAATTAATCATATTATTAAAATATGTGTCATACCGAAATTATAACACAGTATCTTCAAAATTTCTCGTACGATGGCATACCTAGCAGCTCTATTTGTAAATAATTTCATTCCATGAAGAATGTGCTTACTGTGTGGCCTGCCATATAGGTAAACAAGCTATATATGTGTGCATCCCCGGTAACGACCTGATAAATAACAATTGTGTCACACAAGTCGGAGTTGTCTCTCCGGAGAAAAATTAGTTATTTTTCGAGTTAATTATAATATGTGAAATTCTTCAAAGTTAAAAAGTGCGTCAGCTATTATCACAATATTTTGGAGTTCCGGACACTTTGGCGGAAGCCGAAGACCAAGATATCTGAAATACGAGACAGTACGTGTGAGTGTGAGTACGATTACAAAATGAAAGACTTCAAATTGTAATAAATTTTCAAAATTTACTGTTCCTTTGCTGGCATTATATATATATATATATATATATATATAAGTAAGACTGGAAAAAAATTTGCATATATCTATATATATATATATATATATATAAGTAAGACTGGTAAAAGTTTGCATATATATATATATATATATATATATATAATATATGCAAACTTTTTACCAGTCTTACCCAATTTGTGTTGCGTAATAATAGTCGTAAATAAGATAAATGTTTCATATAACATATATATATATATGATGCATTTATCTTATTAATACAAATTGGGTAAGATTGGTAAAAAGTTTGCAGTACTGCGTAGATTTCCACATTTGTTCGACATGAACTTCTCCTTGAAATTAGTTAATGGATCCGAAAGACATGACAAGTTAAAACGACCTTAGCATAGTACTGGGCTATAGTTTGCTTCTTTTCATCTTATATTAAACGACATATTTTAATTTCATCCGTGAAAGGAAAGAATTATATGAAATACAAAGCAGCACCTAACGTATTGTTAGAAAATACAGACAGCAAAGTCAACAACGGCGAGGTATCTACAATCCTACGTTCCCCAACTATAGCTATAACCATGATGTAATAAGGCAACGGCGAAGTACTGCTTACGATAGACTGACTGTAAAAGAATACTGCAGCAAGAAAGAATAACGGGAGACGCATATTCGTATTATAACCCCTGAATTTGCTCAGGTTGTCTTTGTATGTAAGACTGTACACTTGTAAGTTTCTATGCATACTCCATAGTAGCTTACAAGTACAAATCTTTCCTGTGAACTTTAATTCAAGAGTCATATCCTAAGTACAACTAAAGCAGTGTTATATTGTTACACAAAGTCAATGGAAGCAGCTATGTATCACTATCGCAAATAATTTATACAAATATTGAGGGATTTGTTCAATGAATTATTTTTGATGTTTCACTTTCTATTTGAATGGAATTAACATAAACCATATTTTTTTAAGTAGAATTTCCTGCAAATTTTTACGTAGTTAAATATGCTTTAAGATTCTGATTAGGTAAGGGACTCCTATATTCCCAGAAATCAATTCTCATTAGCAAAATTCCATGCTTTTAAAATTAACTGTTGCTTCTACAAGACCAAAAATGAGAAATGGTACCTTAAAAAGACAGTAACGTTACATTGAATTTGGTTAGAATTACCTTAACAGGAAAGGAATAATGAGACTTTGTTATTTTCTAATATTAACTTTTAATATTTTATTCTTCCCCAAAAAAAATTCGATACAGAGGTATAAACCACTTATTAATACGTAGATGTTGAATTGAATACATTCATACTTTTGTGATAAAATTCCTTTCCACATTGTAATCACGAAAAGTCGTTAAGCGACTTATCATTCGAAATTATTAACTGTCACCTCACAACACTCTTATTTCACTATTTTATTGAAACAGGTTTTACAAGATATACGACTGAATAATATTACAACACAATGAAATAATTTGGCACTCATTAGCTGTATAAATAGAGGAAGACAAACAGAATCCAATCCCATAAATTCGGTTTGCAAAAAATTTTCATATTGGATAGTAAATACATATTCGCGTTATGTTAATTTGCATATAACGGTTACCACGAATAGACTTGCTTGCTAAAACAAGTTTGGGATATTCTTCTCTTTTCTACGTAGCGCATAAATAACCGTGAGAATTCTCATAGAAGATATACATTATGACTCATTATTATTATAATTTGCTAAAGCGTTTCAAATTTATTTATGTATATGGAGCTATGGCGTAATTCAATGCTAAAGAAGAGTGTCTTATATTTTACTAATGCTTAAGAAAACGGTATTCGCGTTTTTCATTTCTGCTTTCTATGACCCTGAAAATTCGAATTTGAGTTTACCTTAGAAAAACCGTAGGAGGGTTATGGAGAGAAGTATTTTGGTATTAAAATTACTTTGACATAGTAGCTATTAATTTTCTGGTATCGTGCAAAATTTCCGCTTTAAATATTTTTACCAGAAATCTCTTGATCCTCCCTGAGCAGTTGGAATTTCAATATCGCATTGAAGATCAAAGTTGCAAACTTAATGAAGTGCATTGCGATGCATAAGGCTTTTTTGAAAGATTTCCATGAATTCAGTATCGGTATGATTAGTACATTCCGAGAGCTGGATGTTATAACACAACAGTATAGGAATTTTCTTGTAAGTAAATATCAAAAAAATGCCAAGGAACCAATAGTATTGTCTGTATTTTAGATTAATATTTTCAGATGCAACTTTACCAAAGATTTTGCCAATTGCATAATATCTCACTATGTTTCCGTTAATATCTACAACTATTAATACTCAAATTTAAATAAAATTTCAATTCGTTGACTTGGATCTTCTATTTTCTGGTTCGGAAAGAAATCTTTAAAGTAATAAATATTTTAAATGAAATTAGAGAGACTCCAAACGCAGCTTTGCTTCCCAAAACAACAAAGCGTAAACAAACGTGACCCAAACCGAAGTTTTCCACGAAGAAAATCTCTCATTTCCCAAACAAAATACAAGGAAAGGATTGATTTTGCTATAAAATACATCGACAAAGATTTTGAGTCTTGGAAAACTGTCCTCTTTGCTGGCGTAAAGCAAATAAGGAGATGAGAACAGAACATTTGCTTCCAACTGTTAAACATGGTGGAGGTTCTGAAATGGTTTGGGACTCGATAGTGGTATCAGCACTTGGAAATTTAGTTTTTATTGATGGATTCATGAACCGCAGATAATACCTGACAATACTGCGGGCAAATTTGAATTCATCAGTTGAGCGCTTGGGGCTTGGAAATTGTTGGGTTTTCTCGAAAAACGACGACCTCAAGCACACAGTTCATGTTGTCAAAGAGTGGATACTGCGTAATGTGCCTAGATAACCGCATTCACCACACCAATAGTCTAATCTCAACTGAATTCAGCACATTTGGAACGGGGTGCCAAAACACAGCGTAACTAACAAACAATCTTTAAAAGATGCGTTAATTAGGGTTTGAACTCAAATACCAATAAGTGTGACGGAATATCTTCTACTTTTCATAATAAAACTGTTACAAACAGTCTTGAATTTACAAAGTGGACCTTCAAAATATTAATATTTTGGTTTCTGAATATTGAATTGTAAAAAATTAAATTTGCTGTTTTTGACAATAGTATTGAAGTTTTAGGTATGTAGACTTTTGCGACTAACTGTACAACTATAAGAACAAGCAAATGTTTTACATGCATATATGCACTAGTAAAAACAACAGCAGTGAAGAATAACCAGATCTAATTTCAGCACACATAAAAAAGTCAAGGCTTCAGCGTCCGTTCGCTCTTTCATTTACTCCCATCTATCCTTATCTTATACTCAATTGCCCCATTTCTTGTTTCTTTTCCATCTGCACTTACTTATATTTTAAATTCTCAACGGTTTACAGTTACAGACATAGAATAAGATATTCTATGTAGACTCCCGGTGGTTTCGTAATACCCCAGCCGTACTGAACGGATTGGCGCTGCGAACCGTCCATTTAAGAGCGAATAAGAAAGAATATTCCTTCGGTAGGAAGGAAAACAGCTGACACGGCAGCGAAGCGTGAAATTAGATACTGTATTTTTCGATTGGCGCAGACCTTAAATAGTAATTTATATTGCATTGTACGTTGTAGAATGTTAATTCTTCCTTTCTTTCCGTTTTTATTTTCTCTTCTTCCCCTCTTGGCCAATTTCAAAGTAGAAGTTCCATTATACTATTCGTTCCGTCATCGCATTGCATGTATACCCACGAATTGCAATATTGGAAACATACTCACCCGATTTATGTCTACCTACATATATGGTCATGACTAGAGACCGGATTATATGCAAAGAGCATATATTTTATTTTATTCATTATATTTTAGGTCTATATGTAGATGTATTACACTGATTAGTTAATTAACGCTCATTAACTTTAATCAGTGTAACACATCTATAAATAGACGTAAAATAAAATAAAAAATATATATACAGTGAAATCTCCATTGAACGGTCACCAACGGGACCAACTGAAGAGGTCCGTTCAGGAGGGGTGTCCGCATAAAACAAATTTGTAGTAGATACAACAAAAATCGTGTTTTAACGAAAAATGAATATATTAAAGAAACTGGGACATTTAAATCGTATATGTATATAAATGATTTTAAAATAAATAAGAAACTTTAAACTTAAGAAAAAAAAGTTTATTTCCTTTAGATATATACATACAAGGTATAATATATGTACATAGATACATAGATGTAGTATGTAATACAAAACAATGAAATGAATAGTCACTTTAAGGACGCAAAAATTCATATATTGTTGTTTGTCTTCTCTTTTTCTTTAAAATGGCTTCTTGAGATCGTACTTCTAATTTAGAATGAAGGTTCAAAGACTCTGTATCCGTGATTTCCGACAAAACTTTTGAGCTGCTTGGTCAGGGTAATAGCTTTACCATAATTTGGGATAGCTTCTGTTGGCACTGGAACCTCATCGACATCAGAATCTTCCGAAAGTTCTTGTATTTCAACTGGATTTGCAATTTCTTGTTCTGAATCTCGATCTTCAACACACAAATCTTCATCTACGTTCAAAAAATCATTAAGGCTTTCATTATCCATCAATTTCAATAAATTCTTATTTTTGAGATGTAGCAGCCTCAGTTAACTAGTCTTCACTTTGCATATTTACATGATTAAATCCTGCTTTGCAGAAGCAATTTGAACTGTCTCTTTGGTTACTTGGTCCCAAGCGGTTTTTGCCAAATAAACTGCATCCAGTGGTGTAATTTTCTTTATTAACTCAAAAGCTGTACCAGCAGTTACAATGTTTACTAGCAGATGTTTGAGTATTAGACTTCGGTAATAAGTTTTAAAATTCTTTATAATCTCCTGGTCAAGTGGTTGACAAGCTGATGTACAATTAGGGGGTAAAAATAATATTTTTATATTATTTAAGCGAACGTCTTTGAGATGGGATCCCGCATTGTCTAAAAATAACAAAATGTTTCCTTTTTCCTTTAGCCATTTTCCAATCTAAGTCTTGCAACCACTCTGTCATAATTTGTCCTGTCATCCACACTAGCACATGTTTGAGTAATATATATAATAAAATAAACATTATATATTTTAACAAAATCGTTATTTTAACATGGCCCTAATAAATTTGACAGAAACTGTATTTAGGATAATGTCATATTTATAAGACCATGATAATAGAAATTCCAAAATGCTTTTGCTACTCATCTTAATTCACCATGCATAAATTTCAATAAAACGATTGAAATGTTCCAAAATGGACGCATTAAATACTACATTATTGTAGTCCCATAAATCTAACGTTTATAACTCATTAAAAGTGCATTTACTAATTTGCATTACAAACTATGAGGAATATTATAATATAGGTTAGAAACGTAAATTTCGTGAATAAATGCATGAAATAACCAGAGAACGTAAGCGCAACGGCAACTCCGTGTAGTTTGCAAAGGCAATATTTCTTCTATATAACATCAAGATCTAGTTCTATACCTGGTTTCAGCTCGCCTACACATATACGAACAAAATAAAGTCTACCGTCTTTTACTTCTATTCCTATTTTAATAAAAGGAGAAACTCCTCTTGCTTTTCTGCATCCACGATTTACGACCAAAGATGGGAACACTCTCGGGATCATGATATTTTTTCACTAGCGGTGAAATGTTTCACCGACATCAGATATCAAAACGAGCATAAAAATTGTAAATTTC
Source organism: Trypoxylus dichotomus (assembly GCA_023509865.1). Taxonomy (NCBI): domain Eukaryota; kingdom Metazoa; phylum Arthropoda; class Insecta; order Coleoptera; family Scarabaeidae; genus Trypoxylus; species Trypoxylus dichotomus. The sequence goes on from CM042078.1 coordinate 3,393,362, forward strand.
TAACGGATTGTTCTCAAAGAAGCTTCACTTATCCGTTTTAAAGAAGAAAGAAGCGCACTTCGGATAGCTCAAGTTGTACAGACTTGGGCTTCGAAAGGCACCTCTTCAAGTTTCGGCCGCAAATACGAGCAACAGGTTTCCTATGTTTGTTCGAATTTTCTGTTATCATTACCCGTTTTTCTCGCTTTATCCTTACTTCCATTTTTGACACGAACAGGAACTGCTTGTCATTCGTTTTTAGGGATATATATACATATACAAGGTAAGCGTTTACATGCTAAAAGTAGACATGTCTCGTGGAAATGCTAAAACTGAAAGTTTGAGATTACTGAAATAGTTCGCTTGCGTTTGCACTTCGCTTATAGAACAGGTATTAAGAAAATCGCGTCTTATTTCACCGTAAAATCAGAAATTGTTTGCAGAATGTTTGAAAGTTGAAATAGCAGTTAAATATAGAAAATAGACTTAAAACTAGAAATTAATTACTTAAAAATGCTAATGGATGAAACTCTCCTTTTAAATTACTATGCCATTCGGGGCGAACAGTTCATTTGTTGAAGTACGTTTGCTATTACAATAAATTTAGCATCAGAGAGAATACACTTTGTGGTGTTTTGTCCTGTGAGTAAGATGTATTTGTTAAATTAGATATTTCTAAAAACGAAAAATAGAATTTTGGGCAAGATAAGTTTTACAAGAAAAAGTTCATTTAAAAAGAAATTGATGACTACTGTTTTTTTGGGATTGTGAGGGGATATTATTGATTGATTACAAAGAAAAAGGTAGGAGCATAACCGGAGAATATTACGCAGCGATATTAGAAAAATTAAAGGAGGCCATCAAGGAAAAACGTCGAGGAAAATCGACCAAGGGTGTGTTGCTCTTGCAAGACAATGCGCCGGTTCACAAGAGCAAAGTTGCAATGGCTGCTCTAAACAAGCATGGCTTTCAATCAATAGTCCATCCACCCTACAGTCCAGACCTAGTGATTTTTATTTGTTCCCCAATTTAAAAGAGGCTTACGTGGAAGAAAGTTTTCCGACGACAGTGAGGTAAAGGAGGCAATTTTGGTCCATTTTGAGGCGAAAGTATTTTTATAATGGTTTAGAGAAACTAATTCATAGATCTAATAAATGTATTGTGCTTAAGGGTGATTATATTGAAAAGGAAAATAGATTTATTGTTTTATTTTATTTAAAACCCTTTCATTCCACGAACTTCTGGACCTCCCCTTGTATTAGACAATGACTGCAAGTTATAGCAACATTATAACTAAAGGATCTTTAGAACAGAGATGTGGAGTGTTAGGATATCGTCAGTTGATATCAATACCTAGTATTCAGCACATGAATAGTGACGTGGCATTAGAAAGCCTTTAATAGGCACAGGCAAGGAGGGCTGTAGAATCAAACCCTGAACAAAACCAACCTATAGCCTGTAATGCTTTCAGACACATGATTATATCTACGAAGATTACAAAAACCAAACTGCAACAAGAGTTTTGAAGCTATTGCATTCTGCGCTTATCACTAACCAGCAAACATGGACCATAAATAAAATCACAATAGTTAAATATTGGTAAAACTAACCACTCACAAGGTCATAACTTTAGACAAGAATGCAAAATGTGTCTGTTGGCGACAGCAGCTTGAAAGAAGACCTTTTAAGAAGGCATGTGATGTGTTCGGTAAATCGTAATCGAGTCTCAACGTATAATCCTAGATTTTTAGAGACAGCAGTAAAAAATAAAATATTACTTGAAATTTGTAGCAGTTTTCCTTTATCCCACAGAACCTTGGTTAGCGTTGATGCTTTTCACCCACCACTCGAAATTGAAATTGAGATTACTTTTGACACATGTGTCGAGTGGATAAATTTTCCGGGTAACAATAATGTTAGCTACAACTTTAGCAAAGCGAATTTCCTCTCTTTATATAGCGAAATGCTTGCAGTCGACTGGAGTTTCTTGGATGAATACAGTGATGTGGATGTCGCTGTTGAGGCATTTTATAATACATTATACTCCGTTATAGATCGTTCAGTTGAGAAAACTAAACGTCCTACCTCCACGTTTCCTGGTTTAGTGCTAAAATAAAACAACGTCTTAAATTAAAAGAATTTTACTTCAAGAAGTGGAAAAGAACAAAAGCGATATACTATTTTAATGAATTCAAACGATTGAGATCTCTCACAAAGAATGAAATTAGAGACGCATACAAGGCTTACTTGGCAGATGCTGAAATTAATATCAACAGAGATCCTAAGTTGTTCTGGCGCTTCATTAACAACAAGAAAACTTCTTCCAGAATTCCGGGAAGTATGCAGTATGACGGCAGAGAATTTACCCAGCCAAACGAAATCGTGGATGCCTTTTCCAGTGTCTTTGCGAGCGTGTATAAACCTAGTGTTCAAAATGTATCTTTCAACTCTTTTCTCAATTATAATAATTTTTGTGTTCATGCCTTCTCTGAATTGGATGTGGAGAACAGTATCAAACAAATCTAATATGACAACTGGAGATGATGGAATACCGAGCTCCTTTGTACGTGATTGTGCTCCTGTTCTGTCCTATCCACTGTCAACTATATTCCACCTAGCGATAAGCACGTCAACTTTTCCAAAGGTTTGGAAAATTAGCAGAATTACCCCCGTATTTAAGAAAGGAAACCGATCTAACATTGCTGATTATAGGCCTATAAGTATACTGCCCAATTTCGCTAAGGTATTTGAACATTTGCTTTACAAAGAAATATCTACCTGCATAACTCCTTTCATATCTGAGCATCAGCACGGTTTTGTTGCAGGTAGGTCGACGATCACTAATTTAGCATGCATTGGCCAATATCTTAGTGAAGCGCTTGATAAGCGAAAGCAGGTGGATGTTATTTACGTAGATTTTTCTAAAGCTTTCGACTGCATTAACCACGAGATGCTACTACAAAAATGGACAAATTTGGTTTTGGTGTGGGTTTCCTGACGTTGATTGAGTCTTACCTTACTGGAAGGAAGTGTTACGTCTGCTACAATGGTTATTCCTCTACGCCGTTTTCTCCAACATCAGGTGTTCCTCAAGGTTCAAATCTTGGACCACTTCTCTTCAATTTTTATATAAATGATTTACTATCTCTGTTTACGTGTCACGTCTTAGCATACGCAGATGACGTAAAGATATTTAATACTGTTGGTAGCATTTTCGATTGTAAACATTTACAAGACAATCTTCTTCGCATTAATACTTGGAGCAAGGTCAATTATCTCCCTCTGAACATCAACAAGTGTACTGTGGTTTCCTACAATAACACTCACACTACTTTATACTATAACTACCAAATTAATGATGCAGCCATACCACGCAATATCAAAACTTTGGATCTTGGTGTTTTGTTTGATGATACATTGTCATTTACGGAACATATTTCGTCCATGTGTTCATCTGCTTCCAAAACTCTCGGTTTTGTCATGCGTTCTTGCAGGCATTTCTCAGACCTAGGTGTAATGAAACGTTTATATTATGCCTACGTTCGTTCTAAGCTTGAATACGCCTCTATTGTTTGGTATCCCCGTTATTTACACCAAGAGCTTATGATCGAACGCGTTCAAAAGAAATTTCTAAAAAATCGCTCCTTTCGAATGGACAACGTGTATCCTGCAAGAGTTATCGAGTATTATAGCTTACTTGTTGAGCATGGTTTTCTATCTCTTGCTGACCGCCGCGAGCGTAACAGTGTGGAGTTTCTTTGCAGGATCCTGAAAAATACTATCGACTCGCCAGCCTTTCTAGCGCAAATAAACTTTACCGTACCTACTCATCATACTCGCTACTATAATACATTTCAAGTACCTAGAGCTAATACCAACATTTTGCTTAAGGCACCTCTCAGTCACATGGTGAGGAACGCAAACAAACGGGATCTGGAGCCATTTTTGTGAGTCTTTCTTTTTTTTTGTTTCATTATTATATACATTTTCAGCATGTTATTATTGTAGGCAACACGATTTTAGTTACTTTATTTTAAATAAGAATTGTATTGTAATTTGTCCTGTAATTGGCCCTTGGGCTGTTGGGCAATAAAGGATTATTATTATTATTATTATTATTATTATTACCTAAGAAGTACGAAATCAGAAAAAATCGTAACTATCCTAATGTTCTCACGAATTGTAGTTTGGGTTTTTTTTACCGCTCAAATAGATACCTACTTCAATAAAAGAGCAGACCATTTTGCCAAAGTACAGAAAAAGTTTATAAAAAATGTTCATTTCAACGATTTATTCCTGATTGAAAGCCGCTGTATCTCCTAGCATTCAAAGCAAGAGAATGCCAGTGAATAGTAAAATTTAACTCATTAAGCAAAAAGAAAAAATCCACCCCTCAACTTTGCGACCAGCTCGCTTTCGAATATCTATGGCACCTGCTTTATTAATACTACAGAGAAGTCCCTTTCCTTATCTAACATTCCTATCGGTGTTTACATCACTTAAAGGCGACGGCAATTTAAGTTCATCCCCTTTCGTTAAATAATTAATCTTCGCCCATCTTTTTCGCCTTCGGTGCATTTCCCTCCACCTCTCCACAGACACGGAAATAATACCGACGGCGCAAAAATTAAAACACGGTATCTCTCCGCTTCTCCCCTTCAAGTCGCCGGCCGAGCACCTCGCCCAATTGATGAGCGTAATTCAACGTAATTACGTGGGATCAAAGCAATTTAAAAAGTTAATTTGGAGAATCACTCAAGGCTAAGAGAAATATCAAGAGATTTTAAAACGTCAACATTTCTTTTCTTGTACGGTGAGAGGACAAAATTATAAAATAGTAAAAAGGCGATTGGCTGTATGCCATGATATTGAGAAGATTAGGCGACCTATTAGGAAAATTAAAGACGTTCTTTGCTTCGGCAAATTTAATATGCTGCTGCTTTTATTGGCTTTGGCTTCCTACTAACATAAGAATCAATTAGGCGAGATACAATTTAAAATACGGCAGGTATCTTAGGACATATTGCCGGTAAACTGCTGGGGTAATAAAAAGATTAAACTGCGAGTTTAATACACTAACAGGCATAAAAACAAAAAAAAAACTATTTTAACAAAATTAAAATAAAAATAAAATACAATTCCTATTCCCAACCTATTGTAATGATATGAAATATTGTCTATTAGTTATCAACCAATTTTTCTAGTTTACCTATTCCAGATACTTTCTCGTCACGCCGTTATTTTTATTATGGTTGATATAATTTGGAGGCAAAGTACCATTAGTACTCCTTCTCTATCGAAGTTTAGCACATATATTCAATCTGTCCTGTCTGAGTGGACAGCAACTGGTGAACCTCGTCCAAAGCGCCCGAAAGCACAACAATCGGCTGGAAAGGTTGTAATATCCATCGACTATCTTGAGAAAGGAAATACCATCAACAGTGAATATTATATAGCGTTATTGGAGCATGTGAAGGCCGAAATTGCAAAGAAACGACCGCATATGGCAAAGAAAAAAATTTTGTTTCATCAAAACAACGCACCGTGTCACAAGTCAATCAAAACAATGGCAAAACTACATGAATTGAACTTCGAATTGCTCCCACATCCACCGTATTCGCCAGATTTGGCTCCCAGCGACTACTGGCTTTTCGCAGACTTCAAAAAAATGTTCGCCGGTAAGAAATTTCGCACGAATGAAGAGGTTACCGCTGAAACCGAGGCCTATTTTGAGGAAAAGATAAATCGTTCTACAAAAGTGGTATTGAAATGTTAGAGCGGCGCTGGAATGATCGCGTTGCTCTTGATGGAGATTACGTTGATGAATAAAGCTAATTTTGAACCAAAAAAAACGTGTTTTCTTTGTTAGGCCCGGGACTTTTCAGCCCATGTGTTATCCTAGACCACTCCCAAGTATGAAATATAAAATCGAAAATTTGTCAACTTCCTCCCATCACAGTGGATTTCGATAGGTATAGAACTTAGCCATGTACATACATACTTTAATGTGTCCTACTTTCAACCAAATTTCATTAAAATCTGGATTTAGAACTTTACCTTGTGAGCAGAAATCTAGTAATTCTTCTTAATTGCCTAATATATCTTTGGTAAGTGTGAAGCTATAGCAACTAATTCTAACTGAGCTTACTTCTGTTTTCTCTGTATTGTTCCATTAAAATTGTTAATAATAATTTGAATAATTGATCTAGGTTAATTGAATTATGTTCCTGATTAGTGTTAATAGTCATATAAATATCTCTAGCCCGGGACTTTTCAGCCCATGTGTTATTCACATTCTCTGACTTTCGAACTTAATGCCATCCATATTTCTATGTACTATTTTCATATTTCCGTCAGCACACTCATGTCAATATCGCTTTCGTTGTATATTGTACCTTGTGTAACTTTGGAATATTAGTTAGGTATTTACTTGAATCACTTGCATTTATTATTATTACACATACACAGTAGATGCCCTTTTTGTGGTAATTTAAATTATTAAATATGGCAATAAGTTTAAATACGATTTGTTTAAATAGGAGTCTCTAATTCTAGATCTAAAGAATTCTATAGTCAATATTTATAACAGACTTTTAAATTAGTGAAATTAAGGTAAAATATAATAATGTAAATTTATATTTAATATAGTTGGAAAGATAATATCAAGATATCTTATAAAATAGAAATTCGTTCTACTTTTGAAACTCTCCGCATCTTTCATTTAAATATATAATTAAGTTCCAATTCTCAGTATTCTTTTTTAACGACGTTGTAATCATTAAATGCATGCGTTCCGACTATTCCGATTAATTCTTTTACGAGCGAAATCTCTTCCAGGGGAGAGATTCCTTTCTCTTAACCGCAATCGTAAATTGGACGATAGCACGTCAGATGTACGTGATCGGACATATATCAGGTTTCTTCTTTAAGTTTAATTAACTCTACATCTGTAATCAAATTTGACTACCACCGATCTCTCGGAAAAATAGGATTTTATTTCCGTCTTATTTGGACAATTATATTGTACCGGATGGCATAATTTAAAAGGCGATTGAAACTTATCAAAGCTTCGCTCTAAAATCGTCTTCGAAGAATTTTGAGAATTGTGACAGCTACTTATCCGCTCTGTTGTAGATAGAGCATTTATAGACACAAAGGATGAAGGTGTAAGTAAACAAAACTACGTCTTTCGCAGTCGTTGTCCTTATATCACATTCTATATTTTCGTTCTAAATTAGCTTCATTTGGACGGTTGCCTCGAACTTTAGACAGCAGATATTCTGTATCAGGTAGAAACGTTTCTATAACCCTCCTTCCAGATTTTTATAGCCCGGCAACAACATTACTTCAGGAATGATATCACCGTTCTGGGAAATTGAGATGCTGATGATCGTCGTACTTGGAACATCACGTAGATGTAACCGGTCCGGTATATTCCGGCTCGAGACATTATATTTTGATATTGCCCCTATTCACACAACACGTATGTGTATAGGTATGCTGGTAATGCAGTTTCGCAAAGTATTTACTGCCGCGACAGGAAATTCCACATAACGAATACCATCGTAACCTTTGTAATGAACTTTCACCCGCATGTTTTTGATCGCTACATACTTTTTAGAAAGAAAATCTAATCATGCGCAAGAATATGCAATAAGAGACCGACATAGACGGACTATGCTAAAGATAGATATCTCAATTTAAATGTAGTATATAGAGTGTTGAGTTCTGACATCTTTACAATTAGGAATTAATAAGTTAAGGATATACTTATTTACGTTACAAAAACTTGGACGTTTACGGGAAGAGAAATATCCAATTAAAGTAAATACAAAATAAAAATGAACTAAATAATTATTGTAACACATTAGCTGAAAAATCCCGGGCCTAACACATAGATGACGCTAGTTTTATTGCAGTCACCTTTCTCTCAGTTACTACTAACCTTCAAAAGACAGCTGTTAAAATTTCATGATATTCTATTCATTAGTTTGTGAGTTATTGTGCTAAGAGTCATGCTACTTTTGTTATTTTCAAAACAATGGGTCAAAAACAATTTCATGTTTTAATTTTACACTACTTCTTGATGGGGAAAATACCGTTCAAGCGAAGCAACGGCTTGAAAAGTGTTATGGGGACTCCTCTCCATCAGAAACAATAATAAAACGTTGGTTTGCTGACTTCAAACGTGATCGTAGAGACACCGATGATGCAAAACGCACTGGACGTCCAAATGAGGCGGTAGCACCAGAAAACATCAAAAAAATCCACAAAATCGTTTTGAATGATCGAAAAGTGAAGTTGCGTGAGTTAGCTGACATCGTAAAGATATCACAAGAACGTATTGGCTTTATATTGCATGAGCATTTAACTATGAGAAAGCTCTGTTCAAAGTGGGTGCCGCGTTTGCTCACTGTTGACCAAAAACAAGAACGTGTTGATGATTCCGAGCAGTGTTTGGCCATGTTTAAACGTAACAAACCGGAATTTTTGGCGTCGATATGTGACAATGGATGAAACATGGATCCATCACTTCACTCCGGAATCGAAACGATCGTCATCTGAGTGGACAGCAACTGGTGAACCTCGTCCAAAGCGCCCGAAAGCACAACAATCGGCTGGAAAGGTTATGGCCCGGTATTTCGGGATGTGCGTGGTGTAATATTCATCGACTATCTTGAGAAAGGAAATACCATCAACAGTGAATATTATATAGCGTTATTGAAGCGTTTGAAGGCCGAAATTGCAAAGAAACGACCGCATATGGCAAAGAAACAAATTTTGTTTCATCAAGACAACGCACCGTGTCACAAGTCAATCAAGACAATGGCAAAACTACATGAATTGAACTTCGAATTGCTCCCACATCCACCGTATTCGCCAGATTTGGTTCCCAGCGACTACTGGCTGTTCGCATACCTCAAAAAAATGCTCGCCGGTAAGAAATTTCGCACGAATGAAGAGGTTATCGCCGAAATTGAGGCCTAGTTTGAGGCAAAAGAAAAATCGTTCTACAAAAGTGGTATTGAAATGTTAGAGCGGCGCTGGAATGATTGCGTTGCTCTTGATGGAGATTACGTTGATGAATAATGCTAATTTTGAACCAAAAAAAAACAGTGTTTTCTTTGTTAGGCCCGGGACTTTTCAGCCCATGTGTTAGTACTTAACATTGAGTCTTAAATAAATTCTATAAAATAAATTACACGTTTATAAATTTTAAATGCCACACTAAAACCAACGTGAAATACTTGTGTTTGATATCAGACTATTAAATAACAACTAATATGGAACGCCTAAGGATGCATTGAAAAAAATATCTATGATATGATACATAAATTTGGCTCCGTGCAATCTTTTTCTTCGAGATTGGATTGATTCAATCTTTACTTGATGAAGATTCGTGTCTATAACGCAATGTTCTTTTTCAATTGACAATAGTTTTGTCTTTTCAGATCAAATGCAGAATTTAAAATACATTTCTTTCGTAAGCTGTATATAACAGGAACATCTTTTTACGTCACTCTCATAATTTATCTTTCCGTAAACCTTTTTTGTTGTCATACTGACAATTTTTTTTCCATTTTAATACGCAGAACAATTACTCTGGTAAAAGAAAGTAAAAAGAAGTGCATGTCTACACTACAGGATCAAACCTTGCTTCTCTGACACCTCAAACAAGAACGTCCGGTAAATTCAAAGTTAAATATAGATTAGTGAACACTCAATAAACGTTTGCATATTTTATTGAACCTTTCAAGGAATATCCTTTGTTAAGAAACCACTACATTACTTGCGGATAGTGTAAATCACTAAGCCTTTGTCCTACCATATCTCAGACGTGTTCTATTGGTGACAAGTCAGACGAGTGACAAAGGTATGATAACCGATCAATATTAGCATTACCCAAAAACTCCATAATATACTATGCTGCCGCGTATTATCCTGTTGGAAAATTGTATTTACCAGTTATTGAAGAATGGTATTAATACTGATTCAAAAACATTATTGACGCAACGAATCGCATTTAATGTTCTTTGAATTGCTACTAGAGGAGATCTACTTTCATATGAGATAGCAACCTTCGTCATTACAAGATAAGAAAACGCTGTAAGTACAGCTTCCTCATGGTATTAGTGAAATCAATTCACGAGAAAGACATGTGAAGAGACATAAAACGCTAACACGCAGACATCGGTGTCTGCCTACCCGTAATTCTTTCGCTGCTTCTGTCGCCATATCTAACGCTACGATACAAGTGAATATTCCTGGTGCCAAGAGAAAGAAACACTTGTCTGCAAAGTCAGACACAGCGAAAAGAAGCGGATACAGTTTTCCACCCTTCTCTCGTGCAATTCGTGGATTACTCTCCCGAGAGGGCGCAACACAAGAGCAGTGCAAGGGGAACTACATATATGAATCATTTCTCAGGCTAACCATGGCGTATTTAAGAACACATCTAAAAGAATGCTTAGAAAATAACACCAAGATAAGAAAACGCTGTAAGTACAGCTTCCTCATGGTATTAGTGAAATCAATTCACGAGAAAGACGCCGGGTAGGCAGAAACATGTCCGTGTGTTAGCGTTTTATGTCTCTTCACATGTCTTTCTCGTGAATTGATTTCACTAATACCATGAGGAAGCTGTACTTACAGCGTTTTCTTATCTTGGTGTTATTTTCTAGGCATTCTTTTAGATGTTTTTAAATTCGCCATTACAGCTTGAGTGCAAGTCGTATGTCGTTGTACAAGAAACTTAAAGTTTCCTTTTACCCCGGTACGTTTCTGAACATTTAATAGTACCATCGTACGCCTATAAATAGAATTGAGATTCGTGAAAGCGACATATAAAAGTTAAGGGATGCCCTATCTGTATAGGCTTTTAGTTCTGTCTTGTAGTTTGTGCTGATATCAATATTATCGAAGTAGTTGCAAAATTTTGCTATTAACTTTCTTTCTTCGATTAGTGGTGTTAATTGTCCTTCCTCGTTTAACATGGCGGTGTGCTAATACTGTTAATACTGGTACAAGGAAATAAAATAATAGAGTCTGGTATGCCACTAACCTGTTTCCTGCTAAATGGACTGATGACTTCTGGTTCAATGTGAGTGTGACGTCTTAGTGTAGGGTATAATCTAAACTCAACCAATCCAATCCGGCTCGAAAGACCAATGTTACTTTCTCCTGGTTTAAAGAACAATGCCGCTGTATCCGTCTTGAAGGACCAATGCTGCAACCCAGATCGAAGATCGTCATTCGAACCAGATAGAATGGGGTTCTTCTTCAAATAAAGAATGTAACAAAGGTAATGAAGATCAACAATTCAACGACTAAGAAGAAGAGAATTTTTACAGTTTTGGCTAAGAAAGAAGAAATTATGCAGTGATAGAAAAGTAACAATTTATCCACACAAATAGAAGGAGGATATTATTGAACTATAAGGCTATAACCTTGTATAAGATATTGCCTAAATTTGAAAACATACCTCGTGTGGAAAAACTATGATTTTATTGATTTGCTATTTGTAAGGCAATAGTATATTTGGTAATATGTGGACATACTTATTGCTTTCAACATATAGGTTTCTTGTATCAGTTAGCGTATTTTACAAGTGCTGCCACTGTGTGTAATATAATTGTTAACTAAAATCATTTAGGTTATAGTTGCCCATGATAGTGCTTATTTTGATGTAAAACTATGGACTGTAAAAAACAATAAAGTTTGTATGTCCTTGCGTGAGGGTAATAAAGTTAGCATTTCCAGTGACGTAAAGTTTGTAGTATGTCCCGCCCAAGTTACGTTTGTATTGGAGTATCTGATCAACAATTATTTTACTCTAAAAACCATTAAATTGTTGGCGTATCTGATTAACAATTGATATGAAATTATTAAGTAGGTACAAGAATATGATTATGCTACGAGATATCACAGTTCTGTCACGCTTCGAATTTTTATTGCACCATAAGAGCTTGTACATTTTGCATTTTCACGTATCTATATAGGTATCTATAAATAATATATGCTTAGCAGCAATACCATATTTCATTTATTTTATAAATTATACTCACCTAGATCATCATACGATAGCTGCAGAATTACTTGCAACCCACACAATTTTAATAAAAAGAATAATATATGTTCTTAACAGGGTGAACTTCTGCGATAATACTATAAGATAATGAAATAATTTAGTTTAGCGAGAGGTCAGCACAAATGTTTTCAGAAAGATATCGACTGAATAAATTTAAAATATTTTAGTAATCTCATGTAACATATGTAAATAAGTTATTAATTTATGGACAAAGAAATATAGTGAAAGCAGAGTTACAAAATATATTTAATTTCTTTTTGACTTAAGAATGTATGAAGGCTTTAAGTTTCGCAACACAGAGGACTACTTTTCCGAACGACTTTCGTTCCGAATGTCTGCCCTACCTAGGATCGACCGCACTTCGAGCAAGGAATCTCGTGCACACCCTGATATCTTTCTATATGTTCTGAAAGCAGTACCGATGTTGTATTTTTTTAATATGCTGCTGATTTTCTCTATATTTCCTTTTATATATATGTTATGCAGAAAAGCTCTAGATGTGAACTTCTCTTTTTCTGTTTTTGGTTTATTGTGACTATTTTTGGCTCTATTTATGACTTTGTACGAGTACCCATTGACGAGGAGTGCGTTTCTGATGTTCGTTCTTTTTTCGTGTTTGTGTTCTTCATCGGTTAGCCGTTCCGACTGTAAAACTAGTGCCTTTACGTATCTGTTCTTGTGTATAAGTTCCCGGTAAACAGAGTCTTCCAGTACTCCATTTTCTTTCCTGATCACCAACACGTCAAGAAAAGATAGCTTCCCTAGTTCCGCTATGTCCATTGTGAATTGGATTTTCGGATGTACGGCATTCAGACGGCGTAGAAAGCTATCAAGTTTTTCTCTGCCATGTATCCAAATCACCAACGTATCATAGCTACAATTTAGGTTTGTCCACGTACGTATTTACCGTATTTGTTTCGAAATGCTCCATGAATTATAATTGGAAAGAAAAAAAGCAAAAGATTAACACAATTTCACACTTCCCACTCCTGGGAATATTGATTCCAGCAAGTGGCCAATATCCTGGTATGGTGACCCAGCAATTCATACCGGAAGCCTTCTAGTGTTCGGTAACTTCCTCAATTATCTTGCCATAATACCGCACGCGCGCTCCATCGGTGGAATGTCCGAGAGATCCGGGTGTTCATGGCAAGATATTGACAGTTCGAGCTGCTGAAGACATGGAAGAATGTCGGGCTCTGCCACCTCATCAATATAACGCTGGGCGGTTATGGTATCTCAGACGAACGCTCACTGACACTTACTCCCACATGCTATAGCATCCCAAACCATGACACTCACAATAGAAAATATCACATCGCAACGTTTCCTTAATTACTTTTTTCCTTTTGTCTTCTTTCGTCCTCTTTTTATTTGTTTTAAGGCAATAGTTTAAATATACGGGATGTTCCATTTAAAAAAATATATATAAATCTCAAAATTTCTCGAACATTCGTCACGCAATTATTTTGTCGTATACTCCGTATTAATCAGCGTTAAAAATACTATTACCTTGCTAATTTAATCTATTTTTTCAGACAATAACAACAGAGATAGGAGTGATGCGCACTTAATTTGAATCAACCTGTATATATTTGTTCTTCTGGAACTATATCTAAAACAATTCGATCATGTCGTATACCATTATATATATATCTATGATCTATAATCATTTCATTAACGTTATAGTTGTGACGAACGTTACGACGTCACGCATGCCACCAATATGTTTACATGATAATATATCACTCAACTGCCTATTGATGTTTGCGGAATCGAGTTGTACGTTATTTAGAGCACAAATTAAACAAATATCCTTCAATTAATTAATCCAATGCAATTGCAACGTTGGTCGCGGTCATCCACTATCGACAGCGGTCGGTATCAACGCTACAGTACCTCGGACGATTTTAATTTATAATTTAAAATATAAATTGCAAATATCAACATATAACGCCCCAGTATGCAAATGACGAAATAACTAGGTGTGTTAACGGGTGCGAACATGGCCACAGTGTGAAGAGGAAAACCTGTAGTTACCGAATACAATTATCCCTCGGTATATAATGCGGTGCTGCGTGGCGTTGGGGTCATGTCGAAAACCGTTCGTTCCTTGTTATATTTTATTTCACGTTAGCGTATCTCTGGCTCCGCAACTAGTTTAAATAAAATATTGCGGTTTTAGACATTTTAAAGTTCACCTTTCGGCCTTTCATCGCGAATAATTTAATGAAGAGACCCGTGCTGTAGTTGCGAAACGGAGCAGTCGTGTACTATGTATGTGGATGCGTTAGAAGAATAATTTCGAAGGTTAAAATTCATCAGTGTGCGGCCAACGTTTGTTCTATGATTCACACGGGTCACTTTTTATAAAGGCACGTGTTTTTTGCGCGGTTTTGTATATTCACACAGAGAACGTAGAAAACGTTACAATTGTTGCAAGCTATTTCTCGCAAAAATAGAATAACAAATTTCTGTTGCTTGTTCACCAATTAATGAAGGTACAATTGGAAATTTAAAATAGAACGAAAATAAAACCCTGTAAATTTATGGTTGTGTCATTAAAACGTATTTATTGAAAACAATGCTCGCCAATGCATGATACTATTTCTTTTTTGATGAAAATGATGCTATTTGGTTGAAACGGTGTTGCTAACATGATTAATCAAACACTGAAGTTAATTAATTATGTAGCCGGTTTAACACTTAATAATAATAATTTATTAAATGCCCGACAAACAAGACAATACATCTAATGCATCAGAAATATACAAAGAAAGTCTATATACCAATTAAATATCAAATAAAACATGTAAATATTATTAATAACTCGGCATATCAAGAAAAGAATGAAAAATTAAGGTAAATCTACATTGAGGCTATTAAAATTTCTTGCTGAGTGTATCTAAGGGACTAGCCAAAGTACATTCGTCGGAGGTGTAGGCATGCGGCGCAAATAGGGCGATCTTGATTCCGAGCGTGGTGCAAGGGTATCAACTCCAGACAACAAACTAGGAGAGTCAATTCTTCCAGACATAATATTACGCATAAACGTAGCACTGTTGCGGTTTCTTCTCTCAACAAGCCTAAGAAAGTCACGCCCCTCAATTAGCTCCTCGTAGAGTATTCCTCGTAAGGGATAACGCCCATCGATCTTAGAAACCAAACTGGACATTATAGATAGGATACCAAGCAACTGAAGCATACTCAAGTTTGTTCCAATTAGCTACCTTAATTGATTTTGTAATTTCCAATCATTATAAAACTAGTTATGTCTTGACGTGATATTGTTGACAAAGGATTTATAATTAGAGTTGTTGTTTGAGCTATTTCCATCGTTGGTCTGACGTTTCAGCAATGTGTACACTGTCGTCTTCAAGATAGCCCTAAGAAGGACTGTAACTTACCAGATTCATCATTCGTTCAATGATTTTGTCTGCCGTGCTTGTCTCCTACTATGCTATTAGAGTCCATACTGTTAGCTTTGTGGTCAAGTCCATTACAATACGAGGGAGGATGACGAATACCTCAGACAAAATCATTGAACGAATGATGAATCTGGCAAGTAACATCCCTTCTCAGGACAATCCTGAAGACGATAGTAGACGTACAGCCGAAACGTCGGACTATGTCAATTCCACAAACGATGGAAATACCTCAAATAAAACTATATTTATGGTGGACTAGATCTGCACAATTTATTTTATTTCTAAAACTGTTTCTATTGTACTTTACGTTATAACTTTCCCAATATTTTATAGTATCTTGTTTCTTATAAACTTCCTCAATGTTGTTATTTTTACAAGTGCTTTTTTAAAATATTACCTTTATTATTTTATAATTTCATGTAGAGTGAAATAATCCGCATGTCTGCTCGTTGTCTCGTGTGAAATCCCATCACATTACAAGTGATTTCACGATCGACGTCCTCCCCTACACAAAATTCAATACCTTATTCACAATCATCGTATGTAATCCGGACTTAGCACCCTCTAAAACAGAAGAGCGCTTCCCAGCTGACTTCCAGATCAGCTGTTGCTGTCGTATATAAAATTTTGCGTCGGAACCGCTTTGGAACGATACGAACGAACTTGGTGCTCGCGTATCGTCAGACACACCATCAGCTATTATCCCTTTTCTGTATCTTTGCCCGCGTTTTCTCGCCAACTCGCCAAGTACAATAGAAACGATATGGCGAGGACAAAGACAGTGATATAAATGAGTTTTCCCGCGCCAATAATGTTATCTAGGACGGCCACTCGTAACAGATACAACGATCGTACGATGAACCATCTCCTGTTGTTCGACGGAGAAGAAAGAACATCGAATGGCATATTCAAAAGTACATCGTAAATACGGGCGGAGTGTTTGTCTGTTCGAAGACAATGCTATCAATTTCAATTTCGATGTGGACCGATTATTGTAGAAAAGCGCCTGATTCGAAGCGAAGCTCAAATATCGTGTTTCGTTTTATGGAAATAGGGAATATATACGTTTTGAGAATTGATAAAGCGAAGATATCTTTTTTATTAAATATATCACTAGTACAGTAAATATTGCACAAGCAAATATACTATCACTATCAATCGAAGGTGGCTAATGGTACAGAACTTTACTAATTCGTAACTTTTATTTAAGAAACTTTTTCAATGACTACGTCTCCTAGCAAAATCGAAGTAAATAAAAGTTAGTAAAATAAAATAAATAATTCAAAGTCAATTTTGTTTAAATCTCACTTGGAAAATACAAAACTCTACTTTGCTTCTTTAAAATTAATATCGCGATTTGTCAATAAAACAACAATAATTACCATTTTTTCTCGTTGGTATTAGTAGTAATAAAATTACAATTAACCTACATTTTCGAAATCGTGGAAAAAATATTAGTCCCGGTAGGATTTGAATCCATGGCCTCACACAATATGACGAGGGGAGGTCCAGAAGTTCGTGGAATGGAGAGGATGGAGGGGCGCTCGCTAGGCGTCATTCTGATTGGCGACTCATCATTAGTATATAAGTTAAGTTGCAACCCTATGGCGTCCGATGGCAGCGGCTACAAAGGTCAAAACCATCTCACACCGCGAGAGGATTCCTGACCACATCAAGGTCAAGATCTTCAAAAAAAAGAAACTATACAAAATATACAAAAGAACCCTACGCACAAACGAGATAAAAGAAGATATCGCGGAACTGTACAATCTACAGTGGGAGAAGAAGATTGAGGAACTGGAGCAGGACCAATCCGCCCTATGGAAGATGGCGAAAGCGCTCAAACCGAAATCGGGAAAAATACCCCCCCTAAAAAGCGAGACGGGAATAATTAACGACCCCAGGGACAAAACCGAAGAATTCGCGAACTATTTCGAAGACCCGTTCTTGCCGAACAAACCCGCAAGTAACGACCTCCAAAAGTTCGCGGACGCTATCAACGGACTAGCCCGTACAGACTACGGCGACGAGCTAGACCCACCTCAAACAACAGCAGAGGAGCTCCTTGATATAATCAAGACGTTAAAAAACCGTAAGGCACCTGGCCGGGACGGCATCACCAACGCCGCAATTAAACACCTGCACCTGGGTGCAATCGATGCACTCAGGGATATAATTAACGGTGTTCTGAGGTACCAACATTTTCCTCAGACATGGAAGCACGCCACGGTTATAGTTCTTCACAAAACCGGCAAACCCAAGGATAGCACCGACGGCTATCGACCGATCAGCCTACTCCCCGGGCTAAGCAAGGTCCTGGAGAAAGTCATCCAAGACTCCTGGAAGTCGTACGTGAAAAAGAAATCCTACCCGGATTCCAATTCGGATTCAGGCAGGAGCATTCCACCACCCATCAACTGTTATTGGAGCATTTGGATAGATCGACGCCGACGGCGGCCGTCATGCTCGATATAGAAAAGGCATTCAACAAAGTCTGGCATGAAGGTCTCGTCTACAAATTAAGACAATACAAATTTCCGGCTGCGTTAACCAACCTAGCGCAGCACTATCTAAAAGAAAGAACCTTCGCGGTTAAAATCGACGATAAAACATCGACCGTTCGCACGACTAAAGCAGGAGTGTACAATGGCTCCCTACTGGGTCCACTCAACTACAACATAAACACCGCAGATATACACAAACAGACGACTAGACAACTTGATCAGTTCGCTGACGACACAGCAGTAAACTACAGCCACAGAAACATGAGGTCAATTCACTTACGACTTCAGGAGTACTTAGAAACAGTTACTAAATGGTACGATCAATGGCGTATCAGAGTAAATGCAACGAAAACACAGGCGATCTACTTCGTACCCCGTACTAGAAGGAAGAAACCGGACGCCATCAAAGTAAACGGTATATCCATACAATGGAACAGCACCGCAAAATACCTTGGAGTCATCCTAGATAATAAACTTACGTACTCGGCACACATGGCCGAAGTAAGGAAGAAAATTTGTGTTGCATCCAAGACTCTATACCCATTGATCAATCCAAGAAGTAAACTTTCCTTGGATAACAAAATAAAATTGATCAAGGCGACTATGGTACCTATAGCCACCTACGCCGGGGAACTATGGCACCAAGCATCTGATCAACAAAAAAATAAAATACAAGGCCAACTAAACAAGATTATCCGTTTCGCAACAAACGCCCCGCGGTACATGAAAAACGAAGATCTCCACGCGGAATTAGAGCTGGAAACCCTAGACGCTATCATCCTAAGAAGAACCAATGACACCGTACAAAGGACGAAGACACACCCAAACGAAGAGGTAAGGAAAATCATCAAGCCAATCAGAAGACCGCGAAGAGACGGCGTTAAACAAATAAAAAGAAGAGCAGAAGAGAAAGGTATAACGCTTCATCCCCCGAAAAGAAGCAAACATGCGAAAAAATAAAACAAAAAATGTAACACACTGCACACAGGCCCTAAAAAGGGGAGAAAAAAAATGTAAATTTATAAATAGATGAATAAATAAATTAACAGTACCCATAAATAAAGACGAAGAGGAAATGGAGGTAACTCCGACCCTCGTAAATGAAAAACAACCGACCCAAGCCCCCTATAGCGTCAGTCGTTTACGAATAGTTGCCTGCTAAACAAGTCAATCCGGAAGAAAACTGAAACTATGGAGGAAATGGAACGCCGTGCTGTGATAAAGTTCCTTACAAAGCAAGGAAAGAACGCTCAAACCGTTTATGGGGAACAGTAACCAAGAAGCTCGCCGGAAGGATATATGCGCTACAGACAATATCAGGCGAGGTTTACGTTGACGCAACGTTATCAACTTACTATGCATACGCAGGATCAGGGCTATCCTATGGTATAATCTTCTGGGGAAACTCCGTGGATACCGACAGAGCCTTCATCCTCCAGAAATCCTCCCTTAAAGGTATTTTTAATCTGAAGAAAAGGAAAACATGTAGGAATGTATTTAGAGAGAACAATATAGTTACCTTACCTGCGTTATACATTTATGAAACATTACAGTAAACTGCTTACCGAGTACGAAACTAGACGCGACTCAGAAATGCCAAAAAGCGACTTTTCACCTGTGATAAACAACATGTTAGCGTATACATAAGGGTGTAGTGACACAAATATTAGAAATTTATAACAAACCTTCATAATGTAAGCAATATAAACTGAAATATTTCAATTTCTTTTACTAACACTAATTTAGAAATGTTTGTATAATCCAAATACGTTTCTTCATTGAAATGTAAATATTATTTCTCATTAATGCATTATTACTACTACTATTTTATATTAAATAGCATTATAAAAATAATTTTGTTACTTCTAATAATAAACATAAACGAATATTTACTTTCCCATAAAATGGTTTGTCATTGTAGAAAATACAATGGGATAGAAAAAAATGGGGGTCTTATTATTTGGTGAGAAGCAGAGCTCCTCTAAAATATTTGGTATAGTAGTTGATGTAAACAGAGGATAATCACGACATTCATCTTTCACTTTAGAAAATATATTTCAAGAAATAAAGCTTCTTTTCTTTCGAAAATGTATATATAGAAATGATAATAGTAAGATCTACGATATCTAAGTGTTATAAATAGTCTCGGCAAAGTGGGCTAGGTTACAATGCAGTGCGGAGAACAACGTGCAGGGGTCGAGCTGCCATATCAAGGTGAGCGTTTAGTAACGTTTACGTACTCGCATCATTCATTATCATGAGCTGCATGAGGGAGCATAGGCGATACGGACGCAGGGATGTTTACACACAAAACAATTATAAAATTTATATTATATAACGTGCTGAAACACTTTCAAATTTTCGTCTTATACTTTCATTTTTTCGCTTTCCGCCGTACATAGGTGTGACTGAACGTTATCCACAATTTAAACAGAGCCCACAAACGACATGGAATCATTATTTTGTAATTTTTCGATTCCCACCTCTAGTCCATAGTAGTTCTTGCGAATACTTTCTAAATCATATTTAGCCTGACTATCTGAAACATTTTCTGGCTTTTCTTGATAGTTTTGGAGTGTCTCGGGTAGAATTGTAAAACTACCTTCTTTACATCATCAAAATATTCGCAGTAGTAAAACGCAAACTTTAACCATATTCCCTAACGCGTAGTAATCGGCTGTGGTGGTTCAGGTAGTTTGGGACACAGTTCGTGAAATCTTTTTATACATTGTAAGAACTTTAGGTATGCCGCTTTCGTACGAGCTATTGCAGAACAGTGTTTTATACCTTCTAGGTGGCGTTCACACTTCCACCTGCTGGTACACGTCAAATAGTTGTCACACCCTATACATTTAATTCTATCACCTTCGTATTCTAAATCCGGCATACTCGCTATTACGTTTTCTAGTTTATTCGAAATACGCCGTTTCCGAAACATACCTAAATGCGACATTTTCTGAGTATGTGTGTACTAATAAGCACTCACGACTAGTTGAATAATACTGAACAAGCGTGCTTTCACACGGGTACTCGATTCTCCGAGCCACGCGCTTCACTCCTCCACGTTATTCTCCGCACGGCACGGTCTCTTTGCCGAGACTAGTTATAAATAAATAAAAATTAGGTACAATACAAATGCAAAGTACGTGCAACCTAGAGGTATCCAGGAAAATGCGTTTTGTTTATTAAAAGGGTTACGAAATTTATCTGCCCAATTTGGTCTCAATTAGGAGAAAACCTCTTCAAAGTTGTTAAAGGTTTGCGAAGCAAGAAACTTAAGCGAAACTGAAGTAGGTTTTACGAAAGGAGAGTAAGAAACGATAGTTGATATGTATTTATGTTGAGGTGTTTCGTCTAAATAGCGGAGAAGAATAATTTCAATGGCTTAGGTAATAAATAAGGAATCAAGATTTTAATCATAAAATAATAGTGCAAGCATAATAACCACAGTATTTAGTGGCAACGTACATATTTGCACATGCATTACAATGCCAAACAGAATGTAGAAGTAACCTAACTTAAACTCGATAGCAAAAAATCGGCTGAAAATAAAATTTTGAAAGCTCTCGGTAGTCTTCCCTTAGCCTATAAATTTAGTACAATAAAGTGCAAATAACAGAAAAGATGCAAACTTCTCCTCCTAATCTGATACACAGTTTATTTTAATTAGTCTGTCGAATCATAGAAAAACCCAAATCATTGTTTGAGGCACTTCATTTTCAACGCTTAGTGGAGGTGTAAATTTTAGGAGCATAAAAGTTAGGAATCAACGTCAACAAAAGTTCGAACGATTATTGCCGAAAAATTCCGATCGTAAAACTCTGTTAATAAAAATAATCCTATCCCATATTCTATCCTCCAGCGTAATAAAACCTAAGCAGAAGACCGTACCGAATACATTTTTCTAGATCTCATCTTTTCTTAGAGGAAGAGGAAGATGAAACTTTCGCATTCCCCCATCTTCCTTTTCAATATCGCCCGCCATCCGATAAAATGATAAATTAGAGTTTGCGTCTTTTCGAGTAGTTATTCCTCGCAACGCTGTTGCCCCTGAAAAACTGCCATTGCGGACCGACGGCCGCATTTTTGAAGCCGGTACGACCTCGCCAGGGGAAAACTCTTTCATAAAATGACACAACGCCGACGTAACGAACGAGAAGGACCTACAAAATTGGTAGCCTTTAACATCGTATGAACGACGCGAAAAAAACCACGCATTCTCGTCTTCCGGCCGTAGCAAATATAAAAAAGAGGGAGAAATGCGGAAAATTCCGTTTCCTTCTTTTATTATTTTCACGCAACTTACTGGCATCTTACTAGATGTCCATAAGATCTGGTAAGGCAGTATGTGGACTCAGATAAAAGAAAAACATGAATTTACCATTTACACTACAGGTTGTCGGTGAACTTAATCAATCACTTGCAGAGGAAACTATACAGGGGACCTACATAGACGTCGTAATGTTTGTAGATATAGCGCAAACATCTCAGCAGACACAATATTATTAAAGACAAGTTCTTTATTAATTAAATTAATGTGAAACTTATGTAGTTGTTTGTAATTAAAAATTACGAATTACGGCGGAACGTGCTAACCAGTACAGTTTCATGGTAACATTAATAGTAACTTAATTAATAAGAATTTACCTTTAATAATATTGTGTCTGCTGAGATATATCTACAGATATTGTAACATATAAGTATCTATAAGTGATTTAAACTCACATTCAATCCCGTGGTAAAGTGGTCATCGCCGGTAACGGAGAGGTAGTAGGTTCAAATCCTTCCGAGACCGTTATTGTTTTAGAAATTAAAAAGGAAACGTTGGTAAAGTGCAAGAAAATCGTAATTTTATCAACAAAATCTATTAGCCGACATCGTCGACGAAGCAATTTTGCAAGAAGGCGTTTTTACACCAAGTATCAAAAGCAGAGTTACGGCCATGGAAATGAGATTCCTAAGAAGAATAGAAGGAGTAACTAGAAGAGACAGAATCAGGAACACGACAATCACAAATAGTCTGGGTATCAAACCAGTAGAAGTGGTCATAGAAGAGAGACAACTGGGATGGCTTGGACATCTACACAGAATGGAAGAAGATCGAATCACAAAGAGGATATTTGAAGCCAAAAGAGAGGGCAAAAACAGAATAGGTAGACCCCGAAACACCTGGAAGGAGCAGGTGTATAGAACATTGGAAAAGAGAAGTATGGGATGGATTGAAAGCCAAACAATTGGCTCAGAACAGGAACCTGTGGAAGATAAAAATAAGAAATAAGTAGTCCGACACCGCAAGGTATAAAGGACATAGGATTAAAAAAAAAGAAAAAGAAGGTAGAAAGAAGGGAAAATGGAATAATTTCATTATGAAGGAGTAACTTCACCTCGCTTAAAAAATCCAAATACATGTTTGTAGATTGGTTCATTGAATCCATAATCTGACTGTACTGTTGGTTTGTCGAGTCGAAAACAATTAAAAATAATTCATGCGTTACCTTAATACTAGATACGAGGGTAAATGAAATATGAAATTAATAATTGTCATTGTGTGTTCCAAACAACAAAGAAGCAAAACTGATTTTTTTTAACGTGCATTCAGTTACTTTACTACTCCCGAACTTGTCCCTCTAGCGCAGTCAATTCTCATAAGGTGTAGTGTTCCCTCCCCACAAGACGCTACAGCGTCATCTCGAATAAGGCCTTAGGTTTTTGACTAGAAATTCAAGATAATAATAATAATAATAATAATCCTTTATTGCCCAACAGCCCAAGGGCCAATTACAGGACAAATTACAATGCAATTCTTATTTAAAATAAAACAGTTAAAATCGTGTTGCCTACAATAATAACATGCTGAAAATGTATATGATAATGAAACAAAAAAAAAAAGAAAGACTCACAAAAATGGCTCCAGATCCCGTTTGTTTGCGTTCCTTACCATGTGACTGAGAGGTGCCTTAAGCAAAATGTTGGTATTAGCTCTAGGTACTTGAAATATATTATAGTAGCGAGTATGATGAGTAGGTACGGTAAAGTTTATTTGCGCTAGAAGGGCTGGCGAGTCGATAGTATTTTTCAGGATCCTGCAAAGAAACTCCACACTGTTACGCTCGCGGCGGTCAGCAAGAGATAGAAAACCATGCTCAACAAGTAAGCTATAATACTCGATACCTCTTGCAGGATACACGTTGTCCATTCGAAAGGAGAGATACTTTAGAAATTCCTTTTGAACGCGTTTGATCATAAGCTCTTGGTGTAAATAACGGGGATACCAAACAATGGAGGCGTATTCAAGCTTAGAACGAACGTAGGCATAATATAAACGTTTCATTACACCTAAGTCTGAGAAATGCCTGCAAGAACGCATGACAAAACCGAGAGTTTTGGAAGCAGATGAACACATGGACGAAATATGTTCCGTAAATGACAGTCTATTATCAAACAAAACACCAAGATCCAAAGTTTTGATATTGCGTGGTATGGCTGCATCATTAATCTGGTAGTTATAGTGTAAAGTAGTGTGAGTGTTATTGTAGGAAACCACAGTACACTTGTTGATGTTCAGAGGGAGATAATTGACCTTGCTCCAAGTATTAATGCGAAGAAGATTGTCTTGTAAATGTTTACAATCGAAAATGCTACCAACAGTATTAGATATCTTTACGTCATCTGCGTATGCTAAGACGTGACACGTAAACAGAGATAGTAAATCATTTATATAAAAAAAATGATAATTAAAAGCGGTCATAAGCCATAAAAGATTAATAAGTAGAATACCTTTAGGCAAGAAATTAATACAATGTATTTAAAAATAAAATTACTACATTAGTCTCACGTTTTGAAAGAAAAAAAATAAATAATAGGTAAATATGTGCAAAACACCGTAATAGAAACATAAATAATTTATGATTCTAATATAATATCCGAAATTATAAAGTTTTTATAACCACAGATCCAATTTTTTTCCCCGTAATTGTATGCATACTTTGAGGTTTTAA
This sequence comes from Trypoxylus dichotomus, assembly GCA_023509865.1. NCBI lineage: Eukaryota > Metazoa > Arthropoda > Insecta > Coleoptera > Scarabaeidae > Trypoxylus > Trypoxylus dichotomus. Next base: position 3,418,359 of record CM042078.1, read on the forward strand.
TAATTCATGTCGTGAAGCGGCGTTTAGCAGTTTTACAAAATAAAGAGGAAGATAAAACTAAACTAAAATTAAAAAAGGGGTAACTTGCTCGTATTTTTCCTTGGTGGGAACTCTCTTGCTATTTTTGCTATTTTGTCCAGTCAGGAAGATAATCCGGGCCTTCAGGCTAGTAACCGCAAGTTGGTGTTCCGTTGCCGAAGTTGTAATCAAATACTGTGTATGAGTAAAATAAAAAAAGATACCTAAAGGGTAACTGTTATGCCTAAAACAAACCACTGAAGGAAGATAAGTAACCAAATAAACGAATTGAGAAATTGAAGGAAAAATAGAAAATGCTGTAATTATTAAAATAAAATCAGAATTAATAAGGAGTGAAATTTAATGCAGATACACTGTGGCTGTTAGGGTTTTACGATTTTCGGCATTTAGTCATTTATTAACCCGCGAAAAGAGATTTAGCTCCTACACGTGAAATGCATGCAGTCATTATCTAGTAACCAATAAAATTCGTAATTCCTTTGTTTTTAATTATATTGAAAATCACAGAAACCCGTAACTAGAGGTTTTAAAAATACTTACTTTTAACATCATAAAAATAATCATATCTGTAATCATTAGTCTCGGCAAGAGGGGCAAGTTTCAGTGCCGTACGCAAAACAACGTGAAAGGGAATGTCGCATTTAGGTATGTTTCGGTAACGGCGTATTTCTAATAAACTAGAAAACGTAATAGCGAATATGCTGGATTTAGAAGGCTATAGAATTAAATGTGTAAAGTGCGGCAACTATTTGACGTGTATCAGCAGGTAGAAGTTTGAACGCCACCTCAAAAAAATAAAATCTGCAATCCCTGGCAAACGTTACATTGAACAATTCATATTTGATGTAGGTGTTTGTTTTATTCTACGTAATGTATCTTTCACTTCACTAGACCACCAAGCACTTGTGTCCTTCTCCACCAAGTATTCGGATTGTATATCACCAAGTCGTACATTGGTAAGAGACTTTATGCCATCTATTCGTGACGATGTTGAAAGAAGAATTAAAGCAGAATTGAAAGATAAAAATTGTGGTTATGTATATGATCAACAAAAACGTTCTGTTCCGTTATCTTACTTGCTTCCAAAAGAGTTACAAAATGTACTAGCGATGAAATGTTGAAGTAGTGCTGAGGGCATGGAACAAATTTCAAGTTTCAATAATCCAACTTTTAATATTTGTGAATGACGATGTCTCTATTATGCTTTCCTTAATCCGAGTGGCAATCTGTTACATGTAACATGTAAAATCCATGCCTTAAACCTCGTGGCGCAATTGATCCCTAAATGTTATCCACGAGTAAATGCTTTAATGGCTCATACGAAGGCAGTATTTCTAAAGACCCCAAGACGTACAAAAGGATATCAGGAACTGTGTCCCATGGTGCCTGAACCACCCACAGCCGATTACTACGCGTTGGGGAATACGGTTAGAGGCTTACTAGAGGTTTTACTACTGCGAACATTTTGATGATGAAAAGAAGGTAGTTTTACAATTCGATCTGACACGCTCCAAGACAAGCCAGCTCATTATATAATATATTTTCAACAATCCTGCGTCTGCAGCGCCTATGCTCACTCATAAAGGTCACGATGCTGCACCACTTTGCCGAGTCTAGTTATCATTTCGACGATATGACATCATCGATGGCTTTTAAAGGATATCATGTAAATTGTTTTGCATTTTTAGATGCGACTATAATCCATATGTGATAATTTTGCTAAGCGTAATCAAAAAGCTTTTGAGAAAAAAATGTCGAAATTTGAAAACTCTCGTTTATCATAACTAATTCAGCAGATAACAACGTGTATCTAAATAGTTTCCAATATTTAACTGTACAATATTTTAACTATAGAACTCACTAAACCTTGAAATTATTTGTTTTTTTAAAGCAAACAATTAGTGAACATAACATAGATAATAGTACAATAGTGCAAAAGTACAATAGTGAAAAGATTATGATGAAAATCTTACTGAAAGATAGCTAGAGAGAAAATTTAATGAAAGTTCTTCTATTGCATAAAACATATGTAGTCTAACAATCATGGTAATAATAATTACCATAATTTAAAAAGACAAACGAACAGAAAGCTTCAGTAGCGCTACAGTTCGTCGTTTCTCGACCGAAAATTTCTGTTAATGTACTTGAATTAATTTAGTTGACCGATCCGTCTGTCTGGTTGTGTCGTGTTCTAAGGGAATGCATAATTTACTTAGGACGCTCTCGACAAAGGCGGCAAGAGAAGTAAGGTTGCCCGCTAGCTATTCGTCAGAGGCGGATCATTGTTTTGCTTGGAATTAACTCGATCAATCTTTTTTACCGAACCGAACGTAAAGGTATTTCACTTGACCCGAATTAAAATAAGAGAGACATTCAAACGGATCTATTGACTGCAGGGTATTTGTTATGAAATAGTAACTGCAAGTTAAATAAGTATTACTTTTGGGTTGGCCATGTTCCAAGCATATTTACACTACCGACCATAAGTGTTTACCCAACTGCGTAATTGAAGATTATTCAAAGTAACTACTTTTTATCCCCATCATTTTTTTATTATTATTAAACTGCAAGTAAGAGGTAGATTATAATTCCTCTGTAATGTCCTGTGCGCACGTAATGCGCCAACTGGCATTAAGATTTTGGAATGATCCTCCATGCGGATCAGGCACGTTCACGTTCAGGTAGACGAATTAGGAACAATTTTTCGAAAATATTTATCGCGGCCATTATAAAGTATGTAAATAGACAATACGCGTATCTTAATGCGATGAAACATTTAGTTTGGATTCAGCTTTCGTAACGCAAGCAGTGAATAGTGAAGAATTTATGCAAAGTGCTCTAAATCAGCGGCTAAAGCAATGCCGACTAGAAAAGAACTATCAACGGAAACGCCTACTCAACTAGTGGCATAGGTAGGTAAAAGTAACCGAGAAATTGCTAACATACTGAAATTAAAACTGTATAATGTTAAAAAGTATTACAGAGTGACGGTGTAACAAATAAACAGCGACCCGAACGGCCAAAACTAACACCCACAGAAGATTGCGCAATTGTAATTACCAGCGAACGAAATTGACAAAAAACAGCACCATGAATTCGTGCCAAAGTGCATAATTTGCTCCTAAAACCAGTTAGCGTCACTTCGAAGAAAAGGCGTTTGTACGGGGCTGATCTTAATCGTTATTACACAAAGCAAACAAATCTAAACAGTTAGCATGGGTGAGAAAACACAAAGACTGGCCGTTAGAAGACTGGACTTTTAAGCGAAACAGATGAACATTTGTCCATAGATCGAAAGGGGAACGTATTACACAAACAATAAAACATGGAGGTGGTCGACTTAATCAAAATAGATGGTGTTCTTAGAAAAGAAGGTTATAGGGAGATTTTGAAGAAGAATGTCGTCTCGTCTGGAACACGATTAGTCGGTGAAGACTATTCCAGCACGATAATGATCTAAAACACACTGCAGATATATGCCGTGAGTATTTCGAACAACTACGGCAGAGAAAGTTGTTACTGTGTTGTTGAAGTGCCCACCCCAAAAGTCCAGAAGTCAATCTAATCGAGCTTTTGCGGGAGGAACTCGACCTATAATCTGCTCCAAATTCAACAATATTACTTTGAGCGCAACTACACATACGCGAAGGAAAGTATAGCCGCTAACACTGACAAACCTGATAAAGAGAATGCCAGGATTCTGTGCTGCAGTAAATAAAAGCGGAAGGTGGACACATTGACGAAAGTTAGTTTATGATTATTTTTGTATAAGTACAGTGTAAAGGTTTATTTTATAGTTAGTTTTTAACTGGTTTTTGTAATATTTTAAGGATGGGTAAACATTTATGGCCGGTGGTGTATAATAGTTATTAGATAAAGCTGTGATAGTCTCCATTTTAGTACACACTAACTTCATGTTATATACTGAGGTGTTTTTATGTCACTACGTACAATGCCGCTCGAAAAACAGAATGGCGTTTTAATATCCCTTTGTAATCCTATTTTAAACCAATTACAAATTTTGGTTAACCTAAAATGTATAATAAACTTGTACACAAATAGTGTAAATACATTATCGATACATATTTCGCTTACCTAGAAACAAGGATATAATTATTTTTGTTGCATTCTTCCTGACAGTTCGTCATAGAACCCCTGTCCTTATTGCGTTTGCCCTATTGCTGTTCTTATTTCTAAAGGACTTGATGGTCTCAATAAAGAATGATTATTGCAAGGGATCTAGTTTTAATTACAATTATTTCCTAGTAACTATCATCCAGTTGGTCCACTCAAAGAGCGTCTTCAGATACCGATATTCAACACGACGTGCGCACTTGGCTCAGGCAGCAGCCCAAATACCTGTATCCAGCTGGCATTACGGCATTGACAAAGCGATGAGATGAGTGAATTAGTATAGATGGAAACTTTGTTGAGGAATAAAACTTGTTTTTGGCTAACTATTTCTATAATTATTTTTATAATAGCTTTTTGTGACCTACTTACTAAAACTTTCCCTCGTATATTCGCAGGAGAATCTGTAATAGAAACTTTCAGGCTAACATTTGCTTTGTAAAGTAACATTCCTGAAACTTTTAATTAATGTCTATTATTACGATTGACAGCATTAGATAGCTAATCGAGACCACTGACCGGTTTAATCCGCGTATGTAAACAAATTGTTGTTAGAGATGAAGTAGGATCAGGTAATATTTCATAAAACGCATTCCAAACAATCAAACCCGCTGAAAATCATCATGTCATTAGTCTCTATGACTAATAGCCGAATTTTGGAGCCGTGTAAATATTAATTAATTACACTACGGTTAACGAATTGATTCTCATTGCATTCAAGTGCGGTCGGAGTAAACCCAAACCTCTGCGTTCACTATACTCTCGTGCCTGATACCGAAGCGTATTCCACTAAAATAATGCATCTAGCGTTGCCAAATTGCATCGATATCGCGCCCTCATACAGCCGACAAAATTCCGTATTAATTAGTATTCTGTGCAGATGGTGAAACGACTACAGGCCGATTACCAGTAACCGACTATTTGTAGGATTTCGCGGCTTTTACCGTTGACAATAATGCAAATAGTTTCTAAACCTATTCATCCAGCTTGCTGCGTTAGTTTTAAATATCAACCCCCACAAAATGAGGGTGGTTCAAGTTTAAAGCTTAATTCTATTTATTCGATATGTAATATTTATCTTCATAGCCTCTGTATCAAAATTGCGTAACAAAAGTGCATGAGTGAGTATGCTTATTTTGCAATGGATATGAAGTCGTATACTACACGTATAGCAAAGATTACAAAAAGATTATCCGACATCCATAACATTAGAAATTATTGTCCCTAATGCTCACAGTGCCTATTACAAATTGTACCGAGGATTGCCGGGTCGTCAAAGGGGTGTAAAAAATAAAATAAATGTCGATGTTTTCGAAATAGCCCAAGTTGTAGTAGGGGGAACACTTTACATCACCAAATAGGAATTCATTGTCGGGGGGTGCAAAAAAATAATACAAATAGTAAATATTTTTCTACTAATACAAAGGATCCACATACGAATAAAAATGCTTCCTGTGCTATTCACAATTTTTTGTTGGTACATACAGTGACTCAAAACTTTCGCTCTGCCGACACATACGTTCAGTCTCTAACGAAAGAACAATGATTTTCGACCTTAATTTAATATTGTCACATTATTCCGAAATTTGAAAATTATTTTACATAAGCACGTTTGACATCTTTACACCGTTCAGGTGCATTTCAATACTAAAACTTTACCACCTTTATAACTATTGCACAATCAACCAATAACCAATATTTTCCTTTGTTTCAGGTACGTTAAGGAACCACCAACCGCACTACCAATCATGGCGCAACCCTAGAGAAAAAATCATTTCATAGTCAATGCACAAATCAAGATAGTCTCCTTGTTTTAAGGGACATATCTAACAATACATTTCAATAATCGTACAGAGTTATTCACAAACAAAGCCTACTAGACGTATTTCCGAAAATTGTAAAACTATCGTTTTTTTAATTTTTACGAGTATTATAGACACGGATCTAATCTGCAAAAAAAACATTCTCAATGTTATAAGTATGACACACGCGACTATATCAAAAACATAAACTTTGCATGAACAATATAGATTATTAAAAGAGTGTTCAATAGGAATAATATAACGACAATAATGAATCATACCAGAGATATACGAAATCTATAGTGACTTGAAAATAGAAAAATGAATAGAAGAATATGTGTTTATATTCTCGGACTGGACACAAAAACGAAAGGTTCAATACATTAACTTTCTTCTTTTTGATTAAGATGACATTTCATTAATATGTCTAACTTTTTGTGGAAACATATTGTTGATTAGATTAGATTAATGATGGGTGGTGTTGCAATGCTACCTATTGATCCATTGTGCCCCCTTGTATGAGCTATAAGCTGCTAGGATTTGCCTGCACTTATAGCTTGCTACCTAAAGAAAAAGAGAAAGAACTAGTAATTGGAAATGTGAAGAAGTATTCTAACCCTAAATGTTAATTTGAAATTAATATCGCATTAACTTCGGTTAGCTTACCTTTAGTTACTTCTTTGAGGTTATCTAGCTAGCTCAGTAAGCTTTTTTAAAAAGCCTATATTTAAATGTATAAGCGCCACCTCGCGTAATAATAAAGGAAGAAAAAAAGAACTCACAAGGGGCTTCAGTTAATACTGTTACCAGGAGTATGCATAGGGTTTTTTCGGATTTTTACTAAAAACAAACACGTAATTGTAAAGAGAAATTATTTTTTTTTTGCATTCAAAATATTGACCATCGGCTTCTATCCATTTCACCCATCTTACAAATAATTTATGGATGCCATGTTAGAAAAAACTGGTTGCCTTTTGCGGCAAACCATTCGCCATTCTTCCTCGAAATTGCTGAGACACTGCTCTGTCAGCGCGTGCCCCATTGATTTGAAGAGGTGATAGTCAGATGGCGCCAGGTCTGGGGAGTGCGGTGAGTGCGGAAGGATGTCCTATCTTAGCGATTACAAAGTGTCTTTCACTGATTTTGCTATGTAAGACGGCACATTAATTTGTAATAAAATCACTTTAATTTGATGACTCGATCAATGCATTTGTTGGCAATAGCGTTGTGTGTTACAATTTCGCCGGGCTTCAAGAGTTCGTAATACACAATACCGCTCTCACTGGTGAAGCTAACAGCATAAATCTGCTTATAAATACTTCCTATCAGATTATAACCAAATACACGACTTCTGTTGAAGTAAAAATTTGATTCGATTTGATAAGAAAACTCAGCGATAGAACGAAGGAACTAATTGCTCAAGAATTAAACTCAATACATGGAATCGTGGTAAACATGCAATTTATAATTTCTTTTCTGAAAAATGCGATTTTGGACAGCTACTTCAAAAATTTAATAATATAAAAACGTAGGCTAATTAAAATGCTATAACTCTACCGATTATAAAACCTTTTCAAAATTAATGACGAAAACGACACAAGCAAGATTATTACTCATAAGGTAGAAAGACCATCATCACAAGACAATCTATACTTCATTCACGTTAAGAACGCAGCGTTAGAATAAATAGGTCTTAAAATACGGGTTTGCCATTGGCTAATGGGCGAGGGATATTCATACAGGAGAAACAGATGCAATTTCTTCGTATGAAGTTTCTGTCAATTGTCAAATTTACTTATCATTCTGGTATCGTTGTTTAGTGCAGTTTTTCATTGTATTTTTTATCTTTATAAACAAGTTGCGGCAAAAATAGTTGTTTTGAGAGCTCCTTTATCTAATCATTTAATAATTCAAGGTACTATACAATCAATTATACAAACAAAATAATCTTTACTATAGTAATACGAGACTACAGCTTCCGTTCGCTATGGCTGAGGAAGCGGTAGTACATTCTGTTGCAGGACCATCGAAAAATCCTCAGTGGAAGCATATTGGCAATAGGCAGAGCCTAATGGCTTAAGTTTCACCATTGTAATACAGCCGCCGATCGTAGTGCTATATCTACTGCATTCTTAACGAGAATGAGGTATAGAAGAAAACTACACCCGAAGTTCTAAGTATCTAAACGAACTTATTTCATTCATTTTGATATTAAGCTTTTGAAGAATCTAAAACAACTAAAATAATAAGTGTGTTAATGTAAATACCCTCAATGTCAATTTTTGAAGATTTTTAATATGGATATTAATATTATATACACTACTGTACAAAAGAAAGAGGCAGCTAGATAAATTTTGTAGAAATTTAAGAAAAAATGTACATTACTCACCATAATGTGAGTAACTATGTTGTCCGCTAAATGTTTGCAACTGATTCAATATTTATATTAGTAAATATTATACTAAATGCCTTTATTGTTGATAGTGTCTCCTACATGAGCCTGGAGGCTATCATGCAATGTTCTGATGTAATCGCCCGGAATACGATACCACTGTTGTTGCAACTCACAACAACTCACTTAAAGCCTTTGGTGCTCTTTAAATCCTTTTACGGTTGAGGTAATCCCAAACATCTTCGATAATATTTAAATCCGGGCTTTATGGCGGTTAGACCATAGTACGAACTACTCCGTCTTGTCAGATGTTGATAGTTCTTGACTAATGGAGAAGTTGGGATCGTTATTTTGCTGATGGAGGAAATTATTACCAATTAGACGATACCCAGAACGTATAGCATGTTGTGCCAATATTGTTCGATACTTCCCCACTGTAAGCCTCCCTTCAATTTCAATAATCTCACCAAATCCTTCCGATGAAGTGCAGCCCCAAACCTGGATATTTCCACCCCTATGTTTGACAATAGCTTCTGAACATGGTTCTGCAAGAGCTCCTCCATATACTTGTCTCAACTCATAATCTGTCTCATTTTGATGGCCTTGAGCACATTTGACCCATTTTACTTTATTCTCTCGTCGTAAAAGAGGTTTCTGACAACTACATACCCACGTAATCCCGATTTCTTCAAAGATCACTTTACAGTCGAAACATTTACTGACGTGCCTGTAACTTCTTCTAACTCTCGCGACAGTTTCACACGTACATCTTTTCTATTTCTTACAGCTATTACCTTCAACAGGTGTGCATCTTCTTTGGCAAGTTTTTTCGGTCATTCAGAGTTTAGTTTATCCACCACGTCACCTCCTTTGTAATATCTATCGAGAATCTTTTTGTACACTGTACCGAGCATACTTCATACACCCTTGCGATTTCTGCTTGGCTGTAACATCCTTGATGTAAAACAGCTACTTTATTTCTAATTAATAAGGTATTTTCGGCATTTTGTTCTAACGTTACCACTGCATCACAACTTAAAGCACCAGCTTTCACACCATATTTGCTTCTACACTATTATCTTTTCTATTAGGAATATAGTACAAAACTGATGCGCCTCTTTCTCTTACGCAGTAGTGTGTATGGTAATGGGATTTTAAAGGAGCCTCTGTTCTGCTCAAAAATACATCCGAATTTCTTCTTTCACTGGTACCTACCATTTAAATTTGCTTATTTCCTTATTTGCAATTTACCCGTAATTTAATTTTGTTTTAAAAGGAGGATGGATTTCCTTTGAATTTTTTAGTATGTCACTATGATGCTGGTATAAGATGTCTTTATTTATTGTGGATTACAGTTTTCAGTTTCAAACCCAGCGTTAGATTACTTCGTAAAATTCATTTTTGCTTACATTATTTCAAAATTACTTCCCTTTGAAAAAAAAGAAGGTGTTACTTGATCAACAAAAAGAAAGGAGAATAATAAACTTCTCTGACGGAAAGTTTATATTACAAAATGTTTAGTAATTAATGTAAAGACATTGATAAGAATATTTGGCACGTACGCAGGGATACACAGCAGTTACATACAGTCATCATCTCTATTTTCGAAAATATATGGGAAACGATTTCGATTTCGTGTCATAAAGACAAACAGACCGAAGACAACTGATACTTAACATCAGCATCCAGTCATAATGTACAAGATTGGTCGTAAAATTAGGTTGGGATAGGACATACACAGTCTATAAGCTTCCGAATTTTAGTATTTTCAAGTAAAAATAAAGAAAATACATTTCACACCTTTACAAAACCTTGGTGCTTTGACCTTTAATCGAGGAAAACACCTTTAATCCTTCAGAATAACATCCGGTTATAGCCTGGGGCGTAATATTGGCGTCCTTTTTGGGATTTGAAGAACTAGCAGTAACTAACCTACAAATTGATAAAAATCGGATATATAAATAGAAAAAGAGAGTTTGTTAAAATCATATTTAACACATGAGCCGCAAAGTCCCGGACCTAACACATAGATGACGCTAGTTTTATTGCAGTCACCTTTCTCTCAGTTAGTACTAACCTGCAAGAGACAGCTGTTAAAATTTCATGATATTCTATTCATTAGTTTGTGAGTTATTGTGCTAAGAGTCACGATACTTTTGTTATTTTCAAAACAATGGATCAAAAACAATTTCGTGTTTTAATTTTACACTGCTTCTGGATGGGAAAAAAATACCGTTCAAGCGAAGCAATGGCTTGAAAAGTGTTATGGGGACTCCGCTCCATCAGAAACAACAATGAAACGTTGGTTTGCTGACTTCAAACGTGGTCGTAGAGACAGAGAGATGATGCAGAACGTCCAAATGAGGCGGTAACACCAGAAAACATAAAAAAAATCCACAAAATCGTTTTGAATGATCGAAAAGTGAAGTTGCGTGAGTTAGCTGACATCGCAAAGATATCAAGAGAACGTATTGGCTTTATATTGCATGAGCATTTGACTATGAGAAAGCTCTGTTCAAAGTGGGTGCCGCGTTGATGATTATGAGCAGTGTTTGGCCATGTTTAAACGTAACAAACCGGAATTTTTGCGTCGATATGTGACAATGGATGAAACATGGATCCATCACTTCACTCCGGAATCAAGACGATCGTCATCTGAGTGGACAGCAACTGGTGAACCTCGTCCAAAGCTCTCGAAAGCACAACAATCGGCTGGAAAGGTTATGGCCTCGGTATTGTGGGATGTGCGTGGTGTAATATTCATCGAATATCTTGAGAAAGGAAATACCATCAACAGTGAATATTATATAGCGTTATTCTATAGAAAAATATCGTAAAAAAGTGCAGTTAACATTTTATAAATTCTAAATTGGCTATTCCCAAATAGCAATTCACCCATTTAACTCACCCTGTATATGTATCTCTCTTAATAATTTCGTCAAATGTAAAATATTTAATTATGCCAAAATTGTGGAAACGACGCTCGGCAAGCGTCCCTGGGTTAGATAATTATATGCGATACGTGATAAGATTTTGTAGCACGCAATGTTCTTTCAAACGTCCCCGCGTTAATTAAGGTTAATGGTGGACGTTTGAAAAGCCAAAGCCGACAAGGTACAATGTATGAAATTGGGTGAATACTAAATGCCAATTCGTAAAAATAATTAACCAAATTGGTTGATATATCCCTTTCAAAATTTAAACTGAATCAAATGTGACTGTTTATTGAAAATACAACATTGTTGAATGTAAGTGTTTGATATTGTAATTACAGTCCAAAGAAAGATTATTTCATCTAACTAGGGAGTAATTCTCATATAATAGCCGTTTCTAAACTCAATTCTAACGATCAACCTGTTACTGTTTCTTGGAGAAACCCATGTACATGGGACGTATAACCCTTATCACCTCCCGAAAGATTATACGGACCCTAAGCCATAAAGGTAACTTAATCTGTGAACCAAGACAGGTTTTCATCTTTGCTGAGGTCGGATGACATGTTAACACATTAATGTAACCCTATGCTTGCTCGTACCCTAAAGGTTTCTTGTTTAATTCGCTCCAGTTGTTCCATCATAGTTTGTCTATTGAATTCCTTTTACTATCGTCTTAATAGAGCTCCTATAATTATATATGCCGGTGTCATTGTTTGATTTACAAGATAAAATCTATATTATGCTTGATATAATGCAATTTGATAATTATCTTATCAGTTGTTTACGAAATATTATTTTCCATATATGTATTTTCATAAATTTCACTTCCTTTAATAAAATTGTAGTCCATTGTTTGGGTAATCTTAAGTGTTACTGTATAAAAATGTATTAAATACTTAGGTAATCTTATACGCTATTAAGACGAAATATAACTGCTGGGCGTCCCAAAACTATTTTTTAATGCGGGCAAAGAAGTGAAACGCAGTATTTCTCGCATATTTTACACAACGTCATCTATGACATGCTTCGCTAATACTGCAGCTTTTTCAGATGTACTATTGCTACTGAGTAGTAATATATTACGTTGTGTTAAATATATTGGAGGTATTTGTAAAATTATGTTTTAGTTCTTTACCCTAACTATGAATTTCCAACAAGTATCGACCGACTTAATCGAAATTTTTTTCCATTTGTTATACTCATCGCAATCATTGAGTGGAGAGTGGGAGATATGCCAACCGCTAGTCTCGTCCATGGTAACTTAGTCGCTTTGCAACGTTTTGCGGGAGCGGAATGTGCGTGTTTTGTGCGCGACTTTTACACAAACTTTTCGGATGAACAGCATTTTTACTTGAATGACCATCTAAACAGGCAGATCTACCATTGTTGGAGTTCAACAAATCCAAAACAGAGTAACGGGTAGTAATAAGGCCACAATTGATATTTTTTACACAAAAAACGGCGCGATCTTGGCAGCATTTAATTATGCTAAATAATAACCATAGATGTTTTGATATAAAATAAAATCTGTATCTCAAAATAACAATTAATCTTTATAAAAAAGACAATAAAAATATCAGAACTATATTCATGTTTAAATTGAACCTTGCATCTGATAGTTTTCGAAAGGACTATTTGAGAAATCCATAACGTACAGAACATTCCTGTTAAGGACTTAACATTGTTTTTTGTATTTTATAAGTTTTTTACTATTATGTATTTTATCTTCTTTGCATTATTATTTTCATTTAGAATATTATTTTATTTTCATTTTTATATTTATTTATTTTCATTCTTATATTTATTTATTTTGCTTTCTTAGAATATATCCAATTTTATTTTAATATGTATGTACATTACGCATTGTATATGTATGCAAGCCAGCCATTCGCATTACGCTAGCTAAAACTGCCTAGTTAGAAATCATTCACTGCAACGTCGTCGGATATGTAATGGGAGTTTTCTTAAAATTTAAGGTACACAAGCATAGGCAGACGTCTCCCGCGCGACGGTCGAGGTATTAGCGATCGTGCACTCTCGGTCACCTTTCGTGCCTCGTCGTAACGTGTACAGCAACGTCGTCGTAAGATTATTAGAGATTTCTAAGATTTTCTAGTTTTGGCGGGAATCGTCGAGGACGTTGTCTATACATTTATTGCTGGCGGGAGTCATTTGGTAACGTCGTCGAATCGCATGTATAGATTTTTTTAATAAGTATAAATTCTCGATTTTCTATCATCGTACGTCGAGATTACTGTGTCCATTGTCGTCTATACATATTTTTAGTCTTCAGTTAAGTTTGTGTCGGAAATTATTTTGGTGAGATTGTCGGCGCGCATGTATAGACCTCCTCTACAAGTATGATCACTCCGCTTCTTGCTGATGGTCGTTGCGGCCGCAGCGCCCGTTGTCTTTGTACGTTTGTTCGGTCCTTGTCGTATCGGGACTTAGAAATTTTTCATTTAGTTGCTCGTCGTAGCGGACGAGTGTCACGGACCAGTTTTCTTATGTAATGTCGGCATCATCGCTCCGTTTTACTTGTCGGTGCGCAGTTCGCACATTTGCTGGTTACTGGATTTTTCCCTTCTTTGGGGCGCAGTAGTATAGAGCTAAAGATTGCACATAGCGTAATATTTCAAACGAGAACGCCTGGGTAGCTGTGACATTACTTTTGTATTGAGATCGGCTATTATCGCTACTGTCGCCCTCGATCAGGCGTTCAAGCTCTAAGAGATAGGGTGGGTTCCCCTATAAATGTGAATATAACAAACGTATTTGGTCAAGTACAAATACATGCCAATAATACAGGGCCAAGTCCCTTAGGCAAATTTAAAACAAGGAAAGTATATTAGGCTCCCGGAAAGGGACATATAAATAAGCATAGCACCGAGGTGCGCTTATAAATTTAAGAAATAAATAGGGTTGGCTCCTATAAAAGGTAGTGGTGCATGCAAACAGATAGAGGCATTAGTACATGCCTCTGACAAAGCTTCAGCGGAAGCATATAAGAGTTTAACCTTTTAAACAGAATTAAGACATAGCGTTGCAACGTACATGCTGAGGCATTACTTTATGTTGCTACCAATGAAAATACATATACAAATGCTAATGTACATTACATGTATAAGAGAGCTCGAATAACTGCAATTATTGCAAATCTATATATCTTACGTACATCGTACATGTACATAGGCAAGAGTGGAAACCGTGTAACCATTTCATTTTTAAATATATTTTTTTTGCGCATGCGCATTGAGTTTCACTGTACAACCTCTCCTCTAGTAAATAAGCGAACATACTCTACAAGTAAGTATTGGTCAAGTAATTTAGGAAATTACGAGCAGGCTACAGCGGCGTTGTTCTTCAAACCAGGAGAACGTAACAATGACCATAGATGTTTTGATATAAAATAAAATCTGTATCTCAAAATAACAATTAATCTTTATAAAAAAGACAATAAACTAAAACTTTGCCGTTGGACCTTATTACCTGCTACTGGTGGCAATAAGGGCCATATAATAATAGTAAACTTAAAACATAAAAGAACCTGCACTATCTAGTGCCGAGAAAACACATTTCCTTGCCGCTCATAGACAACGAATATTGGCTGAATATCGAGATGAAATTCCTGTAAGTAATTAGGACAATGATCTGCCCAGGAATCTGTGGAAGCAGTAAACCCGGAGTAATATCATTAAAAGTTATTTTATTGAGCAATTTAATGTATGTGGGTGTTATGAACATCAAGTAGGAAATGATTGACTGGAATAAGACGGCAAATTCTTCATGTGTGACAACCGACGTTCTGATGAACCTTTCATGTTTTTCAAGGTTCAACATTTTTTTATTTTATACCTATTTCAAGCTCTAAAGTATTGACATCGTCAGTAAATTAGAAATAATTAATGAAAAACTGAGAAAACCTAGCTTTTCCAATATCGATTTCACCTCCAAAATTTTTTTTTTTTTTTTTTCTCTCAAATAGACACCTGTATTTCGCATAGTCCTATAAAGTTACGAACCAGCCAAGTTTCATTAAATTCTGATTTATGGGATTGAATACTTTCTCTTGTGAATGTCTACAATAGCATAAATATTAATAGGACAGAACCTGTAACTTAAAACTACTTAGTAGTTAGGAAATTACGTAATGGTGTCGGTAGATGTTGATTATGATTATAAATCATTCTTTTGCGTGTTCGCGTGAACATTTCGTATTATTACATTTATTGACCAGCTCGAGTATAGACATCGGATGCTAATTATCGTAATAAGGGACTCGTGATTTCCAAGAAACCGAGGATAATAAGAATATTACTAGGTTATCGGTTTCGTGTTTAAACCTATTTGTACTGACACTTATTAATAGGTGTAAAATTAAGCTTTAATTAATCTAAGTTCAGCCCTATTTGCTTGTTGAACTAAGCTTTCGAAATGAAACGAAAAAGTCCCAACGACTATAATAAAGGACGGAATTGCCAATAATCATAAAATAAAGCAAACTGTTCTTCTATACGTATATTAACTGGCAAAGACGGATGTTTTATACAAGTGACTCATAAAATGTTCTAATTACTTTCGTTATTTTTATACGCCAATTATATTTATATTACCGTAGCCATCGTAAGCATACACATAATTCTTTCTCCAATTATTCCTATTGGGATTCTCGCAAATCTTTCACCCAGTGAAAGAGGTTTTTTTATTCTACTTATAAATATGAGGTTATTAAATGCTTTCATTACCATTTTAGCGTTTTGTAATATGGTTTAAAATTAGATTCGGGAAAATTACGTACTTTTTATGATCTCGTAAAATAAAATTTTGTACGAAAATATAGAGCAGGAAGGCAATGGTTTTGCATTGTGATCCTAGTAGTAGTAATAGTATATCATGATTTTTTTATGATTAAGCGATAATTTTCGTCAATAAAATTTATCCTACGTGATTATCGTTAATTTTGTTGGAATGTGATTTACTGTTTAAAGCTTCCAAGATACTTTGCTGTTTTGAAAAGTTCTTTCCTTTCATAGCCCTTGTTTGTACCTCAGTTTTCG
This sequence comes from Trypoxylus dichotomus, assembly GCA_023509865.1. Taxonomy (NCBI): domain Eukaryota; kingdom Metazoa; phylum Arthropoda; class Insecta; order Coleoptera; family Scarabaeidae; genus Trypoxylus; species Trypoxylus dichotomus. The sequence continues at coordinate 3,434,716 of CM042078.1, forward strand.
CAAACTTTTGAATATCTTAGTTCTTCCGTTTTATTTCGAATACTGTTTATTCTCAATTTGTATCCTGTCACTCACTCTATTTATTACATGCCATTTTTACTGAAAAAAATTTATTTTGGGACGACTTAGTGACGTTATTTATTAAGACATTAACACCGTATCCATTCTCAAAGCGTCAGTGGCATCAAATAAGCAAACGTATAAAAATCTAAACTATTTCTTCTCTTCTTACATAACGGATAGTTTTATTATAGAATATACATTAAGTGATGCATTAAAAGTTATTTAAAAATAGAAAATAATATGAGCTATAATTGTAAAAGATTTGCCCACAATACCGCATGATATTTTCTTGCTATAGAATGTCTACCAAACTTGAGACTGACGTAAATTCCATGAAAACAAATATATGTTGTCCGCTTATTCGTGAACACATACACTACCGCTCAAAAGTGTTTAGGCACTCTCACTGACAGCAAAAATGTATAGTAACTCAGCAAAAATGTTAATAATATTTATTTTTTATGTACAGATACACATACATGAATAAAAATATACTAAATAAATGTGAAAATTAAAACGTTTAATTTAAATTTTGCTTTCATCTATGTGACCTCCTCTTGATTTAATAATTGCAGCACACAATCGAGGCATTCTCGCAATAAGTTTTGCCAGCGTTTCTTGTGTTATTGAGATCCAACTCGATTGCAATTTGTTCCACACGTCAGTAGCTGATATCGGAGCCGATTTCCGTACTTCCCGATCTAGTTCTTCCCATAGTAACTCGATCGGATTCAAATCGGGGCTCTAGGGAGGCCATTCCATAATTTTGAGAGTTCCTTCCTCTTCTAAATGGCGTAAATAGTATTTACACAATTTAGAGGAATATTTTGGGTCATTATCTCGCTGGAAGATAAAATTTTGACCCAGAAGTCGAATTCCGGAAGCTATTGCGTGGTTCTCCAAAATTACGCGGTAGTCTTCTTTTTTTAATATACTGTCAATTTTCACAATGTCCCCTACACTAGTGCCAGCAAAACAGACCCAATTGATGATAGAACCTCCACCATGCTTTACGGTAGCAGCAATACACTCTTCTCTGGCACGTTCACCCACAGATCTTCTTACGAATATGCGTCTTCGGGTTCCGAACAGCTCAAATTTGGACTCATCCGTCCATAGGACGTTGTTCCACTCTTCTATGGTAGTGTTGGTGTTCACGAGCCCATTTAAGTCGCTTTTGCCTGTTTTCTTTGCGTAGTAATGGCTTTTTCATCGCAATACATCCATGGAGCCCGGCTTTCTGTAGGCGACGTTTGACTGTAGAAACACTGACTAGTTTTTGGCGACCAACATTTGATTCTGCGGTGATCTCCGGGTCTGTTTTGCGTCTATTTAACTTGCTGGTTACCACTATTCTGTGATCATCTGCAGATGTTGTCGCTTTTGGCCTTTCACTCCGTCTTTTAAGAAAACTGCCAGTTTCCCGATATTTTTTTACGTTATAGTCAACCGTGGCGAGGTGCAGTTTCATTTTTATGGCAATTTTTCGATTAGTTATGCCACTTTTATGGTAAGCTATTATAAGCGCACGTGTTTCCGTACTAATTACTCTTCGCGGAGGCATTTTAAAAAATTGTCACATGATATTTCGCTCACGACGTGAATAGAGTAAATACCACACTGCAACTGACCATAGGTTACGGATTTCACTAAAATCTTCTAGGAAGGTAATTTAAACATTATTACCTACAATCTAACAGATGACTAAATTTACCCAGTAAATTCAGAGGGATTGTTATTGTAATTGCACCGCAATAAACAGTTTATGGTAATCCGACCAAGTGCAGGTAAATGATAGTAAACCTTATGCGATATAAAGGGTGTTTATCTTACTGAACTACCTTTTGAATACGTATTTCATTTTATTATAATGTTTTTTTGGTAAACATAATACTATATGAATAATCCATGAAAACCGGGGTGCCTAAACACTTTGAGCGGTAGTGTATATAAGAAGTTAGGAATACAAAGGATTTCTTTCACGTTTTCCGTACTGGGACGTAGTGGGCGCCACAAATCAAATGTTATTACTAAAAATTAACCTCCATCTTGATCCAAAGTTTGTTTGTGATACGTGTTGTAACTACAACAAACTGTCAAAAATGGTAAATTAAAAAATTGAATTAAAACAAGAGCACTTTCTCACAATAATTTTCGGAGACAATTATATAAACAAAAGCCCCTCACCGAGTTGATTTCTGTTTTTCGTAATGAAGCACCACATCGGTTAATAATTTCTCGTTGGCATAAAGAACGTAAGCGTGGATGGATAAGTTTTGGCGACTATTCAAGTACAGGTGCACCAAAAAACGGCAGTTACTCAGAAAAACGTCGATTGACATCTCACACCACGAGAGATTGAGGCACTATTGGGGATTTCAAAGATGTCAATTCAAAAGAAATTGCATGGTGAATTATGTGTAAAAAAATTAGTTTGCCGTTGGATGCCGCATTTGTTGCTCGAAGAATAGAAGGCAGTAGGGCGAATTGATGTTAAAAACTGTAGACCGCTTCAACGCCGGATACTCTAGACTCTAAGACGAAAAGAATTTCCAAATTATCGTCAGTCAGCCTTGTACGATGTTTTGATTTATTACCTTTCATCGTTGAAAAGAACTGTTCGCATTTATAAGTACCGCCAAATGCACGCATCAATCTTCTTGCGAATTTTCTAAGATCCGGAAAATGGTCTTCTTCGAGGTATTTTTTTGTAGAAATCGCACAACTCCACGTCTTCAAATTTAGATTTTACAGTACCACGTCAAGAGTTAGAAATTCGGTATGGGCCCGAATTAAACAGGCCGTTCAGATAATACGAAAAGGCCATGAAAGGACTGTACAAGTTCTACGTACAATGGAAATAGCCCAAACAACAATTCTACTTATTATGAGAATCCGTCGCCAATAATATCACATCAAGAGATACGCCTAATTATTAATGGTTACTGAGAAACAGCAATTACAGTCTGGAACGCATAGCGCAGTAGTAAACGTTATTTACTAAATTGTACAAGAACGTGCCATCCACGATTGCCCAAGCTAATGACAGCATTCTCGAAATTATTTACCCAAATATTCCATAAAATGTGTCAAGTAGTGAAATTATTGCCTGAACTGTGAACACGTTATCGAATTGAGATATATTAAGATAATAACATATTTAGATTTTTCCGTACCTCTCGTAACTTTTAGAATTATTAAAATTCTATAAACGTTGTGCCCTACTTTATTTCATTCATTTAACAGTCAGGACAATAAGCTTATTCCACTGTTACTAATACAGAAATCTATCTTGCAAAATACTGCAATTACGGCCTTTTTGCCAAAAGTGATAATTTAAACCTCTTTGCAGGACTAACACGGGAATTACATTTGCAACTACAACCAGCTAAAATACTCTTTACTCGCGATTATTAACTATATTCTCAGGAGATAACCGCATTTCATCATAGCTTCAGATGCCGTAACGCAATAGTCTTGCTGCATTGAAGAAGAAGAACGTTGCGCGTTACGCAATTTTACTTTTCTGGATGATAAACGAATTTACCGTCGGTGATATATTTACGTAACCGCATCCGTTAATCTTTTATATCATTCTTCGCTAGATACATTTCAAGAATTCCCATCACACTTCGGTTACCTTAAGTAGGTGATATATAACAAGAGAGGAATCAGTTCCTCCTTTCCGTTATTAGACAATAAAATCACTCATACACGTTAATTCTATTTCGTATCAAACAAAAACCGATCGTTTCATCTGAGTAGGCGGTGATGGAGCGCCGTGATATAAATAAAAATCGCCGCGAATCGTAACGAAAGAAATTCTGGAGAAAATTCTCGACGAACTCAAACAGCAACAAAACGAATTAAATTTATCAAATCAATCGTTTTTCGCTGTTCTTTTCTTTCCAGCTGTCTGTGTTTTTTTCCAGTTTTCTCCCTTGCCGGTGGCTTGTCGAGATTTCTTAACTTCCCTTTTCCATCTTTTCTTTTTCTATTTTGTTCATTTTTGTTATTTCGTTACGTTTTTGCTTGACCGCGTTGCCCTTTCCATTATAGTTGCCCCCATTATAACGATTCTTCTGGTTGTTATTATCTTGTCGCCGTTGTTCTCGATCGGCGTTCTCGCAATTAGTTCATGTACTCGTGAATATCTACAGCCGACATTCTATCGGGTAACCACACCCAGCTAACAAAACCAGTCACTCGGAAGCTAGGTCTCAATGCCAACCTTGGCGTCGAATATTGGAACCGTAAGAGCAAGGCACTGGAATTTAACATTTTGCAAATAGAAATATAAAATTATCATACGTATGTCAATAGTAAGTGAATTATCTTTTAATGGAAATTAGATTTAACACTCAGTTACGGTGTTTCACAGATTTTTAATTACCACAAGCACAGATTGAAATTAGCCGCCTAACGACAAACATTAACTATTTAATTCGATTACATTAATTGTTAAAAGGCACTTGCATGTTCTATATGTAAGTGGTTAATTTTGAGGGGAGACCATATAATCCAAAATCTTAAGTTGGCAAATTCATGTTTCCAAACATAGTTTTGACAGATTTCATGAAGATTAAGCACCACACATTTTCCTGTTATTACTCCGTCAATAAGTAATTGTCTTTCAAATCACGCGATACTCACTAAAAATTAAATATGTAGTTGCCAACTATGTCTTTACCTAGAGAGATATCAAAAAGCGTACAAATACAGTAATATAACAAGAAGGCATAATGTGTATGCTTAATTTTTTCCGGTTTAACCACGAGGTGGCGCTAGCGAAAAATGCGCAGTGTGTTAATTTTACACACACGTCATTTTGAGTGTCTGACATTTAAACTACAAACACATACACAAGTTGAGTCCGCCAAAAAACTAGGATCTTTGTTTTATCGTTCAGTGCTAATATCGAGTACTGTAATAGTATTTGCGGCACGCATTGTTATTCTTATTTAATAAAAAAATGCCGTTGAAAGTAATCGCTTACTGACAGAAACCTATGGTGAACACGCTCCATCGATTAGAACATGCGAGACATGGTTTCGACAACTTAAAGGTAGTGATTTCAATGTGAAAGACACTGAGCGCTTTGGTAGCGCACAAAAATGCGAAGACGAGCAATTGCAGGAATTATTGGATGATGATCCGATGACAAACTCAACGCCAATTAGCAGAAGCATTACATGTGTCACAAGAAATAATCATCAGACGCTTACGAGCAATGGGGAAGATTAATAAACTAGGTAAATGGGTCCCAGACAATTTGAATGAACGTCGAATAGAAAATCGTAAAGTCACCTATGAAATAGTACTTCAACGCCGCGCAAGGAAATCATTTTGTATCGAATTATGACGGGTGACGGAAAATGGATTTATTTTGAAAACCCGAAGCGGAAAAAGTCATGGGTTTCATCTGGCGAAGCCGATCCTTCAACGCCAGGACCAAATCGCTACGGCAAGAAGACCATGCTTTACGTCTGATGGGACCAGAGCGGTATTGCGCGTCATGAGCTCTTGATGCATTTTATCTAAAGAAGACGCCAATTTTATGGAGGATGGAGCACTCTGCTACAAAGCAAGAACAACCACATGGAAAGAGGAACAGGGGATTCGGATTTTGCCATGGCCAGGCCAATCACCAGACATGAATCCGATAGAGAATGTTTGGCACATAATCCAGACAAGTATGGCGAAACGACCCCGAAAACCCAGCAATAAGGAAGAACTCGTGGCAGCTGTTGCAGAAGAGTGGTTAAATATTCCAGAAGACACCATTAATCATTTAATAGATTCTATGCCACGACGACTCGCAGCACTTCACGCAAGTAATCGTGGATCGACAAAATATTAGTCTAATTTAAAAATTTTAAAATATTTTTTATATATAACGAGAATAGAATCTTTTTTTTAATTAGTAGTCACCCTAGTGTATATGTGTATATATGTATAAATGTAAAATATTTTAAGTTAATGAGTAAAGTTTGTTGATTTAATAAATTTCTTGCAAACATTATCTGTCGAGTTTATTTTGTTATTTTCTATAGTGGGATCAAACTTATAAACGGTAGTGTATATGAGGTTATTTAACAAAATAGGGTAATGTTTGGAAAATGTAGTAATCAAACATATATCATGTACACAAGTAACAGCGGCTGCCACAAATGGCCATCCGTCTAATTGCATAAACGATAAGTAATCTTTCAGTGAAACACGGTTTCAAGTAAGCAACACCAGGAACGACGTATAAAAATATGAATGTAAGGGTGGACGATGCAATTCCAAATTACCCGGCTTATACATTTGATACTAATGTGTACGTATGTTTCTCCTCGGGCAATATTTATATTACTTTAACAACCGCAGGAACCGCAAAACTACCTTCTACGTCGAGTACAGTAATTATTTTCCTTTTTGTAACACTCACGGCCAGCTTTGGTGTAATTTAATGTAGAGTTTTTCAAAATACATTTCTATTACCGTCTGTTGCACACATTCATGATAAATTATTGCAGAAAGTACATCACTGTAAATCAATTGTATAAGTACTGGAACATAGAGGCCGCCTCTAATCAAATGCCAGTACTAAAAAATTAACGTCCACCTTTAGTTAACCTAAATCCAAAGTTTAAGTGCGATACATGTAATGTTGTAGCTACAACGAACTGTCAAACTTGATATGTTAGTTGAAAAATGGAAAAAGACCCCGAATATTTTATAGTTTTCGAAGACAATCATCTCAATAACAATGTCCTGCTTGCCCAAGAATGTCTGTTTCTGTTTTGAACAATGAGGCACCACATTAGTCAACAATTTCTCTTTGGTATGTTGATGCAAGATCAATGAATACCGACATGTACTATATTGCGGGATTTATCATTGGGAAGACCTCAATTTAAAAACTGCTGTGTGAAGAATTATGTGTGAAAAAATAGTTTCTCTCTGGATACCGCACCTGTTGATCGAAGAACAGAAAGCAGCTAACGCGAATTGGTGTCAAAAACTTTATATCGCTGCACTGCTGGAAACTGAAAATATGTACGAAATTGTCAGTGGTGATGAATCTTGGATTTATTCATACGAGCTAGTCGTCTGCTTGGGTGTTTCAAGGTGGAGAAAAGCCGACAAAAGTCTTCCGTTCTCGATATGTCTCCGAAGAGATGGTCGCGACACTTGCCTCGAAAGTACATCATGTATCACCAATTCCTCTGCAGGATCAAAGAACTACTACTGCCAATTGGTGCACAATCATTTGTTTGCCATAAGTCACCTCTGAGTTTCGAAAAACCAACCCCGAACGACAAATTATTCTCCACCAAGGTAATGTACTCAACACACAGGACAATTGAATTTTTACGCAACAAAACGTAGAATTGTTGGGCCATCCTCCATACAGTCTAGACCTAAGTCCTAACTATTTCTTTACTGTTCCGAAAATCAAGAAGAGACTGCGTGGCCAAAGTTTCCAGTCGTCAGATGGAGGAGTCGATGCCTTCAAAAACGCTTTTTTGACTGTACCAAGAAACGAATAGGATAACTGCTTCCAGAGTTGGTTCAAGCACATGCAAACGTGCATGAATCTTCATGAAGAATACCTCGAAAAACAATAAAGTTTTTAAAAGCTATCTGCAATTTTATTCCAGCTCTTTATGCAAAACTTAAAAAACCTTCCTATTAGCATATCGGCGGTCCAAATTAACTACAAAGATACATCGAAAGGAGAATATGGAGGGAAATTAAGTTGTACGTTTTAGACCTGGGTACTCCAAGCAATGGAATGGTTGGACGTTTTGCAATTGGATTCATCCCGCTCACTACTCTTACTTCCTGAGAGTCAATTATACCAACTGCGTATTTTATAGTTTAGATTATAGCCCTGTATTCATGGATATGCAACATACTTCACAGTAATTATCTTAATCTGATACCCAGACTTATGCCAAAAGTCGCCGAACATGTAGAAGTGGCAGAGAACTAATGTTGCGAAACTGAATTATTAGTGTCGTCACTTTGTCCGATGCGAACAACAGCAGCTGCCAACTGTAGGACGCAAGGTGTGGTATCGTACGAATATTCAGACGAATAATTGCTAGGTAGTAGTAAAATAACAGAAAATAGACAGGCGTTCGAAAACACTTGCCCGCTTAGGTAGTCTCAACAGTTTTCTCATTACAGAGTGGATGAGCTTGTAGAAGAAACTCTAGTGATGTAACTTTGGCACAATAAACAATGTTCGAAATTATTTAAATTCGCTTAAAGTTGCAAAATCTTTGTTTTTGTTTAAGACATACACCAATGTTGTAGAACGCATAGTTTTTGTGTCATTTACAACACATAGCAGTGAATACAAGAAGCGATCCTAATTACAAAAAGGTATGACTAAGTTCATAGTGGAAAAATAGAGTTGGCGGGAAAATAGGCAAAAGACCTGAAGTAATTTACTCACAGTTTGAATACAATCCTAAACCAGGTAAATCAATAGAAATCAGAAATCAGTGTACCTACAAACCACAAATTATTTAATATTTACATTCTTTAGGCAATTATAAATTTAATGCGTCCAAGATGAAAATAACTATACTTTTAATTTGTTGAATGTGCTGAACACGAATATGAGTATAACTATACTATTATAATTCATGAATACCTTAATCTGCTTCGGACTTGCATGAAGTGACGACGCAAAGTTTACCATACGGTTATCTTACTAGATAATATTGTAGTACGCGATAGGTAACGAAACTTTAATACTTCTGCAATGAGAGCCAATCAATCTTTCTTAAGGTTATATTCGTATTCTGCATGTTAAATTCATTGAGGGTTGGATAACCTCACTTTAGAAGCAATTTTATTATTGTCCAGTGCAACCAATACCAATTCTGAGATGAATAATATTATGACTAACTCTTATACAACATATTTCAAGGAAAAACAGACTGATATCCTCTCCCTCCATATCAAGACTGTAGACATTGTCAAAGTTACAGGAATGATCAATGCACGTTGGTGGCGAGGTCTGTCCTGTTGTTGACAGTCTGTGCTAGGAAATAATTCTGTTCCTAAGAAGCTGGTTGCATCTGCATATTTATCGGTGCAATCATTGGAAGAGACAGAATAAATGATATTAGAGCTAAACTCCTTAATTCAAGAGAAAGTTGGAGTAGGTGGACAAATTATATACTTAACAATTCTTATGTTCTGGCTGATCTTTAAAAATTTTGCAAACATTTTCAGTTAAAAAGCTTGTATAAGGGAATCTGTAGTAATTCGTCAACTTAACAGTCTGCACATTTAGGAAATTAGGAAGAGTTAATATGATGGCGTACGCTGCTCCTCTCATTTCAGTTTTGATTGACGATCCTCAATATTGTTCTTCAATCCTGAAAAAAACATTAAGGAAATTTACCTCTGGCTCAGCCTGATCTATCTATGCTTCATTACTCTGAATTTAAAACTCTAAAAAGGGATCCACACATATCAGAACAGGGATGTAATACACAAAAGTATAATATGTGTGCAAAGGAACCTAATTTTGATGGTTTTTCTTTTAGTAGAAATGCTAAAACAATACAGATGATTAAAATCCGCATTGACGCAAATATCAGTAGTTACACACCAAAACTTTGTGAATATTAAGAACTATAACAGGGCATAATTTTGTAAATTGTTGTCAATTTAATCACGGGGTTGCTAAATTTAATGACGTACGTTCGAAATAAACCATAATAAAACAAAAAAAGAAAAGTGTTCGTATAAAATCTACTGCATATACAGGAATCTACAAACATAGCATTAATTTTAAGACGGAACAACACCAAAACTTAAGTGCATATTAAGTTAAACAAATTGCTATTTATAGAGTCTCTGTTTTTGTCTTTTGTTGATCTGTATTCATTAATTTGTTTTATTCATGCCTAAAATGCTTTAATGCCTTAGGTGCCTATAGCTTCGAAATGACAACGATAATAAGCTCTGTTAAAACAAATTGTCAACCTACTCATATCAATATATCATGTGCTTAATAGACTGTTGTAAAATTACATGCTATAAATAAACGTCTACCATAGTTTTTAAAACAAACGTCTTTGGCGACAAACATCTATAAACCAAAGTCACTCGAATGAGTTAATTAGAGACATGTGCCAGTTCCCAGAAGACACTCTGAGATATCAACAAGCAGTGGAATAAAGTATGCATATTGAGCTCATTTTGAATTCTACAATCAATATGTTAAATAAATAATTCAATTTTGTAATTTCAAGGAAAGCTGTCTATCTTATTAAAACGATACACCAACAATAATTCCATTCCAAAATGTGTTCAGCCGTACGTAAACCTCGCTTCATTTTTACAATTAAGGTATGTATTTAATTTGGAAGCATGAAACCGACTAAATATACATATGAATATAAATAATAGATTAATAACATAACCGATTCTCTTTGTAAATAACTTAACACTAGAACACCATATTTAGAAAAGATGTATGTGTGTAGGTTTTAACAGCGGTATTAATTAACAATGTAATCACCAAACATTGCGGATCACCAACCACATCAAGTACGCTTTGACCTTTGGAATTTCCTATTACTAGGGTTTAGATCTAAAGAGGAGCTACTTAACAGAGAGATTTCCAAATTAAGCCCTCAATGTCACATTCATTCGCTCCAAATAACTTACTCTAGATCTATTCTTAAAGCGGTTTATTCCGAACTTTGTGGATGGGTGATTGGGTCCTCGGTCCCAACCGAAGGTATGTATATAGGAAAAACGGATAATCTTTCGGTATTCCGAAAACGGATACAACTTAGGCGAGTAACGAGACGATCGTAGACGGTTGCCGCTTGAAATTTTAGTGTCGGGAACCATTTTAAGCTTCATTTATCAGTCCGCCGTTTGTTGTCGCCGAGCAGAACTTTGTCGGTTGTCGCCCGTCATTAGGCGGCCCTTTGCCTGCCCTCAACACAGCTCACGTACCTCATTTCCGATTTATAAAATACTGCGGGATTTTCTGCGACGAGTTTAATTTTTGATGTTCACCTTTTCCGGATATTTGGGTTCCATTAAAAAATGTTAAAGCGTATCAACATGTGTAAATTGTAGAAACTAGTTTTTCATTTAAAGAAAAGAAACCAATCAATTAATTTGCTCAAGTGACGTAACGAGAATAAAACCTAATCCTTCCGTGGAAATAATAATATTGTTATCCTTTACTACCCTGTTGGCAATATTTCCATTTGCAGAATAACATAACAGCAATGTGTATATGTTACATTTATATAGCATATTATCAACGTCAATATGACTTATTCCAAATTTTTTTTCAAATATATTTGTTTTTATTTTCGAAAAGAATAGAAAAAATTATTAGGTTCTAAAGTGAGTAGCAGGAAATACTGCTATAGTATAGTAATACAACTATATATATATATATATATATATATATATACATATATATATACAGGATTGTTCTAACTGTTTAAAATTCATTTAATTAGAGTTGACGTTCTCCTTACAGAGACCTAGACCGAGGTAGGTAAAGACCCGAGCGAGTGCCTGAATAAATTTAGGTAGATGTTAAAAAGCGATATACGTTTTTTGTTAATGCATTGTTTATAAATCTTTTTTGGCTACATCAATTATTTAATTTAATATTTAGAAAACGGAAATATTTAATCAATTGAAAAGTATAAATGCCACATTTCTGATAACGTTTGTCAAAAAATATTTATGTGTGGTAAACAACAACAACAACGAAAAAAGCTTTAGAGCTTAGTATAATTAAATTCATATCTTTCTGATTGTTTTTCTCTGCGATATAAATCATAATCCCTTGTCTCAAGGAAAGCTACCAGATAAGGACTGGTTATGAAACGATTGTACGAAATCCAAGAAAGTTATAATTAAAAAGAGCATAATTCTTCATAAAGCTCGCTACGTTAAATGAAGAACGGGACCCTTCCTTCTATGAAACAAGAAAAAAAAAACGCGGTGTTGCGGTTAGACAGAAAAGGCATTATGCATCATTCGTGCGAAGTTAATTAGAATCGCTAAGGTAGGAACATTAGAACTGTGTACGGGGGAAGGTAGGAATAGTTCGGCGGGTGTTTTGCGTAATTATAGCCGTGCTATGAGAAAATTGATATATGAAGACAGTTAATTCTCCTTCTAGTCGACGAAGCGGGTAATATTAAGGGATGTAAATACAGGTATACAAGTTCTTGTTTAAAATTCCAAGCAGGCAAATAAAGACGACGGTTAGGTGATTAGTTCATTTTTGAAGAGTGTAACGAAGACATTTTCCATTTGTAGTTATCATATAAGCTTTACAAAATGATTTCTTGCGAAACCACTTTTCTTAAGTTCGATCAATTATAGTCCTTCCAGGACTCTTTCCCATTTGCACAAATTATCACTAAAGATTTTCAGTGGTTTAGTAATTACATCTTTATCTGGTGTTACCGTACTACTAACGATGACACAGGAAACTGATAACGGAAGGTTCCCCGGTGTCAAATTCAGATTTTAATGAAACTTGATAGGTAAGTAGAGTATGTTGAGACGTGAAAATAATTCTTTTTTATTTGTGCTGAAATTCACTCTGAGAGGGTGAAATACCTCTTCGAAAATTGCAAAAAAAAACGACAGTTTTACAGATGAAAAGGTATTTGAATTGGTGCGTGCAGATACCAACAAATAACAATTTAAAGCACGAAGTCAAGTTAAAATATTGCAAAGGAATTTTGGAAATTTCGGTATCTCCGACAGAGTTGCGAAATCGGGATTTCTCCCAAAACAGTGCAGCGACTGGTTGAGAAAGGAAACGAATGTTGAGGCATAGAAATACTCTAGTTCTAGCTCCTAATATTTTTATTAGAATAAACTTCTGGTAGTGTATCGATGCTTGGAAATGTAACCTAGTAAAATTGATTTTTCATCAGGTCAAAATACCTTTAATAGATCATACGTCATTCAATGTTCAGTATTCCCTGTGTCAATTGACATTTGACAACATGCTACTTTTTATTATGAATTTCATGCAAAATGAATAACAATATATAAACGTCATCTATGAGGAGTATGCATTAAAATGGCGAAAACCCTATACAAGGTGCTTTTCTTAATAATGAATTACAACATCCAAATACCGTACATAGAAAGATAAATCTTGGCTTACTGAGTACGATGTTATTTATCAAGATTAGAAGACCGTTTAGCAGATGTTTAGGTAGGGAGACCGTCAATCAGCTATCACTCATTAGACCGAAACGTATAACACGGTTGTACAGGGTGACGCGCAGGGGAACGGGAAATTTTGAAATAATTTCGACGAATAAATTCATAAAACTAGTAATTTATTAACGAAAGTGCATGTATGCAGCATGCCATTTATGTTTTTACAATCAAAATGTCCAAAAGTGTCTCTTTACTTTTTAAAGATGACATCGGAAAGATGTCCTCCCATTCGGCGTTCACACTCTAACAGCCTGTTATGAAAACTCTGGAATGCGCGGTGTAGCAAATCCTGGGGAATGGCAGTTGAATGTTCTCCTTCAATTCATGGATTGCTGCAGGACGTGTACGGTACACCTTGCCTTTAAGATACCCCCACAGGAAGAAGTCGCACACACTAAGGTCAGGGGATCTCGCAGGCCATTCAATGTCACCGTTACGTGAAATAATGCGTCTTCCAAACAGTTGACGAACTGCTGCCATCGAATGTCGAGCAGTGTGTGACGTGGCTCCGTCCTGCTGAAACCATATGTTTTCCATGTTAAGATTAAGCTCGTACAGTCTCGGTGTAAAGAATGTTTGAAGCATTTCAACATATCGAGCGGATGTTACTGTCACTGCACTATCATCCTCACGTGCAAAAAAATAAGTGCCGATAACACCATGACATGACCACTATATTGTGACCTTGTCGCTATGTAGTGGTCGCTGGTGTAACTCACAAGGATTGTCCTGGGCCCAATAACGAAAATTCTGTTTGTTTACGAAACCGTTCAGGTGGAAATGGGCTTCGTCTGATATCCATATGTTACCAACGAAATTCGCGTCCTCGTTAATTTTAGCCAATATCTGCCTACTAAACTCCATACGTGGCGCCGGGTCTCGTTCATGTAATTGTTGCACAATCTGCGACTTATAGGGATGGAAATGTAATTCGTGCAGTATTTTTTGTAAGCTTCGTCGCTTAATCCCTAGCGCAGATGCATGCTGTCGAACGGAGCGGCGAGAACTTCCGTCGATTGTAGCTCTAACAGCCGCAATGTTCTCTGGGGTACGTACCGTTCGAATGCCACCTGGAGTTTTCTTTTGCAAGACAGATCCCGTTTCTTCAAAATTACGCACCCACGTTGTAATCGCATGCGCAGATAGGACACGTCCATGACGTCCAAGCTGGTAATGCTGTCGAAATATTCTCTGCGTGGCAGTCGCACTATCATCATTTTCATAAAACGCTCACAGCTACTGCACGTTCCGCACCAGTCCAACGATCCATGATTACTAAATGGAAATTCGTTCACAACAATTGTGCGACGTTACGTACAACTGCCGCCTCTACAGTGCTGACAACAGTAACGATCAAAATTTCCCGTTCCTCTGTGCCACCCTGCCCCAATTAGGAACATTATATATACTCTAAGGCCGCACTACTGACCGAACATTTATAGTCTCTAGTGACGCATTACATTGTAAACTGAAATAAGGAGAGGCAACACATGTGTATATTTGTACCTAAACAACACTGTGGCATATCTGCTTATTATCGTAATCCTTTCTGATTAGAACTTAAGAATTTTTAAAGCGTTAAGTTTTAGTAGATGATTCAATTCCGAGAATCATCGTAATAGTCCTCTCTATTGAGGCCGTAGGTGCTGCTGTGTTTTTGACAAGTCGCTCTATCGTAAAAAAATTTCAACCGCACTCCGATTTCTCCTAAGAATCCTACCTTGGTTACAACTATAGGAATAAACGTTCTATATTCCCACAAAGACGATTGTTCTCGGCAGCGCTACTAGCATAAAGCGTTTTTAAGAGATTGTTACCGCTCGTACGAATGCAGTAACTTCGTCGATAACAGCGTTTCTTAAAGGAACTTTCGCCGTATAGTCATATGATGATCCATTTACGAAACACGGAACTCTCGTCTACAGCGAGCGTTAGTACCTGTTCAATAGGCATTTATTCGCTAATATGTGAAAACGTAGGTAACAGCCCATTTTCTTTAACGACCTTTTGTACTTCTGATACTGTAAATCTACGTCTAAAATGGTTAAATGTAAATTTTTCCTGAAAAATAAGATAATGTGTAAAGTACAATTTGTGAGAATAAAATCTTTATGAGAAACTGATTTCATAATGAATAAACTACGTAAATAGGAAAAGATAATGCGTACTATATATCATTTAATTGAAGCAAGAACATTATTAAACATTAATTAATGCGTAACAATCTGCAAACTAATTATAAAGCTAAAATTATTTCGGTGTATCACTGTATAGAATATTCCATAGGAATCAAGAATCGTTTATACATGCTAGTCACCTCAGCCGAATGTTTTACTAGCAATCTATATTAAATCTGGATTTATCATGCCTGCGAGCTAGGATATAGAAGCTTATAGATGTTTATAGGAACAAGGAATGTCCATCCAGCTTACGTTACTGAGTTGAAGCCTCAAAACGGTCAAAGAATTTGCGAAGTTTTTTTCTTTGAAAATTCGTACGAATGTATGGTTAAAAATAACGAATTCATCATAACACCTTAACACTTGTTTTCAGAATCTGAGCGAATTGACATCTTGGTGATGCGGTGACCATCAATCTCCTTTTGAAGAGGTTCATACTTTGGTTAATATTGTTTGCTCAAATCGCGAAATTAAGTACGGTGTAACGAATAATTCGAAAATGCGGGAAATCTCACCAAGTAAAGGATTTACTAAGAAGTGAACGTCTCAGAACAGCAACTCGTGAATACACCAGTTTCAATGTTTTAATGGCAGTTACAGAAAATAACGTGAATACAACGGAATTGGGACAAGTTCACGAGATCTCCAAAAACTTCGTCTTCAAAATTCTGAAATCTGCAACACTTATACATATTGTTCATAAGTTGACTAAAGATGATCCAGATCACAGATCACACTTTTAGCAATTAAAATCTCGAATATATAAAAATCGCCCAAATATCTTGAACAGTTAGAAGAACGAATAACTGAATAGATGAGCCGCATTATGCCACAACTCATACAAAATTCAGTGAGATGTCTTATTCACCGACTACAGCACAGCCAAGTTGTAAGTAGAGCACAATTTGAACATTTATTGTGACCTCCAATTCTCTGGCTTTGGAGAGTTTCCTTGATTTTATGTTATTAGGTAGTTTTTTCCAATTTTTTTTTTTGTATTGCACTTTAATCAATAAAAATCAACTTGTACACATTTCTACAAATAGTTTTCTGCATCCGAAAATGCAACAACATACTACGTTTTCCATTAAGAAATAACTAGGAAGGATTCCCTGCCAAACTGGAAGCGTAAAAAAAAATATGGAAACGATATAATAAATTCATTGTCCTTACCAAAATGACAACCTTACCAGAATGACTCCCGCCAGAAATAAATGTATAGACGACAACGTCCTCGACGATTCCCGCCAAAACTAGAAACTATTAGAAACTTCCAATAATCATCCGACGACGTTACTGTACACGTTACGACGAGGTACGAAAGGTGACCGAGAGTGCACGATCGCTAATACCTCGACCGTCGCGCGGGAGTCGACTGCCTGTGCTTGTATATATTAAATATTAAGAAAACTCCCAATATTTGTTCGACGACGTTGCATTTAATGACTTTTAAATTAGGCACTTTGAGCTAGGGTAATGTGAATTGTCGGCTTGCATACATATACAATGCGTAATGTACATACATATTAAAATAAAATTGGATATATTCTAAGAGAGCAAAATAAATAAATGATAAAAATGAAAATAAAGTAATATTCTAAATGAAAATGAGGTAATAATGCTAACCCATACGGTTGCAAAGAAGATAAAATCATATGAAATAGATAAAGCAGTAAAAAAAGTTGATAAAACACAAAGACAATGTTAAGTCCTTAACACTAGGCTTCTTTAAAATGTTTTCCTATCAATCGTTCATACAAAAAGTTAGATAATAGGCAGCTGGTGACTTTTCTTTTTAATTCAGGCTAACACGAATCCATTCTATTTATGAAGTATCTTATAAAAATAGTTCTTCTATTATAACCAAGTTCTTCTATTATAAGCTATTACACACATAGGACCCCTCACCTTTCCATTCTCTGTTTCAAAACATTTACATTTGATACTTTGTCTAACTTCCGAAGGGTTATGTTATTTTCCCCTTAAAATCTAGTAAATGCTTCAGAGTATTACGAAACGGTGTGAAGAAAATCCGAATTTAATTTTGCGTTTGTTTATTTCATGGTATTGTATATTCAGTGTTGAATACCTGCATCTAGTTCTGAAGTAGTCTTTGTTATGCCATTTTTTATTCAAACTTTAATTCAATACGATACTAAATAATATATTTTCCTCTATTACTACTGGTATTCAGATGTATGTATATACACAGGTACGAATTTTTTTTTGTTTCATTCATATACACAACACGTGCCTGTTGATAAAACTTTAAAACGGTACAAATGAAGTTCGCCTGAATGCTCAACCCAACAGGATTGTGCGGTTGTAAAACTCCAGAGTTTAATAGGAAAATTTTTCGACGTGCATGGCCGGTATTTCGTAATATGTCACTTGCACTTTGGTACTTGGTTTTTTTCATGTTTTCTGTAGATATGGAACATTACGTATTGTTGAATGCGGTGTCGTATTTATAGGATTTGGTATTTTTGTATCAAGGAATGCAAATAAGAGACGTGCAATTTTTATATGGGAACGAATTCATCTACGCTAGGGTGACAGAATAAAATAGACACCAGGTAAAGCGGTATAAATTTGTAAACAGCTAAATTCTAAGAACGAATTAAGAACTTTCTCGTGTCA
This sequence comes from Trypoxylus dichotomus, assembly GCA_023509865.1. Lineage (NCBI taxonomy): Eukaryota > Metazoa > Arthropoda > Insecta > Coleoptera > Scarabaeidae > Trypoxylus > Trypoxylus dichotomus. The sequence continues at coordinate 3,452,841 of CM042078.1, forward strand.
TTAGGGTAGGGGTAGATGTATCGGAAGGAATTCGTCATAGTTTAGTATCGTTACAACTATGCCTCGCTTACAAGGTTCGAGTGATATTAGCGACTTCACCCGGGGTCGCATCGTTGGCCAAAGTGAACGCGGCGCTTCGCAACGTGAAATAAGTAATTTTTTTAATATTCCGTTGTCCACAGTTAACCGTGTGATTATACATTTTAAACGCAAGGAAAAACCAACAGCGGAGCCGAGACCAGGTCGTGCCGGACCTTCTGAAAGAAGTAAAAGGATGCTTGTGCGCGAAGTGTTAAGAGAACCGCGAAAAAGTACAGCTGAGCTTGCGGCAACTTCACAGAAAAGTCAGCGCACCGTTCTGCGATACCTCCACAGTGCGGGGATGTATAAAAGGGTGGCAAAGAAAAAACCTCTCCTTACGGCGTTTCAAAAACGGCGTCGAATGGCTCAGGCAATCGAAATGCGAACGAAGCCCGAAGAGTTTTGGCGGTCTGTCATTTTTTCAGACGAAAGCAGATACTGCCAATTCAGTGATAGCGGTCGTACGTGGGTATGGAGACGTTCGTCACGGCAACTGGACAACAAATTTTCGCATCAGACGGTGAAATACGGCGGTGTGAACATCATGGTGTGGGGCGCGATATGGTATGGTGGAAGATCGCAATTAGTAATCTGCGACGGAAATTTAAATGCGGCAAAATATATCCAAATATTGACAGAAGGACTACTACCGATATTCGACAACGCCATTTTATCTAACGAAGACGCCACTTTTATGGAGGATGGAGCACCCTGCCACAAAGCAGGAGCAACAACCACATGGAAAGAGGAACAGGGGATTCGGATTTTACCATGGCCAGGCCAATCACCAGAGATGAATCCGATAAAGAATGTTTGGCACATAATCCAGACAAATATGGCGAAGCGACCCCGAAAACCCAGCAATAAGGAAGAATTCGTAGCAGCTGTTACAGAAGAGTGGTTAAATATTCCAGAAGACACCATTAATCATTTAATAGATTCAATGCCACGACGACTCGCAGCACTTCACGCAAGTAAAGGTGGATCGACAAAATATTAGTCTAATTTAAAAATTTTAAAATATTTTGTATATATAACGAGAATATAATCCTTTTTTTAATTAGTAGATGTCTATTTTATTCTGTCACCCTGGTGTATACGAGGTGAGCCAACAATCACTTGTTCGTTTTCCATACCAGTACGGACACTATAAATAAAACTGTGTAAGATTATTAGAAGAATTATACGAGAAACTAAGCAGAATTACGTACGAAGGCAATTATCTGTCCGAAGGTGACATGCACATTATTGCAAATAATAACAATTACACTAATAATAATATTTTTTAAGCAATAATATTAAAATACAGTAAATTAGTAAATAATAATATGTTCCTCTCCCTCATCAATTCCGCTACAAATTTCCCACTCCCCCCTGTCCATACCAGTGATTCCAGTAACTGTTCAATTGGAATAAAATCATAACGTTATTATAACAGCAAATAAGATCGAGATTAAAAGCAAAATACTAGCTTGTTTGCATTAGATATTTTTAATTTATTTAAAACACCTCTTATTACCTTTGTTATATTTTGTGTAATCAGGCAATATACGTAAGTTACTCGTCACATCAGAATCTACTTTCGTCAGCAATTGTGTTTTCATTTTCCGGCGTTTGCTTTGAAACATGTAAAATAATTGTTTTACCTATAAATAACCTTCGTAAAACTACCCTCTTTAAAACAATTCAAATTTATACAAATTGATTGTTTAACATTAGTTTATCCGAATTTACAGTTGTCAATGCGGCGAACATAATATACGCTTCAGTATTTGGACGCTAATGTGAAAACGAATGATCAATGCGGTAAATATTGCAATGTCAGCAAGTTTTTAAATGTTGATGCTATTTGTTTGTGAAACTGTAATTGATTTCTGCGGTAGCAAGTATATAGTGTTCACTGTACTATATAATTGAGTTCTAGTAGCTAAAGGTTTTAAATAGATTTACTGCATCGATCTATAAAATAAATATTCCATTGCACATTGGACAACCATTTCTCACTTCATCGACTGTTCATATATATATATATATATATATATATATACAGTGAAATTTCCCTTCGCGGACACCCCTCTTACACGGACACCTCCCTTAAACGGACAGTTTCTCATGGTCCCGATCAGCTCTCATATAATTTCCATTGTATTAACTCTTCCTTAGACGGACATTCTCTTGAACGGACGCGGACACGAGAAAATGTTCTCTTAACCGGACAAAAAATAAAATAAAAAGAAACGCCTTATCTTATTTTTATATCGAGAGTATTGCTATTGCATTTCTCAATCGCGCCGCGCGCCAATTTCGCTGGGACTTTCCCGAGTAAACCGGAGATTTACCGACTTTAATCTTTCGGTACAAACGCAGTCTACGTCGTACATTTCTGCCTGGCGTGAATTAGGGACTTCCCCAAGTTGGTCGGGGATTTACCGTTCTTATTCTTTGGGTGTACGCTTTCGATTGAATCTGCTTTCAATATTAGTCTGATGTCTATGCGGAAAAGACACAGTGGGCGACACATTCATTGTAGAAATGGCTCCAAATAGAAAAGTTCTCACTTAAAAATAAATACAAAATTGAGATTGTTGAAGTTTACAATAAAGAGAAATTGAGTGTAAATAACTTATCCAAGCATTTTAATATTGGAAAAACACAAGCTACAGATATAATTAAACATAAGGAAATCCTTCTAAACAAATGGATGTCGAGCGGTAATTTAAATGAAAAAAGAAGCTTTTTGACGGATGATGGTACTAAAATTGACAAATTGTGTTATGATTGGTTTACAGCGGCTCGGCATAAGGGGATTCCTTTAACAGGTATGCATATGATTTTTTTAGATAAGGTTTTCTTGTATTAATGCGTTGATTTTCTTTTCATATTAAATTCTAAAATAGATAAAAAAAGGGAGATTACCTATAGGTTTGTCGTGACAAAAACACAAAAAACTTATTCTTTTTAGGTCCGCTAATACGATGTAAAGCAAAAGATAGCCGCTTCTTTGGGACATTCTACATACAGTACTTCTTCTGATTGCGATTTCGGGAGAAGGAGCTTCGGTTAATGCTGAAGATGTTTCATCGTTTTTAAAAAAATGTCCTTCTTTGATTAAGGGATATTCGCCGAGAAACATCTATAATGCCGATGAGACAGGCCTGTATTCTAGGGCTCTACCCGACAAAACGCTCACACTAAAGAAGGAAAAATGTGTTGGGGGTAAGTATCCCAAAGAGAGGTTTACAATTTTGCATTGTGCAAATATGGCAGGTGAAAAAGAAAAACTCCTAGTCATTGGTAGGGCAGCTAAACCCAGAGCTTTTAAAAACATTAATATAAATAACCTGCCTGTAACTTGGAAATACAATAAGAAAGCTCGGATGACAGGACAAATTATGACGGAGTTGTTGTAAGACCTAGATTGGAAAATGTTTTGTTATTTTTAGAAAATGCGGGATCTTATCCGAAAGACGTTCGCTTAAATAATATGGAAATATTATTTTTATCCCCTAATTGTACATCAGCTTGTTAACCACTTGACCAGGGGATTATAAAGAATTTTAAAACTTATTACCGAGGTCTAATACTCAAACATCTGCTAGTAAACATTGAAACTGCTGGTACAGCTTTTGAGTTAATAAAACAAATTACACCACTGGATGCAGTTTATTTGGCTTGGGACCAAGTAACCAAAGAGACAGTTCAAAATTACTTCCGCAAAGCAGGATTTAATCATGTAAATATGCAAACTGAAGACCAGTTAACTGAGGCTGATACATCTGACCTAGAAGATGATTTGACTCTTAGTGTACTTTCAGATATCCTCAAAAATAAGAATTTATTGAAATTGACGGATAGTGAAAACCTTAATGAATTTTTGAACGTAGATGAAGAATTGTATGTTGAAGATCCATATTCAGAACAAGAAATTGCAAATCCAGTTGAAATACAAGAACTTTCGGAAGATTCTGATGTCGATGAGGTTCGAGTGCCAACAGAAGCTATCCCAAATTATGGTAAAGCTATTGCCCTGACAAAGCAGCTCAAAAGTTTTGTCGAAAATCACGGAGATACAGAGTCTTTGGAGCTTCTTTCTAAATTAGAAATACGATTTCAATACGCCATTTTAAAGAAAAAGAGAGGACAAACAACAATATATGAATTTTTGCGTCCTTAAAGTGACTATTCATTTCATTGTTTTGTATTACATACTACATCTATGTATCTATGTACATATATTATACTTTGTATGTATATACTTAAAGGAAATAAACTTTTTTTCTTAAGTTTAAAGTTTCTTATTTATTTTAAAAACATTTATATACATATACGATTTAAATGTCCCAGTTTCTTTAATATATTCATTTTTCGTTAAAACACGATTTTTGTTGTATCTACTACATATTTCTTTTATGCGGACACCCCTCCTGAACGGACATCTCCAGTTGGTCCCGTTGGTGTCCGTCCAAGGGGGATTTCACTTTGTATATATATATATATATGTATATATACATATATATATGAATATATATATATATACATATATATATATATAACTATATATATATAACTATATATATATATATATATATATAGTTACGTCGAATATACCGATCTCAATAATTTTACGTGTATGCTTGTAAAGTGTTCTCAGAAGCAAAGCTTAACTTCATGCAAACTTTACGGCCCTTTGAATTAAATCGATCTATATATGCACATACATATCTATATACATGTATATGTAACGTGATAATAGTATATTATTATAATACAAAATCCAACTGGGACCAACTATAAGAGCATTAAGCCACTACGTAGTTGTGTAAGTAGAATTGGATGTTGTAGTTGAGAAGTTTGCTCACTAGGGAACCCCAAAGACGACTATATTCGAACTAAGGTTATTCGGATAAGAACTTCTTTCATTGTACGAATAGATACTTACGTGATTGTTTCGGAGAGCAATAAATAGCTACTAATAATTTATTGTTACTAAATGTAGACGCCACAAAACAGTTGTATATTCTATTAAAAAATCAATACCTATGTTTCATTTCGTCCTTATATATAAAACAATCATTATCTTAAGCGAACTATTTTCGGAATTGGACCGTATCATGATGAGATATAAAAAATGAAATAAGAGTAAGAGAAAAAAAGAAATAAAGGAAAGAAAGGAATAAACAAAAAGAAAAAGGAAAAGGAGAAAAGGAAAAAAGGGGATGAAAAAAAGTAAGGGAAACAGAAAAATAAAAAGAAAGAAAGAAAGAGAAAGGTGGGATCCCGACGGTTCGCCTCCGCCCGAAAACCCACGCACACTGATCGTAATCTACATGCCGACTCCTACCATCATCCGACGCAAAAGTTAAATGTTGTAAATTTCCTGGTGCATCGTAGGTTACCAATACCGGAATATACAGAAAGTCATCAATAAACACTTACATCCCTCCCATGCAGGCAAGCGCCAAGTTCCCAAACACTCGAAGGTACGGCATATCTTCGTTTCATTCACGGTGTTCGCGAACGCATCAGCAGAATTCTTCAAAAACAAAACATCAAAGTAGTGTTTAATTTCTCCCTTCTCCTAAGGATCAAGTTCAACCATTATCCTCTAAAGGAGTCTACAAAATACCCCTGCTCTTGCGCTTTAGTATACGTAGGTGAGACAGGTCGTTCAATCGAAACCCGCATAAAAGAGCACAAACATTGTCAAAAATCGGGGGCATCATCGTCTGCGGTAACCGAACAATATTTTGAAATGGGCCATAATATTCTAACAAACTTCGGTCATCGCGAAATATCCTCATTTCTCTCTGGTACAAAAATCAGGGGGCTAATGGAGATCCAAGCACACCCAGATATTATCAATAAGTAGGACAGCTCCTGCAAGCCTCGTCACCAATTCTGTTTTGAGCCCTGAAAACGCATCTAAATTTTAAAGAGGCTCCCCAGCAAACATGCAATATTTTATTCTGAAATATACATACATATTTAGAGACTGCATACATACTGAATTACGTAAGTTCAGAATAAGTTGGCAAACGGCATTGAGTTTTCTTACTAAATCCCCTGTGCGTTTCTCTCAACGCAAAAAACTGCCAAAATCTGGTTGGCTGCTGGCTCAGTACCTAGCAGCCTTGCCTATCGTCTCAGGGTCCGATGTTCGAACCCCTGGTCGTCATCTATGATGCAGATCCCAGATTGCAGCCGCTTTACCAACATTCAGCTGAAACAAATTATTTTACATATATATCTACTAACGCTGTGGCTTGATTAGTAAATATGAAGTGTTATTAGCGTACTGGTAGGGAAGGCATTTATTTAAAACGCTAGATATATCGAGAAAATAAATTAAAAAATGAGGTTGTGCCAACTACTGACCCTTAAGGAACTCCTCTTAAAATCGCTACGTATGACGAAACAAGATGACTTAACACTGTGTTATGCCCTTACGCCAACTAACTCTAGCTTGCTTCGGCTTTGTTGTCTCCATTAATATAATAAGTCAATCTACTTATAAAATCGTAAACCGCAATTTCAGTATTTTTTCCTAGCAAAAACCCTAACTATGACTGGGGCATGATGCAGAGCTTCATTAAATTTTGGAAAATGATGGTAAGGGAGGTACTGATCGATAATTTGTTATTTGATATAACCATTTTTGTTATATCTGCAGTACAAGACATGTTTAAGAATTAATTAGAATGATTAGTTTTAAAATGTTTAACTGAATGTATCTGCATCTTAACGTTGTGCCCTTCAAAGTATACTCCTTTTGCATATTTACAGCGTCTCTAATGAATTTTCCATTTCTGGTAGTAACTCTGGAAATCTTCTTGGTGAGGCCGTTTAGATCCTGCGTCGTGACTGTTTGCATGTTGTCCATTGTTTCGTAATCGGAACATTTCAATTTCCGGTTAAGCGTTAGAAAAAGAAATAATCACATGAAGCCATGTTTGGACAGTAGATATGGTATGGGAGTACTCCAATATTTGTCTCTACCAAAAATTCTCTCTCAAACCGACAATGGGCTGTGACTGGCAGCATTATCGTGATGCAAAATCCACCAGCTGGCAATGTCAGGCAGCATACGCCAAACTTCTTTTCTATAAACGTTTAACGACCTCGAGAAAAAAGGTTTGATTCACTAGCTGGTACAAGTGTTTTGTGGACAATTCTACGACAATGCTCCACCGTATGCCCCCAGTCACAACAACTGGTTAGAAAACGTTTGGCAGAGAAAAACATCCCAGGTCTCCCACACCAGCTCTACAATCCAGACATGGCACCATGTGATTATTTTTTTCCAGCGCTGAAACGAAAATTGAAAGGTTCCCGTTACGGAACAATAAGTAACATGTAAAGAGTCGCGACGCAGGTTCTAAACAGGTAAACGGAATAAGACTTCCAGAATCGTCATCAGGATTAGAGAATTCGCTGGAGACGCTACCTGCATTCTAAAGGCGCATACTTTGAAGGGGACAACATTAAATTATAGATACAGTCAATTAAACACTTAAAAACTAATAATTTAAGTATTTTAAATTTAAGATCAATTGGCCGCACTTATAACATCTATACCATTTTTTTAGAGAAAATATATACATAACCCATACATAAATAGTATCTCAGACTTTCACGGCCGCTACAACTATAACGCATACATAATTTTCTTGTATATAACTCGCATTTAGAGAACTGAAGACAAAATTTTACGAAACGCATTTGTAGCCTGATCATTGTATATACTTATTGTAATTTAGGTGCCTGCAGAAAGAACAACCCGCAGGTTTTCAGATAAAAGCTCGTAGGCACAATTAGATAGATTAGAGAATATTCGAAGTAGATTTAGTACCAAGCATACATAATAAAGGTTTTATTGTAAAAATATCCTGCAAAACAACCCATGAAGTACATTTATGCCTTTTCAGGGAAAAGGACGTCAACCAATTATATTACTTTTCATGTTTATTATCGCTTATATATATAGTTATTCAAAATTTATAGATGTCTTTCTACCTGAAGAAGTATATAATACAGAAAAGTTGGTTTACCTCGATGCATAGAGATTTAGGAACTGCTTTCCAACACCGACGCTATATTTACCTGTTAACAGCAATACTGCAATTTATATCCTCCAAACATAAAAGTGACAAGTAAACTTAAAGTTCTAATGCATATTTCTCCCGTATAAATATCATAAATTTATAGCCCCCGAGATCGAAGGTACAAATTTTCAAAAGACTCTTTCTTTTGTGCGTTCGAATAATAGAAGGAATGCTTCTCCTCCTACCAGTTATAAAATACATAGGTGAAGTAAATACCAAAGTTCTCCCAACGTTCTAAATCTAATCGCTAAATCGGCAGCAGTTACCTGATGGGAGACACCTTCGTTCGTTGCTCGCGTATGCCTTTTTGCCGATGTGTTCGAAACGCACCGAACATTAAACAAAACCTTTAGAACTCCCAGGGGTATGTTTTCGCCGAAGCAAACTTCCCCTTTTTTCTTGGCGCGTCTTTTTTAAATTTTCTTCCATTCTGCTTGTCCTAGCCAAGTTGATTTAAACGAATCGGTTGCTAACAAATACCGATAAATTTCTTTGTTGTGTTGTGTTCTGTAGTTGTGGTAGCTGAATCTAAGCGATAAGAACTTTCTTTCCCTTTTGTATTATTACTCTTTTTTGTTTCTTTAACTCGAGCTTCACTCCTATTCGTCCAAATCTCAGTTACAATGGCACTCGAAATTAATGAATTTGTCGAAAAGTTTTTTTTGGGGGGAGGGGAGGGGATGAATGCCTAAGGTTTTCGGAAAGAAACTTTTTAGAAACATTTACCATTTGTTCTAGTAAATTTCGAAACCAATATATCGGATCGATATATTTTGAGAAAGGATTACTTCAATTTTGTGGAAAAAAAGCAAGAATAGGTGGAGGTATATTTTTCTATAGTTTCCCTTTTTGATTAAGGAACATTATTAATGGAGTCTCCTTCTTTCTTACATCAACCTACAGTGGCCAAAGTAGTCAGTTAATGACGAAAAGAACATAATTTAGTAATTAGTTGCAATGTACTAAATGTTAAATAGTTATTCGGAGAACCCAATATATTTTATAAGCGCGCGCATTTGTGATTTAGGACAAATTTGACGAATTAGTTAGTTAGTTATGTTATAAGTTAGAACGCTTTCTGTTTGCGCATGCGCATGCTTTATACAGATACATTTATCGACCATTATTACTTTTTTGAACGTGGAAATTAACAATTTTGAAGCCCTGAATTTAAAATTAAGTCATATTAATTTTAGTTTTATTATTTTCTTTTTCTGTAGACAGCCTACATATAGCGTTCCTATTTTCCTGAATAAACTTAAAAATTAGCTCAATGTCTGTAAAGATAAAAGAATTGTTATTGCAGATGATGGTAAGTTGATAAACGTTGATATTTGTTAGGATTTCAAAGTGGCAGCTCAGCATAAAGCTAGATTAGCCGGTGAAAGGTTTCAGAGAAATGTTGATTTATACACGGCGGAATGCGCTTTGCATTGAAGCGTATCTGGATAACATTTTATGAATGAATTTAGTAGACACAGTGCTGTTATTGAGATAAAAATATCTATATCTCTCAATTACATGTTTTGATTTTCTTGGTCTCGGTTTTAGCGTCGTTAAAGGCTTAAATGAGTTGAATGATCTTTTGGGAAATATGAATATGTGTCAAGATTTTCCAAATGCCATCATGGTGCAAGCTATCGGAAACCTCAGAAACACTTGTGAACATCATAATGCATAAGGAATTCTTATCCCTTCTCTCAACAGCAGCAATTATGCTATTATTTGGTCTATACACGACTTCCTTTTTTAGATACGAAGAATTCGGAGGCCCCATTACAAAATCTTCTCAAACCAGAATTCGTTTTAGTGTCTTAAATAATTACTTTGCTAATTTCATACCAGAGCTGCTTGATTTTGTCAGCGGGATAGCGGTCCTAATATGTGCGAAAACGTAAGGACAGCGAGTCGGTAAATCTGCGTCTTCCTTCAATTAACCGGACTCCACTATAGTTGTTAAACACTTTGTACATTTTGATACCAGCATTTTAATATTGCAAAGTGCTAATTAATTAATAATAAATTACAATTTTCTGGTAAATACCAACGTTGAACCTACGCGCTCTCGTTATCCTAACAAGTGTCTTACCAGCTAGACCACAGGACCTATCATTGATTTGATTGGTCTATAATCTGTCACTTTTTTTCGGAAAATTTTGACATTGTTTACAAGGAAATTATGGTTTACCATTATAGAAACCCAACGAAAACCTCATTTTAATTTTATTAACTGGAACTTGGCATTAAAACTAATATTATGTCCGCTGGAATATAATAATATATCTGCAAATATAACAACTTAGTATTAAAAATGATTTATTCCCACAAATCCCGTGATCTACCTGATAAGATACTTACCCGGATAACGAGAGGACGTAGGTTCAAATCCTACCGACACCAATATTTTTTTAAGAAAATTTTAACGTTGGTGTTTACAAGAAAATTATAATTTATCACTATAAAATTCCAACGAAAACTTTATATTAATTTGCTAATTATTTATATTATATGTAGAAATAAAAAACGACCACTTGCTGATTAAGAAAATGAGTTTATAAGGGAATTTCCCGATTTGAAGTACAATGATTTAAAAGTAATATGTCTAGTTTGTGATATACCGTTACTATGCTGAAACGAAACAGACTGTAGGAATTTTTATCTCGATAGCGTGCAATTTATCGCTAGTTTACCGAATCATTGATAATTTCGACACCTGACTGAAACATTTGCGTGTAGTTATTTGCTAAAACGTCAGAACCAAATCTGACAACCGCAACTGGTGTAACATAAACTGAACCATCTACACGTAAGCGCTGTCACTAAGGTCACAATACAAGTCAATTTACACGCTTTTAAAGTTATTCTACCAACTTGAGTATACAGAAGAAACATTTCATGGCTACAAGGTAAATTTACTCGACCATATAATAGTTTAACATTTTTTAACTTGTTTTAATAAATTTAGTGATTCAGATTTTGCTGGATTATATCACTAGATGTCGAAAGGTCGTTTTTTCATATCCAAGATCTTTTTTCCACAGCGAATGTTGTTTGGTGATGCGCATACTTTTAACGAAGCTAAACCAGAAGCTGCTGACGTTGTTTAGGAGAGTAAGTGTCATACAGTGTCTCATAAAGTATAATATATACTATTCTTTTCAAATTATAGTGCGCAGTGCAATTTTAAACACACCCATTACTGATTAACTCCTGAACTCCAAACCGTGAAAGTTTCTGTGCCATTAAGAATATTCTGAAGTTTAAGTGTTTTTGCATACTACCTGCTGTGCTCGTGCTATAAAAGCTTGCATTTCGCTCTATATCTTGTAACAGGCAGTAAATTAATATTTATTACTAACAATATTTCTTCACTCAGCATTACTTATTTTATTAACTGCGAAGCCGCACAGATATCGTTTTTGATATGCCGACAAAGTAGCTCTAATGACGAATCATTCTGTATACCAGTTTGTATTCAATATGTGTGATTTTTTGACTTAATTGATTTCTATTCACTTTACCGTAGATCATTTCTTTTGCGGTTTCCGCAAAGCAACATCCTACGCCAGAAACACATTTTCGTATGTATGTTTGTATATAGACAAAAGGAGACAAACTAATCTAGCGTTACATAAATTTGAATTCGGGCATCTATTGTAGGCTTCAATCTAGCGCTGTATAGTGTACAAATGAAACCATTTTCTATCGAAAAAAGTTATAATCATTATAAAATCTCCTATGTATTATAATAATTTTTACTCGACTACTGCAATAGAACTCCAGTGCATGCTACATAACACATGGGCTGAAAAGTCCCGGGCCTAACACATAGATGACGCTAGTTTTATTGCAGTCACCTTCCTCTCAGTTAGTACTAACCTTCAAAAGACAGCTGTTAAAATTTCATGATATTCTATTCATTAGTTTGTGAGTTATTGTGCTAAGAGTCACGCCACTTTTGTTATTTTCAAAACAATGGATCAAAAACAATTTCGTGTTTTAATTTTACACTGCTTCTTGATGGGAAAAAAATACCGTTCAAGTGAAGCAATGGCTTGAAAAGTGTTATGGGGACTCCGCTCCATCAGAAACAACAATAAAACGTTGGTTTGCTGACTTCAAACGTGGTCGTAGAGACACCGATGATGCAGAACGTAGTGGACGTCCAAATGAGGCGGTAACACCAGAAAACATGAAAAAACTCCACAAAATCTTTTTGAATGATCGAAAAGTGAAGTTGCGTGAGTTAGCTGACATCGTAAAGATATCAAAAGAACGTATTGGCTTTATATTGCATGAGCATTTGACTATGAGAAAGTTCTGTTCAAAGCGGGTGCTGAAGCTGAAGCCTATTTTGAGGCAAAAGATAAATCGTCCTACAAAAGTGGTATTGAAATGTTAGAGCGGCGCTGAAATGATTGCGTTGCTCTTGATGGAGATTACGTTGATGAATAGAGCTAATTTTGAACCAAAAAAAAAACGTGTTTTCTTTGTTAGGCCCGGGACTTTTCAGCCCATGTGTTAGGTTTCTAGTCACTACAAATTGCGAAGTTTTGGGTCTAAGAAGTCGAAAGTTAATTATTTAGAACTTGATAGCAATCGAGTTTCCAACACTCCAAACAATCTAAACAACGATGTTGAATAATTAATAGTTGTCTTTTGACCTAACTTGAGTAATATAATCTACCTGCAAAAATTTAATGGATTTAGCTTAAGGAGTTTGCTTAGAACAAACGACAGGACGACATATGTGAAGCAATAGTTCTTCTCTAAATTGACAAGTCGCGTATGGGAAATTGAAAAAAAAGCGATAAAACGCAGCGTTGACTAAGCATGAAATTGTGCAATTTTTTCACAGTTCTTGCAGTATAGTAAGGTGCTAATAAAATAATTCTTTCTTTATTATCATGTTAGGTTGGTGCTTCTGAGAGGTGGCTTAGGGTGCGACGAATAACAATTTAGTTTCCTCAAACAATTAGAGAAGTGCTCTTGTATTTAAATAGCAAATTTAAATGCATTTGAATTCCACTCTTGAATATACTAAACTTTCTGTCATATCGAAGTTCGATTTAAATGATATTGCGAGATATTTAGGCTTTTTGCATCCTTTTGGACTCACTTGCATCACACTCAGTAACAACATAAGTGATGCTAGTGGAAAATCATCGTATCAGCAGTGTATATCAGCAAACAGTTGATCTAATATTTATTTCATTCTTCTCAGTTACGCTCACTCTCTTTGGTAAACTTGGATCCTAAGTGGGATACGGGAGTTCTTGAAACGACTTTATTGATTTAGTTCAAACTTGGACGCTCTCAGAATCCTTAATTATTATATTGTCGAATTTAATTTAAATCCCACTCCAAAGCTTCGATACCCTTCTGCCAGTACGCTATTATTTCAAGCAACCGCAAACGAATAAACGAACAAATCAAAAGTTCGAATTCGTCGACGCCTGCCCTAAATTCGTAATTCGTCAACTCGAAGGAAACGCAACCCTTTGCCTAAGCCGTCGGCGATGACACGTTCGAGCTTTATCTCTAACAAAACAGGAGACATTCGAATCAACTTCCCGGCTTACATCCTATATTTGATTTAAGCCGGCCGCCGCTTTCGGAACCCTGATAACTTTTTTCCGACACTGCTGTTGCGAAATATAGGCTCCCCGCAGTAGCCCGCAACTTACATATGTGTTCCTCTTTTTTGCAGGCGCACATTGACGAGTCAATTTATGTTATTAAATACGCTGTAAAGTTTTAATACCAATATTATTCATTTTCCAATTCTTCAGTTCTTCAAAATTATGTAATCGATTAAAAAAAAAACACTTTGTTTCTTAAATACCTAAAGAGAAAAAGGTCCATTGGGCTCAAATCGAGAGAAGCTCCTTCCAACCTGCCATAGTGACTAGTCTGTTGCCAAAAAGTTCCTTCAGATAATCTATAGTGCTATGTGCAACGTGTATTGTAACACTATGCTGCTGGAAGTAACCGTTTTGTATTTCTTTCTCGTCTAATTGCTTAACGAAAAGTTGTAAAATCAACTCTATATTTGCCAACAATCTTTTCTATATTCCCACTTTTATCATATTTAAGCTCGTTTTTTGAAAAGCATGTAAGTCACAGACCGACCAGATGCGATAATTTTGACTATTGGCATAACCTAATAAGTGGAACCAAGTTTCATCAGAAACTAATATCAAATAATAATATTTCGCCATTGTTGATCATATTGCTAAGCCACCGACAAATATTAATTGTTTGCCCATCATGATGCGGATACAGTTGCCGCGGTACGAATATTTTATATAGACACACATAAATGCTTTTTAGGGGAATTGCCAATGGTGGAATATTATGGACATTTTACATAAATTACCTATAGTTTGAAATCAACAAAAAATAGTATCTGCTCACGCAGGCAGTTGTTGTTAAGATTTGTGTTGTTCGTACTGAGCATTCTGTCGCGAATGGAACCCACTAACGTATCACTTAAAACTGTTCGGGTAACTTCATATTTCTTGCTTGGAACACTCCCTGTTTCCATGAAACATTGTTTAAGCTATTAACGTGCTATAGAAAAGCATTATAACTAATATTCTCATTAAGATACGCTACAATAAATTGGTCTTTGCAAGACTGTGTGCAGTATGTCCATTATCCGTCTTCATCTTACGCACTACTTCGAAAATTAGTCATCACAATGTATGCATTTTGCTGGACCGTAGAAAGGGCCGTAATTGAACCCCAAATGGATCTACAAAAAAAATCCATCATTCGACTTTAATGTAAATGTAAATACATTATCGTATTATTTACGTATAAAATTTTTCATGCAAATTATGTGATATTCATCAAAACTAAATATTGTAATTGCCGCTTATGCTAGATATCGAAAACCACACAACGACAATATAACGGAAATAAAATTGACTTGTGACACGGTGCGTTGTCTTGATGAAATAACATTTTTTTCTTTGCCATATGCGGTCGTTTCTTTGCAATTTCGGCCTTCAAACGCTCCAATAACGCTATATAATATTCACCGTTGATGGTATTTCCTCTCTCAAGATAGTCGATGAATATTACACCACGCACATCCCAAAATACCGAGGCCATAACCTTTCCAGCCGATTGTTGTGCTTTCGGGCGCTTTGGACGAGGTTCACCAGTTGCTGTCCACTCAGATGACGATCGTTTCGATTCTGGAGTGAAGCGATGGATTCATGTTTCATCCATTGTCACATATCGACGCAAAAATTCCGGTTTGTTACGTTTAAACATGGCCAAACACTGCTCAGAATCATCAACACGTTCTTGTTTTTGGTCAACAGTGAGCAAACGCGGCACCCACTTTGAACAGAGCTTTCTCATAGTCAAATGCTCATGCAATATAAAGCCAATACGTTCTTTTGATATCTTTACTATGTCAGCTAACTCACGCAACTTCACTTTTCGATCATTCAAAACGATTTTGTGGATTTTTTTGATGTTTTCTGGTGTTACCGTCTCATTTGGACGTCTACTGCGTTCTGCATCATCGAAGTCTCTACGACCACGTTTGAAGTCAGCAAACCAACGTTTTATTTTTGTTTCTGATGGAGCGAAGTCCTCATAACACTTTTCAAGCCATTGCTTCACTTGAACGGTGTTTTTTTCCCATCAAGAAGCAGTGTAAAATTAAAACACGAAATTGTTTTTGATCCATTGTTTTGAAAATAACAAAAGTAGTGTGACTCTTAGCACAATAACTCACAAACTAATGAATAGAATATCATGAAATTTTAACAGTCTTTCGAAGGTTAGTACTAACTGAGAGAAAGGTGACTGCAATAAAACCAGCGTCATCTATGTGTCAGGCCCGGGACTTTTCAGCCCATGTGTTAACTACAATAATATTAACGTGATTTTTTTTAATTTCAGGTAAGGATCTTCTTCAGTTACGCAGTAAGGTGGAATCAGATTAGCACATTTGAAGCTGGAAAATGCTGGCTGTGTCAACAAGTGTCCTGCATTAAAACAGGTCAGAATATCGATTGTGTTCTGCGTTACTATTAAATGTTAAACAATATTTAAAATCGATTCAAGCATGTTTCCGAAATTTTGAGAAGGCAATGAGATCTGAGCTCTTTTGGTTCCCTAAATCACTTTAATAACGTTAATAGTGAATCGTTTGTTGAAAATCCAAACAAAACTCTGAATCTGTGAGTCGTAAATGTTTCGAATACAGTTTGAATGTGCCGATGAAATTGCGATTGATTTTGTTTTTATTCCCTAGTGTTTAATTTCTACCTGTACATTCACCTTCATTTCTTACTAGGCTTCCATATGCTTCGTAATGATTACAAAGACTGTGGGGTTGTATAATCCACATGTATCTCAGTAAACTCTACACCATGAGCATTAATTATCACTTTGGTATGCAGTATTTCGAGCACGCACAGGTTCCCATTGTCAACCGGGTTATCGATTGAATGTATAAATTACAACCGCAAGCAATATTTCGTATGTGAGCTCTAACAATTCTAAATAACCTACGTTTTACAACTTATTGGGTGGTCGCAACCATATCTACATCTCTTTAGAATAGGAAAGGAGAGAAAGATCGATATATTGTAACAGACACATGTACAACATACGTATTCCGGTGATAAATCGAACTCGAGTGTACAATTGGGGATGGCTATCTCCGAAACAAACATATTTTTCATGAGTATCTAATTCAATGGAAGAGTTCACATTTTTAAGTAATTTAAGGTTTCTTAATTCGATATCACAAGTTTTACCATCTATCACAATCATTACATGATGTCAGGTAAACATCTTAAAAGATTTTTAAGCCATCTTAAGCATAAACCGGATATGAAGGTCTGAAATTTATCAACCAGCATCTAATTAATGTCATAAACTTCATATTGAACAGAGAGTTGTAACGAAACAATGTTTAAGGAACATATAAGGCACTATGGTTTTGATAAAAAAGAATTATCTTGGGTAGCAAATCATATGGTGAAACTACCTAATACGAATTTAATGAGAATATTGCATACAGATGTAATTTTTTATTCATTTAGTAACCATCTTGAAGAGTAGAGCTCAAGCGTTCTCAAAACAGTGTAACCTTTGATTCCAACACTATTTTCGAACAAATTACTAGATTACATTTCATCTGATGACTGACTGATAGTGACAATATTTTTGCATAATTTTACTCGCATATCGAAGATGTTGTCTCAAGACGTTTTTCACTGGGTCAAAATGAAAAGTTTTCTGTACAAGACACAAGACTGTTCATCTTCAAGTTTGACCACAACGCTCAAACTTTATATGTGGGCTTTAAAACTAGATATGAGATTCAAATTACCATTTTAGTCAGAAATAATTATAATCTTCTTTTACTTTATTATTAAGAATATGAAATATCATTCATTAGTATTAGTTGTGATAATGGCGCCTCGTAATTAAATTTACGAGATGGTTATACTGGCAGTATAAGTAAATGTATTACCTTACATAGACTTGAACTTCAGAGCAATTCTTAATTCAATTATCTACATCACAAGCACAAATCTGGTCAGTCAAATGATACATAGAGCTGTAGAAATTACGATGAACTTCTCTATTTTTGTTTTATTAGTTTACCTTATTTTAAATTCTGGAAGGGGCAACCATTTCTCTTCAGTTCTAAGCATCTATCAAAATCTAGTTCACTAACACATCTTACTTCTCTGTTTTTCTTTCATCACTGACATTATTTACAATACACGGTACAAAATAAAAACTAATAACGGGTACTTTATAGAAAGTTGGAAACGTAAAAATTCTTTAATACATCAAACAAGCGATCACGTATTTTGCTGCACGGGAACTTTGACCCAAGCTGCACTTTGTATGTGCAATTAGGAATCGCGCAAGTTCGGAAAACTTTTGGGTCCACTTTAGTCAATGGACTCATGCAGGGATACCAACCGTGTCTAGCCAGCATAGCATTACATGTATATACATACATACATGCATACATTTACAGCGGAATGAACGTACATGTACCGTGCATCGTCCTATTTTTCCTTACTAAAGTTATTTTCTATTCGTACACGAACGACCCCGTATATATGACCTTTTAAGGAGTGTATAAATTAAAACTTGAAAGAATATTTCGTCTGTTTGGAAATATTTTTGGGAACTCATTAACCAATAGACCTATTGAAGAAGCTACCGTGAATTATGACATTTAGATATATGTAAGTTAAATATAAAGAATTTTGGAATAGTATTCTTTTAGATAACTTTCATTCGCACACATAAAAATTTGGAAGAGCCGAGGGAAATTAAATATACTAAAGATTTTATTATAATTCTTGTACTGGCAGTAGAATGTGGTCTCTTCAGAACACTATAGCCGAATTTTATTTATTGATTAGTTGTTATTTGAATGTATCATTCTAAATGCCAGATTGTATGCACTCAATGAAATGATATTAAATATAAGTAGCAAGATAATATCAAACTGTCACTAATGCAGGTAAAAAATACCATGACAGTAGTAACCGAACACAATAACTAAAATAAACTACTGTATTGGGCCACATATTCCGGTAGTGATATAGATTGTGATGTTCTTGTGAAATTTACTTAGAACTAACGAAGTAATTCGTCGTAACAACATTTACTCGGTTTCAACAGTTTACAGTAAATAATCCATATCAAGGCGGATGATCAGTAACGTTTACGTACTCGCTTCATTTACGATCGTAACATTCATAAAAATATGATAAAGAAAATATTATACAACGTGCTGAAACACTTACTCTTTTAGGAAGTTTCTATGAAATCACGAACTGGCATCTATTAAATACTAGAATTATTAGATATGTTTCCTCACTTGTTTCGGTCAAATAAGTACGGTATGCATGTATTTACAAATTTAAAGTAATCCTTCTGACAACTTAATGGATCCTTCGACGCACCTTTACAAATTTATCTTAGTATGAGAAAATCTGAATCCTTGTCAATAACACTTTCAAATTTTTCTCGCCTTACGCCGTACATAAGTGTGAGTTAACATCATCCACAATTTTAACAGAATCAACAAACGACATTGAATCATTTTGTAATTTTTCAATTACCTCCGCAACTCCATAGTAGTTCTTGCGAATACCTTCTACATTACATTTTACCTGACTATCTTTCAACTACAAAACATTTTCTGGTTTTCCGTGATAGCTTTGGCTTTCTCGAATCGAATTGTAAAGCTACCTTCTCTACATCATCAAGATGTTCGCAGTAGTAAAACGCAGCCTTTAAATATGTTCCCGAACGCGCAGTAATCGGCTGTGGTAGTTCAGGTACTTTAGGACACAGTTGGTGAAATGTTTTTGTACGTTTTGGGGACTTTAGAAATACTTCCTTCGTAAGAGCTATTAAAGCATTTACTCGTGTGTAACATCTAGGAATCAATTGCGACAAAAGGTTCGAACCATGAGTTTTACATATTACATGTAAGCTCAAAAATTTTTCTGTTTAAATAAAAGATCTCTGTTGCTGCACTGCGTTCACCATTAACACAATTTATGGTCGTACTACTATTGTCAAAATACGGATTCCTCTCGATGTAGTTTTTACAATTTAGATGACAGCCTGTACCCCGTTTGCTTTTACTTTAATACAGGTAGTACAGTATGTACATATCTGAGCAACGTAGTTTTTTATTATTGTCGTCCCAGAATTAATTCAACTATTTACTCTTTTCAGATGTTTGGATAATATTAGTATCCTATATTGTAGTATATGACAATATGATAGAGCTGCTGCTACTATTATTATTATTGTCACTGGATAATCATACTTTACGTTTAATACACGTTTTGATTGTACTGGATGTAAAATTTCATGATTTTGCTTCTTCCGTGTCAAGAAAATGAATTTACCTCTATTTAATATTTTTATCTTCAAGTGAATAGCAAAAGCGACAAGTAAACACTTCAAAGAGTTAACAATACGTAAAATAGGACGCAGTTTTCTTTTTGGAAACTTTTGACCGGATGCGTATCTTTCACATTATACTTTCCACACAACCCTGCGCATGTTTAAATTTATTGTTTGTGTGTTTGTATACGACGACTACATAGGAATACATACATGCACAGGTTCGTTTAAATGATGGGACGCCTTTTTTAGGACGGAATGCGTTCGCTACCGGAGCCCGGCGGAGGCACATTTACTTCTGGAAGAATAAATAAACGTGCGCGCAATATTCCTAGCGAGAGAAGCTCATCTGTGACTATGTATATGTTATATGTTTTTTTCCTCGTTTTTTTCTTGGGCCGCAGACGCCCGCACATATGTTTGTGCGTTTACTTTATGCCGCATAACCGAAACGCGTATTTTTCCGTGCTCGGTTTTGGGAGTGAATAGCAGCAGTAGCGGACAGGGAGTAAAAGAGATAGAGAAAACTGAGGAGAAAAAATGTACGCTCGCTATGCACAGAGACGAAATTAGATTTTTGTTAATGGATCATGCCTAACGAACTAAATATCGCTTCATTCACTTATCTCTAGTACACGAGGTGCGTTGAATTAAATTACGCAAATCGTATTAGAGACGTTTTCAGATGCATATTTTGCAATTATTTCTCAACGATTCTCTTCACAATACTGAGAAACTCGAAATAATAACGAAATTTAAAGTTGGATTAACAAATTTAGCCATTTCCAAGCTTTCGATATGACAGCCCTTTGCAGTTCGCCGTTTCATATTTGTCGGCGACATGCATCTACGTGCATACATAGAAAACGCCGTCATCACCACGATAACTTTCCCAATCTTCCGAATCTAGTACCTCACAACGCTATTTCATTCTTAGATGCACAAACTCAAACTTGTCTGTGGAACAATAACGTAATAAGGAATGAACGAAGTTTTGCGGAGTTTTCTTGTTTATTTGAAGTAGTTTTTCTAATAACATTTACCCATAAAGGACTGGAAACCCTGAAATAAGGCGATACAGTTTTACACGGTATTATTTTTTTAGATATTATTACAACAAAAATTATTATTTTATTAAGGGTTGAAAATCACTGCAGAAGAACTAATAGAAGAGGAATAAATGGGCTTTAGAAAAGGCAGATCAACTACAGACGGAATATTCACTTTCCAACAGATTGCTGCGAGAAGGCTTTCAATAGTGTAAACAGATGTAAATTATGGGATACTATGAAAGAATAGGGATATCTTCATCATTTAATAAGGGCTATATAGTGTTTATACACAGACACCAGTATTATGGTAGATATAGACGGAAGATTAACCAGGGAAATACCAACAAACAAAGGAGTTAGAAAAGGCTGCTGTGTGTTGCCAACATTATTTAACATATATATTGATGCTATTATAAAGGAATGGAAAAAGAAATACGTTTAAACCAGAACACCACCCTAAATTCTATCTAATACGCTGACGACTTAGTACTCCTAACAGAAGCAGAGGATGATCTACAGAAAGGGATATATACACTATAAAAGAATCTGTCAAAACTATGAAATGAAAATGGCAAATAAAACCAAAACCATGGCTTTCTTGGATAAATATCCAATAAGGACAGAAATAGTCATAAATGATACTGTACTGGAACAGGTGAAACACTTCAAGTATTTAGGCTGTGATGTATCTTATGATCGATACAAAGACAGAAGAAAAACTGAATAAATTCAAACATATCTGTGGAACAATCAGCAGAACGTTAAAAAACAAAACAATACAGGATACACAAATAAAATTTTGCAAGACGACAGTAGTGAAAAATGGATAACACAAGAGATGAAATTTTTGAGAAGGTTGAAAGGTTGCACAAGAAATGGACATACAAGAACAGAACTAAGCGTCTTCGATATAAATGAGAGAATAGAGGAAAATAAAAGTAAACGAAAGCAACACGTAGAACGCATGCAAGTGACGAGATTGCCAGCGAGAGCGAGATTTTATAGATGTTTAGGAAGAAGAAGTGTAGGCAGACCAAATAAAGGATGTGTATCGTAACAGACAAAGTGCCTAAAACCTGAAGTGAAGAAGTAGAAGAAGGTGAGAACTAAGTGCACCGCTGAGGTCTTCTAAACAAAAAAAACAAAGGCTCCATGCAATGGATTCATAAGGATTCTGTACCACTCAAGAACCCGAAGACATGATTTTCCGCGGGGTGAAACTGAGAGTCACAGTTTTATTGTGCGATATACACCAAAAAGGACTACAATAATGGGAAATGTCTACAAAGGCATAGTTAAGAACTTGAACGCGGCTATACGCGAAAAAGGACTTAACAGTTATATTCAGAAAACTTCTGCACGACGACTACAAGGTACTTAAAGCATGAATTATTCAAGCAGTCTCCATGGACTTGGGCACGGCTTTGGGGAATTACAAGATCCACCTTCCGGTCCCGACCTTACTCCTTGTGGCAGCTATCTCCTTCCTTTAAATATTTTTCACTTTAAGTCAAGCCAGTTAACTGAATGTATATATCATGGGTAAACCTAGATCGACGAATGAACTTAAGATTTTCAAAGTAATAACAATAGCAACTATAATAATAATCCTTCACCATGAGGAATGAGGAAAACCTCGACTTTGAGAGATAATATACCCGAGGTTAGGGACTTAAACCGCAAGACTAGTAACCACGCACGGTAGGTGTTAAGCCACCAGTAATAAACACTTCGATCTTTTCCCAAGTAAACCGCTTTCTGCCCTCTCTCGATTGGTTAAAGCTGAATACGAATAATAATAATGACAATGATGTTTGAAAATTATCTTTAATAAGATTTTGCCAAAGCAGAGCAAAACTGAATCCTACAAAACCAATGCAATTAAATAATCTATTTGTTTCAAACAAAATGAGTTACTGTGGCACTTAGAAGAGATTTTACGATGTAAATGTTACGTTTGTCATGCATTTCCTTTTACAGTTATATTTTTTATAACCCTAATATCTCCTGAAAGTAAAGTTTGCAAGCTGTCGTAAAGTTTCCTTTTCTAACGATGTAATTTCACGAATTACAAACTTTTCACCATGCACAGAAAATTTATTTCTAGAAAGCAATTCTTCGTCGGAAATCTTTACAACTGTCATTGTTAGTACTGTACTCTAGCACTGTTTCATCTTGTGTATCCGCCATTAACAGGTAATTTTGCGTGTATATTCATATCTCGGTGAAGAATAGTGTCTGCGTCCATTTCTTATAGAATTCGTTGTTAAGGGATGGTAATATTAAGGGAAACCATTTACCAAATTCTATGCAATCAAAATTATTCGTTCCTTAAAGGTGTTTGCTCTTTGGAAATGGTCATAGATACAGATTTCACTGTTTGTGTCCTACTGTTTGATACCATTGGAAATGATTACAGTATTTACTGTAATTCATTTTACGAACAAAATATTGCGCACTTTTCCCGTGTTACTATTTTGATTGTCCTATATAACATTTTCAGCATGATGGTTTAACTTATTACAAGAAACGGGAGTCTAATTAAATTAGATTAGCCGTTTAGGATATTAAAAAAAAACTGATTATGTAAAGCTGAAGTACGAACAATATATATACTACTAAACTTTATAAATAAAATGAATGAATTCTTCTCACACCAACGATACGAAGTACACCAGCCCAGAAGAAGCTCCATGCAAATGACAGCGTAACGTCACCAGACTCATGCAACAACGACGCAGTTTCAATCCGGAAACCTAAATTCTTTAAAGGTGCACTAGACTTGTTTGCCTGGTGCACAGCAAAGATTCTTGATGAATTAAAGCTGCCAGTCGTACAATCCTTTCCATGTATACGAGAATTTCGAGTAATGTGTTACTCCGTGCCAATAAAATTTGTCGTACGATAAAAAAATTCCAGAACGTGCATGTGAGTATAGCCTCTTTATAATGCTTGGAATAATTTTGAAAAATGTTAACAGAAACTAGTTGTTTTTCTGAAACATTATATATGTATATATATTTATATAATAATACGATAGTGGAGTTTATACTTCGACAATGCATGTAATCGAAGGAACTCGTTTTTTAATATTTTTTGAAATTGTATCATGAGTGTACAATGTGAAATGTATGTGAAATTGAAATCAAAGAGGGTCCTAACGTACTTGGCCTCCAACAACGACAAAGCGTAAACAAACGTGAACCAAGCAGAAGTTCGAAGAAAATGTAATAAAAAAATTGTAATAAAAAATTAATGTGTTTTATTCTAAACAAATAATATCAGTACAGATTACTATTATAAAATATTTTTAGGTACATCATCTCACGCAAACTTTAATAAAATTTGTTTAGACGTTTCTAAAGTAATTATAATTACACGAAAATAAAAAATAAAAAAAAATTGTTTTAAATTTTCCCAGACAGATATTTTTCACAGTTGTATAACTGTTTAGTTTCTTAATTTTCCAAAATTAATTTAATAATTTTAATTCTCTATATTTCTTCACTATTAACATATGGGCTGAAAAGTCCCAGGCCTAACACATAGATGACGCTAGTTTTATTGCAGTCACCTTTCTGTCAGTTAGTACTAACCTTCAAAAGATAGCTGTTAAAATTTCATGATATTCTATTCATTAGTTTGTGAGTTACTATGCTAAGAGTCACGCTACTTTTGTTATTTTCAAAACAATGGATCAAAAACAATTTCGTGTTTTAATTTTACACTGCTTCTTGATGGGAAAAAATACCGTTCAAGCGAAGCAATGGCTTGAAAAGTGTTATAGGGACTCCGCTCCATCAGAAACAACAATAAAACGTTGGTTTGCTGATTTCAAACGTGCTCGTAGAGACACCGATGATGCAGAACGCAGTGGACGTCCAAATGAGGCGGTAACACCAAAAAACATCAAACAAATCCACGAAATCGTTTTGAATGATCGAAAAGTGAAGATGCGTGAGTTAGCTGACATCGTAAAGATATCAAAAGAACGTATTGTCTTTATATTGCACGAGCATTTGACTATGAGAAAGCTCTGTTCAAAGTGGGTGCCGCGTTTGCTCACTGTTGACCAAAAACAAGAACGTGTTGATGATTCTGAGCAGTGTTTGGCCATGTTTAAACGTAACAAACCGGAATTTTTGCGTCGATATGTGACAACGGATGAAACATGGATCCATCACTTCACTCCGGAATTAAAACGATCGTCATCTGAGTGGACAGCAACTGGTGAAGCTCGTCCAAAGCGCCCGAAAGCACAATAATCGGCTGGAAAGGTTATGGCCTCGGTATTTTGGGATGTGCGTGGTGTAATATTCATCGACTATCTTGAGAAAGGAAATACCATCAACAGTGAATATTATGTAGCGTTATTGGAGCGTTTGCAGCCCACGTGCTCTCGAAACGCTGCGTTCCGCATATTTAATTAATTTGTGTGAGTGGAGTTTACTGCTATATCTATGAATTGTACATCCACACAGTCCTTGCAATCGTCATTTTCAATATAAGTTAATATACCTAAGATAGTCTAAAAGAACAAAAATAAGCAGTGGAACCAATTGAGAAAACCTCATCATTCAACAGTAAATATTAACTTTTTACACTCAACTTTTACAATCCATTGCGGCTAGTTCTTTATGCCAACCTCTACCGTATATACATTTTTGGATTAACCACGGTCGACCTGACTTGATTTGAAATGTAAACGAACATTGGGTAGCTAACCTCCGATCCATGACGATTCGTAAAAGAAATGGACAGAAGAAAAAGTTTATAACGCGTCGAAATTAGATTTTTCGTAATCCTGCAGCGCGGTGGTTCTTCTAAAGTAAAAAACCTGGGTCTCTAGTTAATCAATGGAGTCGTGTCGCTCATCTCATGACTTACATACGGCGCTGATGGTTAGCAACGCTTCCGCTTCGCAATGAAACTCTAACCGGCAATATACTGCATATATGTCGATGTGGCCGCGAGCGTATTACGTATTCGAACATCTGTTTGGCACAATTTAGTCGTCATGCTCTTTGTATATTTACGAAGTAAATATTGATGCAGCACATAGGCGATACGATTGACTAATGTTATGTAGATAATCTTACGGACATGCTGGAGCAGGAACGGATTCCGGATAGGTAAACATTGCGTAAAGATGTTTGGTACGCCAACAGAAAGAGCTTTTCAAATGTACCCGCTCGATGAAAATAATTTAGATCCTGTCATTGATAAATCCGAGATGGACGTTGAATTTTAGGATTCTAAAGTTGCAAGAAGTAAGGTGTATTTGCTCAACAAGATATCCCGCTCAGGTATTTACCATGTCTTATCTATGTATATGACAAATATTTCTACTTTTACAGTCTTATTATAGAGTAATAGTGTGCGTGTAGTAAGTATAAGTTAAGGGCTGCTTCTGGATCTTTCTTTTGTAATAAACATTGTTTAATTATGGCATAGATCTACCTGGTATGCCGCATTTTCAATTGCAGAGCAATATTTCAACACTATGGTATCACTTCTAGATTCTATTCGTATATTTGCATTTCTTATTCCATTATAAATAAATATTGAATCTTTTAGTTTTCGAACAGAAAGAGAGCTTAGAAAATAGAATAGCTTCATTCTTGCCATATTCCTATCACTTTAACATTCAATTGGTAAGTAACATGTTTAATATTTTGTTAAAGCCAACATGGCATTTCATGTGTCTCACAGAATCTATGCCGAATCGAAAACTGTCGATATTTTGAAGTATGGATCCAAGGAAACCCTAAAATTTAATGTCAGTAATATTAGGTTCGACCATCCCCATTCAAATATTTTGTCATATACACCACCTTCGTGAGCATATATTTTTAATGAAAGATATTGCACTTTAACCTCTTCCTAAAACCAAACCTCCTTTACAGAATAGACTTCATAACCAGTGCTAGATGTAGGTGACACTAAATTTATATATACTACTATATAAATGACGATTGCAAGGACTGTGTGGATGTACAATTCACAGGTATAGCAGTAAACTCCACTCACACAAATTAATTAATTATGCGGAACGCAGCGTTTCGAAAGCACGTAGGCTCCCATTATCAACCGTGTTACCGACTGAAAGTAAAAACTGTATCACATATGCAAATTATTTTCTACGCAGGCTCTAAAATTTCTAAAACATATGACTATTTACAATCTACTCGGTGGCCTCATGCCTTTTACGGGGAAGGATGGACCGAAAGCGAACCGTATCTTTAACAGGGCCTATGGTAATAAATCCATCAAACTCGAGTGTGCAATTGGGGGTGGTTTTCTGTTCAGTAAGTTTCCGTTCTTTTTCATATATACCGTTTCGTACGCGTCTAATTCTCTATACGAGTTCACGTTTTTAAGTAGCAGCAACACCTCCCAGTACCGAATGTTACAAAGACAAATTTAATTTATATTTGAAACAATGGTTTATTTCCTTTCGTCCTTACATTATTTAGTTGTTCAATACGGCCTCTACGTTTCGGCTCAGTCATAAGCAACAATTTCCGTGAAATAATCAGTTTTGCATTCGGTAAATTTAAAATAGATAAAATTTCCTAACCTTTAAACGTCTTCAAATGTAACTAAAAATACTTGGTGATATTATTAAGTAACTGAAAATGTATTGTTACCATTGCTTCTGGATGTAACTTCGTCCTTCGGGCACTATTGCTTTATCCTTATTTAAGAGTTTTTCAAATACATTCAGCAGTACTTCCTTCTTTCTTCATCTATGTTATCCTACAATTAAACTTATTAATAATAGAGACGGCCTAATGCAGTAATTTACTCGTATATGTGCTTAACAATTAAATATTTAGCCAAGTAAGCTCTATCGCCATTATTTATGTATGTGTACACGTTCTTCGGGTTAAACGGATACGTAGCAAAGGGCTGATATACCTGTTTACTTATTGGAATTGCTCCCGCGTTATCGTAATGTATTTGCCTCCAATTAGTGTGTAGCTACCGTTAGCTGAGCCGATGTCGGTCAGTGTGTAACATATTGAGATGTGTCCCGACAATTTGTAATTGTAAGCAAATGTCCAATGTTCGAATTTGATAAGTCATTCAAGAGATAAGTTAAGATCGATCTACGCATATACGTCACTTGCCGTGGACATGTTAGAAGTTACAAGTTGCATATTACAGTACAGGAAACACTGTAGTTAAAATGCTAATCTATTACATTTGCTATACGATCGAAGAGGCAAATTATAATAATAATAAAATAAATAATATTGGACATTATTAGTGAATAAAAAAACTGCGAAGTAATTAAAGATTTTAAAACAAAAATATAGTTCCTGTTGAAATTTGTGAAGGTGAGGTGATACACCTGCCGTGCCCGTACGAAATACGTAGTTTCTCTCAACACCCGCTGAGGTTTGTTCTCATTGGTTTGGGCCAGAATGTGCCATTTGAGATACAATCTTTGTCGTTTCTCAAACACCTTCTCGCATTTCCGTTTAAGTAGGCCTCATACAGCATGACGTATAAAATATTACAAATCTGAAAAAAACACAATTGTACTTTTGGAAAATTTGTATCTTAAAGTTTACTTCAAAATTTCATCTTGGTTTCTTTTTGTTGTTTTTGGGAGGGAAATTATTTCCTTCCTTAAATATTGCATTGGTTTCTCTAACCAAAGGTTCTTTTTGCTTTTATCTTTTTTTTTCAGGATTATTGTTACCTTTGGATGGTTAATTATTGTTGCTTTCCGTTTTAGAAACATACTTAACTTTTTCTACTTAATAAAACATTGTAGATACTCTTTTTATGAAAATTTTTGAAACACCTTGGCTTTTAAATTCCTTTTAATGCCTTTTAATTCCTAAAATCTTTCCATAACACGTTACTTTTGCGTAGTTATACTTAGATGCATATATTACACATATTGTAATGATATTCTGCGTTTATAATAGAGTACATTGATATTTATTCCAAATGTTTCATTATATTTTCTTTGAATTTTTGCCGAGATTGCGTTTTTAACGTTTTGTTAGAGATAAAGTAGCGTTAGAACTCCCTCTAATTCGATTTTGAATATCCAAACATTCATTTTTCTTAGTTTCCGTCTCATGTGTTTCAGATTATATCTACATTTACTTACCATTTACCGGCACTTACGAGAGAGCTTAAAAAAGCCCCATCAGTTCGTGGCAATAGAGGCGTAAACTCCACTATTATATTATGTATGTACATGTATGGTTTTTCAAAAGGGAATTAGCTTATGCTGAAGTTCCTGAAAATTATTTTTAACATGAGAAGCACGTAGAGGCATATAGACATTATGGAACTACTTATTATGAAATTTTATTGACTTAGAAACATACATAATGTTCTAAGTTCTCGCATCCTTGGAAAGGGTAATACGACTGACTGCTTTATTTCTAAATATTTAATCCTTCAAGGGTTTTTACTGTGTAGTCTAACGACCAGGCAATCAAGTATAGTTCATGTTGCATAGGATATCGCTTATGCAATAACGGGTATTTTAAATAACAAGACTGTTAAACTAACTTATTGGGGATTCCTTCACGAAAATGAGCTCATATTATCCCCAAAGCTAATATAAGCTTGTATTAACCCCAAAAAGTGAAACAAAAGTCATTACACCAAATTCTAAACATCCCGTTTTCAATTTGTATAAATCCCACCGAAGAACCAGGGATAATTGAAAGCAGTGGAAGTTACAACCCGCCACTGACAAATATAATATAAATTTACTACACCTATTCATAAGTGACACATATATTGAGTTTATTTTTTTGCTTCATATGTATTCTATATATTTCGTATATACTTGTGCATATTGTAATCGTTCCCTTTTTTCTACATTAAGCGGTGGTACGTTTTTATCTAATATCCACAAAGAACCAGCAATAGTGGTATTATTGGGCTATTTATGGTAAGTAGTCATATATGTATTTAGAAGCTTGAAATCAATAAACTATTCCCGTTCTCTAGATAAATGGACGAACTTCTCAAAATCTCTAGTCTCAACAAGGTGCAATCGCATATAATAAATGGGTCCACGATCTTTTGAATTTCGTCTTAATGTTATTACTGTTATTCCTTCTACATACTCGGACTTTCTTATATGTACACCTACAAGTAGCATTAAAAGTATGCCACACCATGACTTAAGAAGGTACTTAAAATATGTGCTGGCTTCAACGATTTACGTTACATTGTTGCTCCCGAACATCGTAATAATCGCTACATATTCACAGGTATAGCAGTAAACTCCACTCACACAAATTAATTAATTATGCGGAACGCAGCGTTTCGAGAGCACGTGGGCTCCCATTGTCAACCGTGTTACCGACTGAAAGTAAAAACTGTATCACACATGCAAATTATTTTCTACGCAGGCTCTAAAATTTCTAAACCATATGAATATTTATAATCAACTAGGTGGCCTCATGCGTTTTACGGGAAAGGATGGACCGAAAGCGAACCGTATCTTTAACAGGGCCTATGGTAATAAATCCATCAAACTCGAGTGTGCAATGGGGGGTGGTTCTCTGTTCAATAAGTTTCAGTTCTTTTTCATATATACCGTTTCGTACGCGTCTAATTCACTATACGAGTTCACGTTTTTAAGTAGTGTCAGATTTTTTAAATCAATCTTATGTCCGGATTTTACCATATGCTCTGCTACGCTTGATAGTTCAGGTTTGTCGAAACGATAGTGTCTAATATGTTCTTTGAACCTCGTTTCGATACTCCTTTTTGTTTGTCCAATATAAACTTTCTCACAATCATTGCATGCGATTTGGTATATTCCAGACCCTTTTATCATCTCCGGTTTATCTTTGCGATTCCCTAAGAGATTCTTTAAGTTGTTTTTTGACACAAAAGACACGTTCATATTTAGTTGTCGGAAAATTTTACTTAACCCTTTTACTGTTGGGTGAAAAGGAAGAGTTATAAATTTCTTATTACCGGTGTTTGTTGATGTCAAGGTCGTGGAATTTCTGATGTGTTGTTTGTATTGGACCTTCCTTAAAATACGGTCGACATCCATAGAAGAGAAACCATTGTACCTCGCTACATCTTTGATATACTTTAATTCTTCAGTCAATCGCTACATATACTAAAATAACAACAATACCAGAACTAGACGGCCTGTTAACAATTCCAAGACATGTAGTTATACGGACACAATGCAATTCTACGTTTTAACATACTTACCGTTAGTTAGTAGAACAAACGCAAAGATTGATCCACTTTCATCCATGTAATTATTTTTTTTATTACCAACTCGATTTCTAGAACGACTAAGAAAATAACCCAAATATTCTGTTTCTACGTACCCAACTTGAATATAACGATTGTTCTAATTCAAGATGTATTCTTAGGTAATGTGCTTGAATTAGCATTAGTTTGAAGTGCTAATAAGGTCTACAGTGAATGATTTATGCAGCATGAGTTCGTACAATAGACAATATGATATTGTGTACACGCTATTATGTAACATGTATGAGTTCGACTTATTTGGTGAATGGTGTATAAACGAAATATCAAATTGAAACTAAATCAATTAGCGTATTAATTAGAGTTACAGAAATGGAAATGAATAATTCCGTGGTACCTTCTAATATGTGTGAATATGGGCATATGAATATACATACAAAGTACATTGCACTTTATTAACAATGGTTATCACTATAGAATATTTGCACATCGTAAATATTAAAGGTACCGTATGCATTTAGTAGCTTATATTAATGGCATAGTTTAGCATATTTATGTTAAGCAGTGACGGAAGTTTAATAAACTGACTTCATTAAAGTGAAATTAAAATAAACCATCATATAACTATTATCTCAGTAAATCTATTCTCGATAATATTCATTTACACTGATCAATAACATTTCAAGAAGTTCATGTTTCGGAAATTAAAATAGTCAAGAATTCAGTGTTTACTAATCTGACTAAAAACGAGCTAAATTGGCAACGTTCTCTTTGTAGCGTCCGCGGAAAACTTATGGACAATTTCTTTTTGTAAGAAATGCTCGTTCAGATCAACTTTATACTTTTAAAATACATACAATGTTTCCGCCACTTCTAGTTTTCAAATAATAATGTCACGGACAATTTTCTAAATGACATGGCAAAATTTTCGAATAAAAGTTATTTAAATCATTTAAAGATTGGAAAATATAAATTTCATTAATCACAAAAGATAAAGATGCTGATGTTCAAGAAATGATTGTTTCTTTTAAATCAAATATTTGTATTACCATCCTTGAAAATGGCCTTGAAAATAAATAAATCCATGGACACCTTCATTTCGTACATTGCGATTGACATCATGGCTAATTTGATTCATTTCCATACCAAATTCTAAGTCAAGGAACGTAATAAGATCTAGGGACCTAGAGAGACCTAGTCTTCCAGTCTACTACTCACATTAATGTAAATATTCCTGTTATTTGCAATTGACTATCGAAGTACCTCTGATGAGCTTCTAGTAGTGGTAAACCACGATTGAGGTGGATCGTTTGTCCATGTACCGTCACTCCATCTTAACAATACCCTACTGGAAACGTTTACCGTGCTCGTCAATCACCTGCCCGCACTTATCTGGGAATCCAATTAGAAGTCAAGAAAGTACAAAACATATCCTAAAAGCTTGCTGCCAACTGACAGAACGCATCCCAAACCAGTGTTTCTTTACTTTGCATAAGTTTCTGATGTCTGGAGTTTCTGAGGAACTGTTTAATCTGAGGCCTTACAGAGCTTCGAAATGTATGGGCGAAACGAAAAGTAACTGCTATTACTATTACTTCATCGTGAACTTTCGCGACGCCCTCAATAGAATCTTAGAGTACGTTATGCAATAATTTCTTCGCTTGAAGGGCTGAGAAAAAATTTCTTAACCCTAAATTGCATTATGTTAAGTGTCACTCAACTGGTTTAGTGATATTCGTATTCTGTACGTTAAATTCATTGGGGATTGGATACTTACACTTAAGAAGCAACTTCATTCTTGTCTAGTGTTATATATTTTATCAATTTATTGACGTGGAAACCAAAGTTACTCCTTTTTTTTATAAGGTAAAGGAGTTCAATGTTAGTATTTACACTTGATTAGCCAACCCATGGACAAGTGTGTAAGCTCGATTAGGTGTTAGTTTAACTCTAAATACGTAATGAGACAGCATGTGTCAAATTCCAACACCAGAACATTTTCTTTTTAATCTTGCTAAATAACAGGAAGTATCTTCTTAAATCATATAACGTTTAACATGTGTTTTAAATCAATTGGCGCGTGTTGTACCCTACCTTCTAAACAGTACATAACACTGTTAAACAGTTATAGATATTGGGCAACATCTCAAATGCGGTATGTAAATATTTATTCCATAATAGTGCTAGATGGGTATCCAGAATTTTCAAACAATGTTCACGTTATTTGACAAAAGAGCATTACTAGTTTAGGTAACTAAAAGAAGGAATTTTATAAAACAGCTCGGGTATATAAAGTAACTAGCGATCATCAAGGAAAATGGGAAAACAAAGTCACAAGTATTAAGACTACTTGGGTGAACATTATGAAACAGTTAAAGAAATTCTCGAAAGCATTTTTAAGGAAATTAATGTAAACTTTTCTCTAAAATGCTTTTATTTTGTGCCACATTATTTTTCTGGGCCTGTAAGTATTACACTCGGTTGCGTATTTAAATATAATTTACCTTTACTTTTGTACGTAACTGTATTTATATGTATGCTTACCATTTGAAGTACTAGATGTTTTAATACTTAATTTGTAAATATTTAAGATTCCATACTCTCTAAAATCCCTTATTTTAAGCCGTCTAGGTGCTTTCTCTTCTGAATAAATATAGACAAACAAGGAATGATAAATTTCACCTAGCATATTAATCGTAACAGTCTTCGAATTTTTCTTAGCCCCGAGAACGTTTAACCATTATAGTATTAACGTCACCGGAAATGTCAAATGGCATATGTATTTAACCACCTTCAACAAGAAGATTACCTAGTCAACAAGGCATTTACCCTTTTCCACTAGTGATGTACTTTCATAGACTCTGTGGGCTGCAAAAAATGTTATGCAGATTATATATATTATATTAACTCATAACTCACGTCATAACCTTTGTGAATTAGTTTTAATTAAAAGAATAGTTTTTGGAGTAGCATACGAGCTGTACAAATTAATTTGAAACAGTACTGTTAATAATAATAATAATAATAATCCTTTATTGCCCAACAGCCCAAGGGCCAATTACAGGACAAATTACAATACAATTCTTATTTAAAATAAAATAACTAAAATCGTGTTGCCTACAATAATAACATGCTGAAAATGTATATAATAATGAAACAAAAAAAAAAGAAAGACTCACAAAAATGGCTCCAGATCCCGTTTGTTTGCGTTCCTCACCATGTGACTGAGAGGTGCCTTAAGCAAAATGTTGGTATTAGCTCTAGGTACTTGAAATGTATTATAGTAGCGAGTATGATGAGTAGGTACGGTAAAGTTTATTTGCGCTAGAAGGGCTGGCGAGTCAACAGTATTTTTCAGGATCCTGCAAAGAAACTCCACACTGTTACGCTCGCGGCGGTCAGCAAGAGATAGAAAACCATGCTCAACAAGTAAGCTATAATACTCGATACCTCTTGCAGGATACACGTTGTCCATTCGAAAGGAGAGATATTTTAGAAATTTCTTTTGAACGCGTTCGATCATAAGCTCTTGGTGTAAATAACGGGGATACCAAACAATAGAGGCGTATTCAAGCTTAGAACGAACGTAGACATAATATAAACGTTTCATTAGACCTAAGTCTGAGAAATGCCTGCAAGAACGCATGACAAAACCGAGAGTTTTGGAAGCAGATGAACACATGGACGAAATATGTTCCGTAAATGACAGTCTATCATCAAACAAAACACCAAGATCCAAAGTTTTGATATTGCGTGGTATGGCTGCATCATTAATTTGGTAGTTATAGTATAAAGTAGTGTGAGTGTTATTGTAGGAAACCACAGTACACTTGTTGATGTTCAGAGGAGATAATTAACCTTGCTCCAAGTATTAATGCGAAGAAGATTGTCTTGTAAATGTTTACAATCGAAAATGCTACCAACAGTATTAAATATCTTTACGTCATCTGCGTATGCTAAGACGTGACACGTAAACAGAGATAGTAAATCATTTATATAAAAATTGAAGAGAAGTGGTCCAAGATTTGAACCTTGAGGAACACCTGATGTTGGAGAAAACGGCGTAGAGGAATAACCATTGTAGCAGACATAACACTTCCTTCCAGTAAGGTAAGACTCAATCAACGTCAGGAAACCCACACCAAAACCAAATTTGTCCATTTTTGTAGTAGCAACTCGTGGTTAATGCAGTCGAAAGCTTTAGAAAAATCTACGTAAATAACATCCACCTGCTTTCGCTTATCAAGCACTTCACTAAGATATTGGCCAATGCATGCTAAATTAGTGATCGTCGACCTACCTGCAACAAAACCGTGCTGATGCTCAGATATGAAAGGAGTTATGCAGGTAGATATTTCTTTGTAAAGCAAATGTTCAAATACCTTAGCGAAATTGGGCAGTATACTTATAGGCCTATAATCAGCAATGTTAGATCGGTTTCCTTTCTTAAATACGGGGGTAATTCTGCTAATTTTCCAAACCTTTGGAAAAGTTGACGTGCTTATCGCTAGGTGGAATATAGTTGACAGTCCATAGGACAGAACAGGAGCACAATCACGTACAAAGAAGCTCGGTATTCCATCATCTCCAGTTGTCATATTAGATTTAAGTCTCCTGATACTGTTCCCCACATCGAATTCAGAAAAGGCATGAACACAAAAATTATTATAATTGAGAAAAGAGTTGAAAGATACATTTTGAACACTAGGTTTATACACACTCGCAAAGACACTGGAAAAGGCATCCACGATTTCGTTTGGCTGGGTAAATTCTCTGCCGTCATACTGCATACTTCCCGGAATTCTGGAAGAAGTTTTCTTGTTGTTAATGAAGCGCCAGAACAACTTAGGATCTCTGTTGATATTAATTTCAGCATCTGCCAAGTAAGCCTTGTATGCGTCTCTAATTTCATTCTTTGTGAGAGATCTCAATCGTTTGAATTCATTAAAATAATATATCGTTTTTGTTCTTAGTTAGTTAGTTTACTATTATTATTATCCTTATTGTTAGTAAAGTTTTCAATTGTTATTTTGTTGTATTCTCCTGTATTCCTGTCCTGTAGTTCTTCTATTTGAAATTTTTATATTTACATTGGCGCCTCCAAAAAACGTTGGAATTTATATGCAAATAACTTAATCCAAACTGCAGAATTATCACGAACGCGTTAATCCCGACGAACCTAATTTTAACAACAGTCGAAGTAAGTAATCAAGAATTACACTATTTACTTCACTCATTTATTCTTTTAAGATACGTAAATTAATGCGTGATTGCTTCTTTAGACCTTTATTGGCACACAGTAAAGATTTATTAAGTTATCCCATCTGCTTTTGTCTAGAACGTACATTCTTCAAGAAATTTTTGTAGTTCATTTCTTACGGTTGGACGTTTAGTCAAATTTATTGAAAATTCTGACATGCTACAAAGAAGAGTAAGTTATTATCTTTCCTTTAAATGCAACAATAACACTTATTTATTGCCTCAGAAGCACAATGCGGTATGGAGTATACAAATGTGGATAGTAATTCTAATAAAATTAATACATTTCATCTCATCTACGTCAATTACTGTACTACTATACAGAAACCAAAAACTAATACAAGGAAATATTAGCCAGGAGTCTATAAAGTGGCACATACACTACACAGAAACTACTATAGTCTTTGCATTCCAAACAGGAATGCTTTGAATTTGATCAGGTAGGAAATTCTGAATCTTGCGGATACCACGTGGATCAGTCTGTCCATTTTAAGTACGACATATTTCACAATAATCAAAATAATTGAAATAAGAAGGATTAAGACTTTACAAAGAATTTTTTTTAATACTCCATAAAGATGAATATCTTTTTGTATTGCCATCGAAAATATTTCGTTTCCCAGTATTCACCAAACGACGATTCTTAAATCGTAAATGCAAATGCGCTACAACTGCACAATTGCGCATAATACATGTGTCATAAGGTACGTGGCAGTCATTCATAATTCACACTATCAAATGTTTTAAAATCAGCCAAGTTTACGAATGCAGGTATCCTACTTGATCTAACTACTTGTTATATTCGATACGCTGGAGTCTGTTGACGGCCCAGATATGCACCTCCGTCTGTTCGGTAATTCAAAGTAGAAATTGGGTATGTTTCAGGATAAATATTTTTAAAATGTTCCAAAAATAGGAGACTTTAAAGGTACACAAAAAGCAACAACATAAATAATGAATTAATACTGTAATTAATAATAATAATAATAATAATAATATTTAATGCCCAACGGATACAAATATCCAATTACAAGGCAATGTTAAATAATGTACACATGCAAATATAAATAACATAAAATTAAAGTATGTCAAATTAGAAAACTTAGTAACAAGTTGCTTTAATTTAAATTAAAAAAAAAAAAAGTAGTTTACCAGTGGTTAGCAAAAAAGAGAGAACGGAAAAAGTATTCAACTAAGTGTAACGCACCCGCGGTCTACATACCGTCAAAAGGGACGGTAAAGTGCAGGTATGTATATCCAACTCGGCAAGCTCCACAGAGTTGAAATTGCTACACAATCTGTGTATTGGGGACCTGATGGCGATGTTTGTTCTAGGTGCGAAACAGTAAAATGTATTTGTTTGCCTAGATCCTGAACGTGGTACAATGAAGTTGATTTTACTCAACAACTCAGTGACATCAAGACCATTATGAAGTAAAGTAAATAGGAATTTACACTCAGCCTGTTTTCGACGTAGTTCTAATGAATCAATATTAAATGCCTCTAGCAGAGCACTGTGGCTAAATCCTTGTATCGGGTAAGTATTAAATTTTTTAAAGTACAAGAACTTCAAACATCTTCTCTGAATCTGCTCTAGAAGATGTATCTGATAGATGTACATAGGTGACCAGACCAAGGACGCATACTCCAGTCGAGACCGAACAAAAGCGAAATAAAGAGGAAGAATTGCTGTTATAGAAGCAAATGGTCGTGTAACACGTATAATGAATCCTAACATACTCAACGCTGATGTACAAATACTGGATATGTGCTCCATAAAGGTCAGTCTTGAGTCAAAGACGACGCCCAAGTCTTTCATAGAGGTCTCCTAGGTAAAGAAGATCCAGCCAAGTGGTAGGTATATATAATTGGAGTCGTCTTACGAGTGTAGGTGACAATTTTGCATTTGTTTACATTAACTGTTAGTCTGTTGTTGACACACCACGTGTGGAATATATCGAGTTGGCTTTGCAAATGATTGCAATCCTGAGAATTATAAATTGTTGAGTACAACTTCAAGTCATCTGCGTATAACAACTTTGGACAGTTCAGTTGATAGCACAAATCATTTATATATATGAGGAACAGAAGTGGACCCAAGTTACTCCCTGAGGAACTCCAGAGCTCGGCGCGAAGTAATCAGACTCAAATCCCATGTATGTCACAAATTGCTTTCTATCAAGAAGATACGATTGGAATAAAGACAAAAGAGAAGACGAAAATCCAATATTGTCCAATTTATTAATAAGCACGGTGTGGTCGATTCGATCAAAAGCTTTTGTTAGGTCAGTATATACAACATCTACCTGTCCACCGGCATCAATACTATCAGATAGGTATTGTGTAATTGTAACAAGATTAGTTACCGTAGATCGTTGAGCAACGAAACCGTGTTGGTCATTTGAAATCCAGGGTCTAACTTGAGCATAAATATACTTGTACAAACATTTCTCAAAAACTTTAGCAAAATTATTTAATAACGATATGGGACGATAGTTGGAAATAACACACTTCTCACCATTTTTAAAAACAGGCACCAATTTGGCAATCTTCCACACAGACGGGAAGGTGGATGTTTTGAGAGCGAGATTGAACAAGTAGCAAAGAGGAGAAGCAAATATATTTGCACAATCCCTAACAAAAAAGGCCGGAATGTCATCACTACCCGCCGTGCAATTATTCTTTAAGGATTTCATAGCACACACCACATCCATCTCAGTTACAGAACCTAGGTCAACCATAGTAGCGCACGAAGCAATTGGAGCAATAGGCGTTGGAGCAAATGAAGGAAGTAATTGAATATCTCACATTTTCTAAATCAAACAATATACAATATAACTTCATACTAGTAACATTTTTTTAGATTAATAGGATTAGTTTTTAAAATTTTATTACTTTTAGATATATCTACTTTTAACTATGGTTAATGGAATGCCTTTTTAAAAAATATATTTTATAAAACTAGCAAAATATTTGTCTGTATTTATGCTCCTAAAAATTTCCGTTTACCTGTTAACTTGAAACAACTACCTTGAAATTCTTAAGAGTTGTAAAATTTATGATTTTGCATACGAACTAACTTAATTTTCTTAAAAATAGCTATATATAAATTTTTACTAGGTTACTGCCGAAGGTCCAGACGGAAGAATAAGACCGCATAAGTGGATACCTTCGCTACCTGGACACGAATTTAGTAAGTCGTAAGCGGAGGGTAGTTAGTCTTTCGTCGACCATCGTACCTAGCGGACCTAACCTCTGCCAAGTATCGTGTATCGCGCAACGCTTCAGAACAAGTTTTGAAATGGTGGCGCGCAGTGTTATAAACAAGGTTTTTAAATTATAAAGCAAGCGTGTTGTGATATTTATTAACTTGGATTTAATACTGGTGAAATGTATTCAACAAAATTAACGTTTTCATTCGCATTGATACGTAAGTTGTGCACTTTTTATGTACTTTCTGCTTATACGTCTACGTTTACAAAAACTAGAAGAAATTCATGTTTCAACTGAAAAATACGCAATATATACGTATATCTCCATATTAAAGAATAAATTACGGCTATGTATATACCGGAAGCGTCCGCGTATCTTGGAGACTAAAATATGTAATAAAAAAAAGAAATAGAAACTAGTTCAGGTACCAACGTCTAAACAACTGTATCCATAAACAGGCGTTACAAGCGTTGGCAAAACTTGTACACACTTACGCCGGTGTATATGTCGTAGTTGGCCATGAGTCGGTTGCGACTCCATGTTGTCGCGAAGAAGTGAACCGTTACTACTATTACCTTTTAACGTGGTATTATGCAAATTATTGTTATTGCTAAATGTGCGCGTAATTCACTGAGTAAATTGAAAAATTTTAAATACCGCTAAGGATAGCAGCGAAACGCTATAAATTACAACAAAGCATTGCTGCCACATTGCTGGGTTAGGAAAACTAAGATATCGCAAGTATTGAAGTGTGATAAATTTCAATTATTATTCAGAGAAAGCGAATAAGTTTATCTTATTCAAATACAGGTGAATTTAGTATATAATATTTTGTAATAACCTATGCAATGAGTTTATTCTTTATAACGGTATTTGCTATTTTTTCAATAAATCTTGGTTAGTAAGAAAATAAGATTAAGTCGCTAATATTCTTAAGCAGAAAATAAAGGTATATTAAAATATGTTTTTTTTTTTAGATACAGATAATGATTACAATTTACGTAAAACATAGAAACTTTCACTAAATGTAGCTTAAGTAATCACCAAATGTGCCTTGAAGACTAAATACCAAATATACTTAAAACTGTTCATACTAATTTGATGTATAATTAGTTGTGATAAGGTGTAACATATGCAGTAGCTATTAATTTCAAATCCAAGAAGTAGTATACCTGTTTGAAAAAGTTTTTGAGTAGTTTCTTCGAACGAACCTTCGCTGCTCTCAAGTATATCTGCTATTAACATTAAAAATCGAAATCAATCTAGATAATCTATCTATAGTTGTTTATTTAACTAAAAGTTAGTTCACAGGTATAGCAGTAAACTCCACTCACACAAATTAATTAATTATGCGGAACGCAGCGTTTCGGGAGCACGTGGGCTCCCATTGTCAACCGTGTTACCGACTGAGAGTTAGTATTTGAAATATGGAAACGTTGCGTTGTAGGAGAGAATGGGGAAAACTCCCAGAATTGTAATTATGAATGGGAAATCTGACTATGC
The DNA here is from genome assembly GCA_023509865.1 of Trypoxylus dichotomus. Classification (NCBI taxonomy): domain Eukaryota; kingdom Metazoa; phylum Arthropoda; class Insecta; order Coleoptera; family Scarabaeidae; genus Trypoxylus; species Trypoxylus dichotomus. Next base: position 3,494,197 of record CM042078.1, read on the forward strand.
TACAGTTAACGTCTATTATAGGCTATATTATTGACACAGTAATAAACTAAAATTTATTTTGTAGAAAAAGATATACGGTATCATATAATTTCATGAAAAGCACAACACATATTGTTATGTATTATGGGGAAAGCTGTTACTGATTGTAGCGTGAAAGCATTATAAAGTACAAAAGTCAAGGTGTTATTATTTAATTATCTAATTCCCAAAATAGAGATTACACTCGATCTCTTGCAACAGATGTGTCGGTTCCAATTTGTATTTCTTGACTGAAAAAGCTTCGTAAATGTATATATACATATATATTACTAGACTAAATACTTTGCCCGGCCAAAACATCTACCTTTTTAGACTCGCTCAAAGTGCTGCTGTTTCGGCATTAATCAGAGCAATATATGAATAAATATAAAACTCGGGTTGCGATTTTCAGTAGTCCCTTGAGTGTGAGAACACCGTTATTGTGCAGTGAGGGAATAAATTATTAATTTGTGAGGTGGGGAGTTTACTGCTATATACATGAGTTATAGAATCACACAGTCCTTGCAATCGTTGCGATTATTGTTCTCCAGCCGAAGAAATCGATTTAGTAATGTGTGAAATATGGTTGGGTTAATTTATGTTAATAAGTTAAAATTTTGAATGAGCTGCTGTATGAGAAATTAACTTCCATTCCAATTTATCAATTATTTGGATAGTTGCTCGTTAGTTTTTTGAAATATTTATTTACGATAATGGAGGCACGTGTAATTATCAAGAGCCTCGTCATATATTTATCAGTGATAGCTAACTATACGGACCGTAGTTAATCCAAATGAAAAATCGGGTGCATTTTTTTCGAATAAATTTGGTGCATCTTTTGCATTAAACGTTATTGCTTTATTAAGAACGCAATTACATTTATAAAGGGCTCCTTGTGGAAGATATTCCTAACAATTGCTTTCTCCCAATGTATTTGACCCGTCATGGTTTGACATTATAATAATGGCGTTAGCAAAATTGTGGTTCGATAAGTTACAAGAAGAATTGAGAGGCGTATTATAGTTAGCGAGCTTCTTAAGGTAACAGAATTGTAATAATCGTAAAGAAAAAGAACCATTGTTATTTCAAACTGGAATAAAATTCATTTTTAGTATATGTGCATTTCGTCCACCTTATGGACATGCATTATTACTGAAAACTAATGACGTTTACACTGTTGCGCCATCTATGGGAATCTACCGAAACATGAAAATCACTTGAGGTACAACCAATCGAAACAATGGACGGATGCTACTCTTATGCGGGTTGACGTTAGCACTTAAGAAGATACATTATTAATTGCACATTCGATCACCTATTAGTAAATAGGATCTATTTTAAAAATATTTCCAGATAATGAAAGGAGCGGATTTCAACTATGGCATGCATTTCTGACAAACTATAACACATGGGCTGAAAATTCCCGGGCCAAACAAAGAAAACACGTTTTTTTTTGGTTCAAAATTAGCTTCATTCATCAACGTAATCTCCATCAAGAGCAACGCAATCATTCCAGCGCCGCTCTAACATTTCAATACCACTTCGTTCTACAGATTTATCTTTTGCCTCAAAATAGGCCTCAGTTTCGGCGATAACCTCTTCATTCGTGCGAAATTTCTTACCGGCGAGCATTTTTTTGAGGTCTGCGAACAGCCAGTAGTCGCTGGGAGCCAAATCTGGCGAATACGGTGGATGTGGGAGCAATTCGAAGTTCAATTCATGTAGTTTTGCCATTGTTTTGATTGGCTTGTGACACGGCGCGTTGTCTTGATGAAACAAATTTTTTTTCTTTGCCATATGCGGTCGTTTCTTTGCGATTTCGGCCTTCAAGCGCTCCAATAACGCTATATAATATTCATTGTTGATGGTATTTCCTTTCTCAAGAGAGTCGATGAATATTACACCACGCACATCCCAAAATACCGAGGACATAACCTTTCCAGCCGATTGTTGTGCTTCCGGGCGCTTTGGACGAGGTTCACCAGTTGCTGACCACTCAGATGATGATCGTTTTGATTCCGGAGTGATGGATCTATGTTTCACTCATTGTCACATATCGACGCAAAAATTCCGGTTTGTTACGTTTAAACATGGCCAAACACTGCTCAGAATCATCAACACGTTCTGTGAGCAAACGCGGCACCCACTTTGAACAGAGCTTTCTCATAGACAAATGCTCATGCAATATAAAGCCAATACGTTCTTTTGATATCTTTACGATGTCAGCTAACTCACGGAACTTCACTTTTCCATCATTCGATTTTGTGGATTTTTTAGATGTTTTCTGATGTTACCGCCTCATTTGGACGTCCACTGCGTTCTTCATCATCGGTGTCTCTACGACCACGTTTGAAGTCAGCAAACCCACGTTTTATAGTTGTTTCTGATGGAGCAGAGTCCCCATAACACTTTTCAAGCCATTGCTTCGTTTGAACGGTATTTTTTTCCATCAAGAAGCAGTGTAAAATTAAAACACTGAATTGTTTTTGATCCATTGTTTTGAAAATAACAAAAGTAGCGTGACTCTTAGCACAATAACTCACAAACTAATGAATAGAATATCATGAAATTTTAACAGCTGTCTTTTGAAGGTTAGTACTAACTGAGAGAAAGGTGACTGCAATAAAACTAGCGTCATCAATGTGTTAGGCCCGGGACTTTTCAGCCCGTGTGTTACATCTTTATGATAGTATGAAGTATAGTTTCGCTGTCTGCACGATATGTTAAAGTTAATGTTGAGTATGTTTTATATCCCTGATATAAGTCATTTTCAGTTGAAGAATGTATATAATTCAAACAATTGTGTCCGTTCAATCAAAAATGATTTCGTTCATTTTATGCGGTTAAATATTCAAAATTGTGATGTTATAAAGGCATACATAAACAAATCATGCTATTATACTCTCAAGTAAATCTTTAAAGACGCTCCAAAAATCAGCCATAATAAAAAGCTTCCTATATACTAGCTAAAATTTGTCGTACCTATGCATAACACCAGCAATATGATGTTGCATTTCACGCATAATCTATATTGCGCTTTGTATTACTATTACATTATCATTCATCATTCATAGTTCAATACATAACGTAAACCGTCATTATTTCCCTTGAAAGGGACAATTTAAAAAAAAATGGTTGCTGAGATAGCAATATATCTACAGACATTACGATATCTAGATATTGTAAGTTATTTGTACTGTGCTCCAGTGGTCATGACTCTCCGGGAAAGCAAGAGGGCATATGTTGATGTATGAAATTGCAATTTACCATCATGAAAACCAACGAACGATTCATATTAATTTATGTTATATTTTCATTTAACATTTTCTCCTTTGCGTGCATACGTATTTAATTATATATTTAATACATTTAATATTTCATATCCAGGTAAATATTCTGACGTAGTAGAGACCCTAGCAATTAACAATTTTGCAACCCTCCAGTTACACCTCCAAATAACCTTATGCATTCATTTAGTGTATTTCGATATTATGTGTGGTCCCAAAGCTAAACATTAGTTTGGCAAAACTGTTTATCCTGGATTTTATCCTTTTATTACTTTAAAATCCCCTTCCGCTTGTTAATTCCTAAATTTTTATAGTTTTGAGAATTACAGAGAAACATTTCTGGAACATCTTATTCACTGTATAATTTAAAGCTACACACCGGATTAGGGTCTAGTATTTCCGTTCGGTTATCTACCTAATGCAGTAATTCAAATATATAGGAGGCAAGCCTCACATAGAAAAAGTAGGAGTTAGCAATATAATTTCACGGCAGACGCATATAATTCAATTTTACGAAACCACGTTTCGCGGATGAAATGTAAGGCAATTCGTTATGTACAGTTCAATGGTTTAAGCAGTTAGTTTAAGTGACTCAGCTTTGTATTGTGTGAGCGGGTTTAAGTGTTTTATTTTGTTAATAAAGTAAGTGAAAACACACCTAATTTCTCATTATAAACTGTGACAGGCCAATTTAGAAATCAAGTCTTATACGAAAGTTACGGACCGTGAGCTGTAACGATCGGTAACAACAGTATCAATAACGTATTCTTCCTTATCTGAGTATTACTTCTGCTTTAGGGTTGTTTACCCTTTATGTTACTAGGAAGCAAACTGATACTCCGATAACCAGTCCTCTTAAGTGTGTGTTAAGCAACAGTACAATAATAAAGTTTCCTAAATGTTGATTAAGGAAACTTGGATAGAATATATACGAGGTAGGCGTCATAAATTTTCGGTGTGATATAGAAAAAAGAAACTTGGAATAATATAAGAAATTTTATTTTTCAATGTAATCTCTCCTAACTTCTATGCATTTGTTACGACGATTAATTAATTATTTGATACCCCTGTAAAAATAATCTGAAAATGTTTTACAGATGCTTGCAACTCACTGTCGTCCCTAAAACGACGTCCCCTAAGGCCTTTTTTAAAATTAGAAAACAAACGGTGGATGTTCCAATTCTTGAAAGTTACAGTCGCGGATGGCAGTTTGTGAAACGGCGGCAGTATGGACGGGAGCATTGTCGTACAATAATCGCACACCCTCTTTTCAATTTTCCACGATGTTTTGCACGAGTATTGTCCCTTAATTTATGCAATAAATACGCATCATACGAGCCGTTCGTGGTTGTATTGCGCTCTTTAAAGCCAATTAAGAAAATTCCCTCACAATCCCAAAATATTGCGGCCATCACCCTTTCCGTTGTTCGAACGACTTTCGCCTTTCTGGGACGAGGTGACGACATTGTACTCAACTAAGTGTCTGTAAGATCTAAATGTTCAAAGTCAGGTTCCAGGGTGTTAACGTGTTATTGGAATTTAGAGGTCTTTCAATCTTTAAGTTACACTGTAAAATGTGTTTAGTTAAAATGTTAATCCAAATGTAACTTCATGGAAATTGCTATTTTGTATTTTTAAAGTTAACTAATTGGTATAATCATAACTTCTTCACTTTACTTAAAATTTATCCATCCGCGGAGCATACAAAATGATAATATTTGGATAGTTGGACAGTTTTGTTATTATTGGCTGGAATGAATAAGGGCTGAACTTCGAATTAATCTTTGTATATGTGTACGAGGTAGGTACCATAAACTCTCGGCCTTATATAGAAAAAAGAAACTTGGAACAATATGTAATCTCCTTTAACTTCTTTATTAACAACATTTAATTAATAATTCGATATCCTTGTAAAAATAATCTTTATATGGTTTTTACGTAAAGATGTTCTATAACAGCTGCTTGCAACTCACTGTCGTCCTTATAACGATTTTCCCTAAGGTCATTTTTAAATTAGAAAACAGATAAAAATCACAAGGAACCATTGTCGTGCCATCATCGCACACCTTTTGTCAATTTCCCACGACGTTTTGCATGAATTTATGCAATAAAGATTCATGACATATGCCGTTCACAGTTGTATTGCGCTCTGTAAAATCTATTAGCAAAATACCTTCACAATGCCAGGATATTGTGGCCATCACCATTTTCTTTCATTAAACTACTTTCGTCTTTCTGGGGCAAGGTTTATCAGGTCGCCGCCATTGCATGGACTCCCTTTTCGATGTAGGATCGTAAAACAGAGCCATTGCTCCATCCCCTGTGACACTGGACTCCAAAATCGGTTTAGGTCGTATCCACACGTGTTTAAAGACCGGGCACATTCGACTCGACGTTCACGTTGGAGAACAGAAAGAAGTCGTGGTACCCATCTTGCACTAACTTTATTCATACCCAAGTGGTCATGAAGAATTCGACGAATACTTTTTTCGGATAGGTTATCTCTGCTAATTCCTTTAGTTTCAATGGCACTAAATCTTCAATAATTGAAATTTATTGAGGCGTTATCACTTCAATTGGTCGTTCAGCATCTTCCAGGGATTGTTGCCCCAAACGAGAACATTTTGCCCACTTTTTTACAGTGGAATAGGAGATGAATCACCGTAAACGCTGTCTAAACGTTGCTTTATCTAATTAGGCGTATGCCCTTCGTTTGTTAAAAATTTGATGACCGCGCGCTATTCAATTCTCATTACTTCAGACATTTTCATCCGTTAGTCATGTTGGTTGGCTGACTACTAAAAACTATTACTCTTCGAATCATCATATTTATAGCGTAGACCTCGCGTATATGCATGCATACCGTGATGGAGTTTGAACACCTTACAGGCCGAGAATTAAGGCGCCTACCCCGTACCTTCGAATCGGTATGCTTTCGTCAAAACACGTTTGTAGTGTAGTTTCATTTAGCAAATGCTTCAAGAAAGGCTCTATATAACAACATGCTCCATCATCTTCTAATATATTTGTTCTATTAATAGAATCATCCCTTTCAAAGCATAACTGAAATTTCTTATAATACTTTCCACCAACACCAAGTTAAGGTAGGTTACAAATTTTACACTTTTCAATTCTTCTTGTGAAAACATTGCGGACAATACCATAATTAAAATTGTTTTAGCAAACTAACTTTTTGCAGCTTATAGGCGCAAGTTTATGTTGCTGTTGATTTTAATAGTGGGGGAATAGTTCTATTTAATTATTAACTATTTCGATAAATTAAAAAAAAACCTAAATAGCAATTATAATGGAATTTAAATATTTGCAATCCATTTTATTTAATGAGTTAAATTTTTGGCAATTAAAACTAGCATACAGCTTATTCACTTCACTCACTTTCGAAGTACAATCGTAATAAAATTGTAATAGTCCTTACCTCACGTATTTTAAAACTAGAAATTACTGATTTTGAGTCTAATATAAATTTACATCCTATTTTATATATTATCATTGTTTATAATTTTAAATGTTATATGCTAATACTTTCAATATTCCTTAAAATAAGATACAGACTAAATTATGAAAATTATAAAAGCAATCTGTATCTAGATGTATTTATCTCGGTTATACGAAGAGTATGTTGACCCTGGTAGATTGTCAAGACACCATTCCATTATTCCTTACCGCACTCCACTCTGTACGTGTGTACTAAAATTTCCAGCGTTGCTAACTAACATCTGCCGGTGCGCCCTTACAACTGTGACTACCAACCTACCTACATCCACTCGTTGGCCCAAAGTTTTACCTGGAAATCTGTCCCTCGCGCCGCTCGTCGGCTGTAATTTATGTCCGTTGTGCAACGTTTAAATGGGTCCTTTTCGACAGTCAGTTGTTCGAGAAGAACGGCAGGTGTTACCGTGACCTCGGCGGACGTGGCAACGTCGCGAGGCAAGTTTTTTTCTCATTCGAATCCAAACGGTAGGCCGTTAACCGCGAACAACCGTTCCTTCTCTTTCTCGAGCGAGCCTTTTACCTCGATCCGAGAGTTCTTCTTCTTACCTATCGTCGCAGTCACCTCTGTATATGTATTTGTTTTTGCAGATAATCTCGCGCTGATATCGATCGTTTTAAATCTAGCCGTCCTCGTTTCTCGGTTAATAACATCTGTCGCGTCACGTGCTTTTTAATATTTCATATACCTCCAAATATTGGCTCTAAGGAAAGGCTGAGATTCACTGTGGCGACTGCCGTTACTACTGCTACTATTGTTGCGTACTTACTATGCACTTAACGAAAAGTGAGGATAGGTCTTCCTTATTAATTGTTTAGAAATTCTTTAAAAGACTCCAGAAAGAACCACAACCTCTATTTAAAGTAATTTACAGCAGTGAGAAAAATATTTCCCTGTTACTCAGCTCTGACGACTACAGTTAAAATGAAAAATTATATAACCACGAAAATGATAAAAAATCCTTTCATTAATATGTGTAAATTGACTGCAATAATACTGCAATAAATAAATGCTTCCTGGTCAGTATGCCTGTATATTACTATTTGTAAAAGGCTGTTAAATCATGTGCGTCTCCTAATTTGAATAGGGGAAAGTGGGCTTCAGAACTATTTAAAATCCTTCAACTCGTCACCTACTGCTAAAGAATTCAACTGATGGACAGATTAGGGGTCACTAGAGAATGTAATGAATACGCAGACTAGTACGTTTGACTAAAGAGATAATCACACTATATTGGCTCCGCTTTTGCAGTTTGCAATGCACTTAAACATAAATGTTGCATATTTGTATATCGTGGTCATAAATGTATCTCCATGCTACAGAATAAAATTGTGACAAAAGTCAAAATGAAAACAACTTCTTCTGAAAATAACATTTCTTATATTCTTGGGGTAGTGCATGTATTTATTCGTATATTTGGACATAACATTTGGAAGAACGTAAACTGCTGCTTTTAAAGCAGATAGCTATTTATATTGTTCGGTTTGCTACTAGCCTATAGCGAATGATAGACATCTGCCCCTCTTACAGTTTTAGTTGACGAGGAACTTCATTTTTTAAAACTAAGGCTCCCGATTATCATTTTTGAAAAAAACAAGTTTGCAGAATTTACTTAGAAGTACGTACCTATTTTGTAGAGGCCTTCAGGTCTTTCACTTTTTCGCTTAAATTCCTTCGACGGAAAAGTCTTGGATCTGTCTTAAGAATTGCTGCACAGATTTCTTGGTTATATTAATATTTCCGCACTACTTTGGCTTCTACCTTGGTTAACGTGGCCTACTGTGAACAATTTTGCATTCAAGCCAATAGCTGATAATAATTGAAAAATTCCCTAGCGTTGTTGTTTTGTACTACGATACATAATATTACATTGTCTTTCGTGTGTGTTGTTCTGTGTACTGCTTCTGAAAACTGTGGAAAGGTGAAACCGTTGATGAATTTCTAGCATTCTGTAGTTTACTTATTCATGTGGAAGTTGACAGAGTCTGAGATATTTCTATGAGGGAACTATTTTGTGGTGAACATGCTAATCTTATATACCCAGCTGTAATGTACATATTTCGCTAAGAAGCAATATGAAGATTCGTCAGATTTGACGATGCAAGAACTCAGAATACCCCTTTGGAAACCAATAAATTAGTAATGGTATTCTAAGTTTGGGATTTACTCAACAATGCAAAAACTGCTTCATACCGGATGTAGATGTAAATATAGATGAACAACTCTTTGGATTTGGAGGTAGATGCAAATTCGTGCAATATGTGCAAAGTAAACCGGCAAAATGCGAGTCTAAGTCTGGTTATGGTCTGGATGATTTAGTTTATGCTAGTCGCCATACGGGAGAATCTCCATATAAAAATATGGGACTTGAAGTAGTACAAATTCTTGTACATAGTGTTCATAAGCCCGATTTCAATCTAACGATACACAATTTCTTCACTGGTAACTTACTTCTTGACCAACATTATTGCTATTGTGTAGTCTGTCCTTCATTGTTTTGCTTTCGAAATGACGTATCCATAATAAGTTACGCACATAAAAATAACAAATGCGTAATTTTGCTAAGCACCATGCACCACGATGTAGTGCACATTGATGATGCTAAAAGGGATCCCGAAATCATCTCTCATTACAATAATACAAAGCGAGGCGTTGACATCATGGACCAAATGGTGGCGACACACACATACAAGTAGATGGTGGCCCATGATAGCCTATTGATATTGCAGCACTAGTCTATAAGAAGGAACATCCAAAGCACAACATAGGAATGATTTATAAACGCGGAGTATTTATGAAGGATTTAGCGAAGGAACCACATGTGTAGAAAAGATCTACTAACCCTTACTTGAGATGCTCAGTGGGCTCCTCAAATATTAAACATAAAAGTACAATGATATGTACCTCATGTGAAAATAATATCTGCAATGCGTATAGCACTCGAATGTGTAATATTTGCTTCTCTAATCCCTAAAAAAGATCTTTACTTCTGAAACAATAATGTTCATTTTCATATTTAATCTCACGTTTGTAATATGTATGCATGCATAAATAACATACATACAATACATACGAGGGGAGGTCCAGAAGTTCGTTGAATGGAGGGGTGGGAGTGGGATAGGGGCGCTCGCTAGGTGTCATTCTGATTGGCGACTCATCATTAGTATATAAGTTAAGTTGCAGCCCTATAGCGTCAGTGCGAATAGTTGCCTGCTAAACAAGTCAATCCGGAAGAAAACTGAAACTATGTTACTTAGCTTACAAAGCAAGGAAAGAACGCTCAAACCATATTGAATGAAATGGAAACAGCGTCCTAGTAAATCAATGATTTATAAGTGACATGGTCGGGAGTCGATTGAAGACGACGCCCGCTCAGGACGAAAGTGCAAAAATTTCTACTGCAAGATGTCCGTTTGAAGAAAAAACGTCAATGCAAGATTGGTACCGAGAATGCTTACGCCGCTGCAGAAACAGCTGCGCGTCTGTGCGTCCAAACAATTTTTGGACCTGTGTGGAGACAAACCTGCACAGATTTTGGAGCGAATTGTTACCGGAGATGAAACATGGGTTTATCAGTTTGAGCCTGAGTCCAAACAGGAGTCCATGCAATGGCATAAAAAGGAAACACCACCGCCAAAGAAATTCAAAGTGTCAGAATCGGCTGGAAAGTTGATGGCTACTGTTTTTTGGGATTGTGAGGGGATATTATTGATTGATTACAAAGAAAAAGGTAGGAGCATAACCGGAGAATATTACGCAGCGATATTAGAAAAATTAAAGGAGGCCGTCAAGGAAAAACGTCGAGGAAAATTGACCAAGGGTGTGTTGCTCTTGCAAGACAATACGCCGGTTCACAAGAGCAAAGTTGCAATGGCTGCTCTGCACAAGCATGGCTTTCAATCAATAGTCCATCCACCCTACAGTCCAGACCTGGCACCTAGTGATTTTTATTTGTTCCCCAATTTAAAAAAAGACTTACGTGGAAGAAAGTCTTCCGACGACAATGAGCTCAGGGAGACAATTTTGGCCCATTTTGAGGCGAAAGATAAAAAATATTTTTATGATGGTTTAGAAAAATTAATTCATAGATCTAACAAATGTATTGTGCTTAAGGGTGATTACATTGAAAAGGAAAAATAGATTTATTGTTTTATTTTATTTAAAACTCTTTCATTCCACGAACTTCTGGAACTCCCCTCGTACATCGGAAGCCCGAATTATGTAAATGCCGATGTATCGATTAAATATCGTAGCGTAAAGAAACTACGAGGGCAAATTTTAAAAGTTAAAAATGGGAATTGGAAACAAATTGCCCCGAGGGATTGTACCTTATTTTCGAATTCTTCTTTCGGCGCTGTCTAATTCATTCTTATTATACCAACAAACAGATCGTAAAAAATTCTAACTGCGTTTGTTTCACGGTAGTCGTATAATTTGAAAACAAAACACGAAAAGCCAACTCTATACAAAATCAACTAACAATAACAAAAAGCTCGTCGTCGTCATTATACCTACCTGATTTCCTATCCGTGTATGTAATTTAACCCGTTTTTCTAGTAACTTCGTCCTGTAAGACAGATAATGACCCAACCGAATGTAATTTAGATTCTCCCTTTCATCCTGAAGCGTCTTTTTACATAGCGCACCTAATAGAATGCTCTCCCTGTCCCCTTACCAACTTTATTTACCGAAGCAATTTACATTACAATCTTTAGCACTCTTCTAAAGAATGCTAACGGATCAGATGCTAAAGTGATAAATCACATTTCGATCGCAAAATATTAATAGCGTCATGAGATGCTGTTGCATTTAAATAAAAAGAAGATACGTATGATTGATGATGGGCAACGCCTGTAGCGAATTGCGAAGTTTTCATATTCGCAGAGCTGCATTACCAATATTAGATATTGAGTTAAAGCGTAAATATTGCTTCGACAATTCCGGAATTGAGGCACACATACTTTAAATTGCGTCCTTGTCGTCATGTCGCATATACAATCAAACTGAAAATCTTTCGTCAGTTCGTTTATTATCCCATTATCGATCAACTAACTTCCTAACAAATTATTCCGAACATATTCCAGCATCACGGTAAATATTTACGTAAAATCCTGAAATCCATTTCAATCAATAGCTTAATTTCAATTTATATAAATTAATACGTTAAACGTTAGATTAAAATTAACTTGCTACATGTGTAGCGGAGATTAAATCAATGGTATTTTAGCCCGGTTCAGTAGTTATAAACTCATTTAGCTTTGTCCTAGTTAAATATGTAACTTCTAAGGGTTTCGCTACGCCAACATTAATTTGATTTTGATCGTCGTTCTCCTTAATTTATGTATCCAATATAGGTGTTAGAAACAGTTAAGAAATTCTTAAACGTATTACATGATCAATTTTAATAATTCTGCTCAAACTCAGCAATGTAATTATTTTGGAAACCCCTTATCTATACCATTACATAAACTTGAAAGCGTGAACTTGAGATGTGATTTGTAAACTGCACGCAGAGGTATCTAATATCATTTTGTCCTTTCAAACAAGAAGAAGGTCCTAGCATTTGGATTTGTGTAAAGTCACTCCTTTTAGAGGAAATAATAAGGTTATTTGATATACATTTTATGCATTAGACACTAGCCTGCAATAAATAATATGCCCACTAATTAGTCGCCCTGGTCTACATACTTTCTCGTGTAGGTATAATATTTGTTTTAAACTAAAAGCCACCTACACTGTCATATACGTATTAACAAAAAAGTATAGAGAAGACTCAACATTTGGAAATTCTATCAAAAATTGGAATACTTACTCTGATTTCGAAGTATCATTGAAAAAATTGAGGTATTAGAAGAAAGCGGTAACAGATAAGAAGCGTTGGCGCTGTGAAGAATGGGCCAGTACCCTTTCAGCAGCGTTTTCAGCACGCAGATACATAAAGTAGATAGCCGTAAAGAGTTAGCACTGTTTCGCGTCCATTTCGAGTTGGATCGATAAAATATTAGTCTAATTTAAAAATTTTAAAATACTTTGTATATATAACGAGAATAGAATCTTTTTTTTAATTAGTAGGTGTCTATCTTATTCTGTCACCCTAGTGTACTTTACAGTAATTATCACATAATGACAATCGAATGAAAGTGAAATACTTGGCAAAGCATGCGTGATTTGAATTAGTATCCATATATCGTATATCGTATAAACGTATAATAATATGGCTCCATTAATCTTAGAAAACGAAGTTGTTTGCTATCGGTATATTAACGTTATAAAACAACCTTTCAGTAAATATTTAACACATGGGCTGAAAAGTCCCGGGCCTAACAAAGAAAACACGGTTTTTTGGTTCAAAATTAGCTTTATTCATCAACGTAATCTCCATCAAGAGCATCGCAATCATTCCAGCGCCGCTCTAACATTTCAATACCACTTTTGTAGAACGATTTATCTTTTGCCTCAAACTAGGCCTCAATTTCGGCGATAACCTCTTCATTCGTGCAAAATTTCTTACCGGCGAGAATTTTTTTGAGGTATGAGAACAGGCAGTAGTCGCTGGGAGCCAAATCTGGCGAATACGGTGGATGTGGGAGCAATTCGAAGTTCAATTCATGTAGTTTTGCCATTGTTTTGATTGACTTGTGACACGGTGCGTTGTCTTGATGAAACAAAATTTTTTTCTTTGCTATATGCGGTCGTTTCTTTGCAATTTCGGCCTTCAAACGCTCCAATAACGTTATATAATATTCACTATTGATGGTATTTCCTTTCTCAAGATAGTCGATGAATATTACACCACGCACATGTCAAAATACCGAGGCCATAACCTTTCCAGCCGATTGTTGTGCTTTCGGGCGCTTTGGACGAGGTTCACCAGTTGCTGTCCACTCAGATGACGATCGTTTTGATTCCGGAGTGAAGTGATGGATCCATGTTTCATATGTTGTCACATATTGACGCAAAAATTCCGGTTTGTTACGTTTAAACATGGCCAAAAACATTTCCACAGTGCTCCCTATCAACAGAGACCAGAACTTAATACCGTTCTGAAAGGGAAGCATTTGCGGTGTTTCAATTAGAATTAAACGGAACCGGTCAAACAATAACACAAAAATAAACGTAAATTAACATGCTATTTGCAAATATGCAACAACCTGCGCATCTGAATTTACGTTTGCCTAACTTTGACGCTAAAATGGTATTTAATATCTTAATATAAAGCCTACATAAAAGTCAACAGTCTATAATATTCTTTATTTCATTTGCTTAGATTACGATCATTCTCTATAAGCAACGAGCGCGTATGTGTCTTCTCTCATACCCGAATACGTTAAACCATCTGCACTTTAATTAACCGCGCACGTAAAAATTAAGATTGACTAACTTGGCTAAACATGCATCTTCGCGTTTTTTCGCAAAATTGGTTTTGCTTATCTTTTCGTCTACGTTTACGAACGTCTAGACTAGTACGTTCATGTCTGTATAAATTTTAGAACTGCCTTTAATTACCAACTTGACTTAAAATTCGTCAAAAAATATATTTTTAGGTGGAAAGTATGATGTATACATAAAGATATTGTTATATTGTTACACACGCTTTATGCATTATTTTCATATTTGAAATTTAGCTATATTAACGCTTGGTTAAACCTACTGTAACCATGACATTCAATAATCATTACGGTCGCAATTTCTCACGCACTGTATCAATTTTAAAAAATAAGTTCCTACCATGATTGTGCCTAGTTTGTGAGAATTATTGTTTCTTCTTAAGAGATGACTTCATTTCTCATCCTAACTTCAAAGAAAATCTAATGTAAACACTAATGTTATCTACCACGGGAGAATAGGAATTGCAAGAAATTTGTCCCGTTGGCTTCATTTTAAATCTTTTACTAATCGTTAGGAATATTAATGACAACTTCATGAAAGATACATAAATTTTGCACTAACCATATGCCTGCACACATACGTTTAAAGTTGCAAATGTTGCTATTCTTCAGGAAATTGCTTAGGCAATAAAAAATACGAGTGACAAGTAACGTACAACGGATCGTGACAAATTCTAATTTTAAAAAGTTTATTAGAGACAACTCCCGGATGACAATTCCACGCATACATCTGTGGAATAAAATTACGGGTTTCTATTTCGCCATAACAATAACTTCTAACACAGTCAGTACATATAGCTGATATGTCTGGGCTATACCTGCGTTTAGTCCCGCAAAGTATGCAGAAACACCTTCCAGGATTACTACTATGGCGGTTTACTAATTTGGTCATCTACCAAATCCCATTCTCCAAGAAGCTCTCTTCTGCATAGCTTCTTTAATTCCTTTTTCCTGGTCTTCCTTTTTTCCTTCTATTAATAAGGCTTTCATTTCTAAACCTTTTGTGATTTATGTTACTAATATACGAAAATTTTACCTACAGATTGAATATGACCTAAAGAGGATATACTCGTATAAAAGCATTTAAAGAAAGCAAAAAATCACTGTTGCGTTAGCGTAAGAACATATTAAAGGCAAGTACATTAGCTACATAACAGGATAAGCCCTGGCACGTAATTATAACTAGGGTCGGCCAAATCTGCGACATACCAGATCAGGACTCACCCTCACACACGATCGATACGAAAATTGATCGAGTCGATGAACCAATCTGTCTCTGTTTGTCTGCTGTGTGTTTCCGTATGATACATCATACATATTACGCGTTATAATAATTTATACTTCATTATATAGAAGAACATTGAAATAGTTTATCTGTATGTATTTCCTGGAGAAATTGTTTATTAAGCAAGTTAAGGGGCAAAGCACGAGTAATAAACATCAGAAGTTTTCCATGCCGCTTTTTATTTGTGTGAGTTGTATTACGTACACGTTTCTCGCTATCGCTCTTGTTCTAGCACATCAAAGGGATTTCGCAGACATTACATCATATTTTACAACCATCGAACTAACTACTCAGGATATTCGGCTAGAAACTTATTTATTTGTGCAGCTAGTGATCACTTCTTTCTCTTACATGTCTTCGGTATGCTTAATTAATTATTATTACGCACAATACGCCTTACGACTTCTATCGTTGTCAAACAGAGACTACGAGATGGTCGAGTCACACCAGGAATGCGGTGGCTTTCCGCATCGGCCTAGGTGGGGACCTGGCGAACCAAAGATTGGGCTACTTCACGTAATACTATTCTTCATGGAATATATACAGATAAACTGTTAAAATGCTCTTCCATATAATGTAGTATGTATACCTTAAAACGCGTAATACGCAGTAGGGAATCGGAGACAGATTGATTCAAGGAACTCGGTCAATTTTCGTAGCTGTCGCCCGTGCAATCGATTTTGAACGGCCATATAAATTCTTAGTAGTAACCATTTTCACCTTAAGATCTATTAAGAATTTCACAATAATTTAATATGACATGGTTTGTCATATAATTTGTTGGTACATTCTACTCGTATACTATTATTGAACAAAGTATTATTATAAAAAAAAACTATACTAGTGCTCAAATACATTCATGGTCTTTGATTTTTGTATCGGCAAAATATGTTTACGAAATGGGATAAAGTAATTTTAGCAACTAAAGTTACCGTTATATGCTTAAATCAAGATTTTAATGTATTGATAATAGCATGGTACCCGGATATATCATACATGACACCCCTAATCTTGGCTTTCGATAATTACAATTCAATCATATTTAGTTTATTGTTGTATAATCTGGGGAAATCAAACCTAATCCTTGGACCTTGGATTCTATTAAGTCGGTCGACTAGAATATCGAACGTGAATAACCTATGCTTATTATGCTTATTATTGAACTATGAATATCTAATATTAATCATAGTAGACAATTTATCGATTATTTAAAGCCTTCCCACATATACATCAATAATGAATCGCTTTGACATTTATAAAGAGCGCATTTACAAACTATTTATCAAGTATAATCAAAAAAGAATGTTTATTACTTTATTTCATCACAACATATTGCTATTAATGTTACAAAAGATCCTTCTCTTTCTAAATGAATATTTTCACAATTTTTGTTTTCTTCATTTTTATACCCTCGTAAATAAGTAGAATATAAATTAATTACAATTTTATCAAGCATACAGTTTTATTCCAGCAAGCAAGTATAGAGCGGTTTTGTGTGGCAGACTTCTTATACTGGTAGATTATTTTACAGTACCTAAGAAACGGGTGTTAGGTCCGGTGAATATGAGAATAAGAGACTAATTCGTAGCGCAACTCATTCAATTTAAACACAACGATGCGGGATGAATGAGCCGGTGCATTATCGTGATGGAAAAGCAATTTTTTACGTTGCAAACGAGGGCGTTTCTCCTACAATACTGGAATCGGGTCAATAAATCGCTATAGTATTCTCCGTGATCGTGCTTCCCTCAAATAGTCCTGCAAATAGTCGACGAGAATCACACCTTGGGAACCCCAAAAATGGTCGCCATGACATATCCGGCCGATGGAACGGTCTCTGCTCTCTTCAGAGCAGATTCGCCCGGAAAAGTCCACTGCTTCGACTGTTCCTTCGTCTCCGGTACGTAATGGTGGATGCAGGTCTCGTCCACGGTTACGAAACGCATGAAGAAATCTCTTGAATTGCGTTGGATTCTGGCCAGGCACTCCTCTGTAACGACGACCCGATTTCGTTTTTGTTCCGATGCGAGCAAACGCGGTACCCATCGCGCCGGAAGCTTTCTCATACGCAAAATTTCGTGTAGGATATGGTCAACGCCTTCTTCTGAGATGCCTGTTGTCTCTGCTACCTCTTTCAGCTTTAATCAGCGATCGGCTAATACGACATCAAGAATTTTGTCGACCATTTCTTCGTCGGTAGCGGTTTTTGGGTATCCACTGCGTGGTTGGTCGTTTGTGCTTGTGCGGCCACGTTTGAACTCGCCCACCCAGAAGCTGATGATCGGAAATGATGGAGTACGTACGCCATGAACCTCTATCAAAATATTTCGAATTTCCGTGGTCGTTTTCCCAGCTATCCGGAAGTGTTTTGTCACTGCATCATATTCGATTTTGTCTTTATTCTACACAAAACACACCCTTAGATAACAACTATTCACAGTAGACGTCTGATATTTTGACAATTGCCATGAAAAGGTTGCCGTTGCCGACCAATGAATCCACTTCAATCTTCGAAACATTCTAGGTCGCCCTTACACGTATATACTCTGAATACGTTTCTGTTAAAAATATAAGAATCTCGTATTCTGTTTATGACAGCATTATAAAGGAGAAAAGAAGTCTGTTGCAGATCCTACAAGGTCCATCGAGGCAGTTCAATGAAAAACAAATGATTACTTTAAATTACATAAGAATATTAATTATTA
This sequence comes from Trypoxylus dichotomus, assembly GCA_023509865.1. NCBI lineage: Eukaryota > Metazoa > Arthropoda > Insecta > Coleoptera > Scarabaeidae > Trypoxylus > Trypoxylus dichotomus. Next base: position 3,512,391 of record CM042078.1, read on the forward strand.
TTACTCAGCTGTACATAATTAAAGCGATAGGGACGAATTTCATCGCGAAATTAATTTGATACTTCCATACTTACACACAAAATAAATAAACGCCCAAATATCTGTAAGCGGCAGTGTATGTACAAGTTAAATATGGCCCCGCTAGGAACGCTAGGTATACAAGACGGAGCGAATTAATATGGACGAAGCGTATGTACGAATATAAAATTTTCGCTAATTCGCAAAAGTGCGGGGCGGCCGTAGAGCGTGTAAAAATCCTTAGCACATTTTCACAGTTCCAACAAAAGCTCAATATTCAGAGGCCGCCGGCCGCTTCTATATGTGGTGTAGTAGGTACGCTCCGAATAACATGTCCGCTGTTAAAAAGGTCAAAAGCTCGAACGTGTTATCCAAAGCTACGGTCAAATTGCCCCCTCCTTGCTTCTTCGCGGCCCGTCCGACGTTACACGTTTATATTATCCAGCACGAAACGATGAAACTTTTTAGATGCTTAAAGCCGCTCCACGCCACGCACATTCAGTGTTTCCGCCATTATTACAACATTCCGTGATAGGATTCATTAATTTTATGGAGAACGATAATTTTATTATATTCGGGGCTGATTAGCGTGATACACTTTGTTGCTTTGAAACATACGCAAGCGATAAGGCTACTAATATAAACAGAATGCGAATAGTGAAATTTAGAAAAAAATAGTTCCAATTACAATTTTTAAACTATTGCGCAATCTTAATAACACATGGGCTGAAAAGTCCCGGGCCTAACAAAGAAAACACGGTTTCTTTGGTTCAAAATTAGCTTTATTCATCAACGTAATCTCCATCAAGAGCAACGCAATCATTCCAGCGCCGCTCTAACATTTCAATACCACTTTTCTAGAACGATTTATCTTTTGCCTCAAAATCCGCCTCAGTTTCAGCGATAACCTCTTCATTCGTGCGATATTTCTTACCGGCGAGCATTTTTTTGAGGTCTGCGAACAGCCAGTAGTCGCTGGGAGCCAAATCTGGCGAATACGGTGGATGTGGGAGCAATTCGAAGTTTAAGTCATGAAGTTTTGCCATTGTTTTGATAGACTTTTGACACGGTGCGTTGTCTTGATGAAACAAAATTCTTTTCTTTGACATATGCGGTCGTTTTTTTGCAATTTCGGCCTTCAAACGCTCCAATAACGCTATATAATATTCACTGTTGATCGTATTTCCTTTCTCAAGATAGTCGATGAATATTACACCACGCACATCCCAAAATACCGAGGCCATAACCTTTCCAGCCGATTGTTGTGCTTTCGGGCGCTTTGGACGAGGTTCACCAGTTGCTGTCCACTCAGATGACGATCGTTTTGATTCCGGAGTGAAGTGATGGATCCATGTTTCATCCATTGTCACATATCGATGCAAAAATTCCGGTTTGTTACGTTTAAACAAACACTGCTCAGAATAATCAACACGTTCCTGTTTTTGGTCAACAGTGGGCAAACGCGGCACCAACTTTGAACAGAGCTTTCTCATAGTCAAATGCTCATGCAATATAAAGCTAATACGTTCTTTTGATATCTTTACGATGTCAGATAACTCACGCAACTTCACTTTTCGATCATTCAAAACGATTTTGTGGAGTTTTTTGATGTTTTCTGGTGTTACCGCCTGATTTGGACGTCCACTGCGTTCTGCATCATCGGCGTCTCTACGACCACGTTTGAAGTCAACAAACCAACGTTTTATTGTTGTTTCTGATGGAGCGGAGTTCCCATAACAATTTTCAAGCCATTGCTTCGCTTGAACGGTATTTTTTCCCATCAAGAATCAGTGTAAAATTACACGAAATTGTTTTTGATCCATTGTTTTGAAAATAACAAAAGTAGCGTGACTCTTAGCACAATAACTCACAAACTAATGAATAGAATATCATGAAATTTTAACAGCTGTCTTTTGAAGGTTAGTATAAACTGAGAGAAAGGTGACTGCAATAAAACTAGCGTCATCTATGTGTTAGGCCCGGGACTTTTCAGCCCATCTGTTACAGTTCGGAAGAGCCCATGTAATACTACCAGACGGATATGGTGGGTTTATAGGTCATTATTACTGTATCTTTTATATAATCTGTTTCAGTTCTCTTAAAAATCTCACTTTAGTAGCTACGATTTTGATTTTATTATTTTTTGTTAAAATTCACTGCCATACACGATAACTGGTCTGACAAGTTTTTGACATACTTGTGTTCTCTTTCTTTCCCAAAAATCTATGTAATTAAAGCTTGAAACCTGCTTCAGTACTAGCCCTTGTTTACTGATTTAATATTTTGTTTCTTTCATGGATATTTTCGTTTATCAATGTTTATTTGCGCGTCTGTATTTCTCACTTCTTTTGATATATTTTTAGACTTTGTTCCAATCTTTTTTCTGTTACGGCTGCCAAAATTATATGATCAACAAGTAGTACTTCTTCTATTTGCTTACTATACAATTATTGCATTTTTCCTTACAATTTCTTACGATTACAGAAACAGTAGTGAATTTAATATGCATCCTTGTTTTTGCCCCATATTTATCTCGAACTCGATGGACTCTCGGTTGTGCAACCTTAATTTGCTTTTCTTGTTCTTACATAAAGCTGTAATAATTGCTAATATAGTTGCTTCATGTCTTCTTTGTTTCAAACAATCCCACATCATTTTTTTTTCTTGTTCTATAGAAAGCTTGTTTGTCTGCAAACATTTCTTTTCCTTTCTTCGGCAACTTCTCCTCTTGATTGTCTTAATATTAATATCGTGTCCTGCGTGCTTATTCCATTCCTGAATTCGTATCGTGAATCTCCCACAGTTGCCTCTAATTGTTTTTTCTGAATATTCTTTCTATTATTTGAGCTAGTTATTGGGAATGTAAACAATACCATACTAAGCTAAACTGTCAATTTAACAATATATACTGGAGCTAAGTACAACGTACAGCAATGGTAGGCACATATATAAATATAATTTATTATTAAAATAAAAATAGTTTAAAATAATGCAATAACCATTTAAAATCTCAGATATAAATTAGGTTTAAACTATGATCAATTCTACTGATTAGCATACAGGTATGACACCAAGACGAATAAGATACTGCTCCAATGTAATTTTAGAAAAATTCTCTCTTCTTGTCTATAACTTATACAATTTTTATTTATATTGTGATATATAGTACATCCCCTCAACTCACTTAACTCTTTTTGGTCAACTTAATTATAACTAATCGATGTATTACAAGAAAAGGAACAGACACCAAGCTATCTTCACGAGAGCAACTGCAATTTGCCACATTATTTTCGCGTGAAATGATACACAAGAACGCGTGGTACACGCAAGTGTAGGGCAGCTTTCGGTCTCGTAAGAGCATCATTACCGTTTACGTCAGAACGTTCAATAAAACCGCATGAACCGTCATTAGGACCATTACGCTTTTTCTCCTGTGTATAACGCACTACGTAGAAGACCACACCAAGAGCGAAACCAATTGATACTAGACCGCTTACTGCAGCACGAAAACCGAGAAATGTTTCGAGATTGCGGCTGCCCAACGGTAAATCGAAATGAGGTAAGCGAGTGTATATTCAGCTAAATATAATGCGTCGAAATTGGTTAAGCATCTAATGTAGTAATCTTTAAAATTTACCAAAACGGTAAGTGAAGTGAATATCAGTTACTTTTGATAGAAACTGTAATTTTGGTTTCTACTGTAATGAATACGAGTGAAATTATCCGTTTGCAGTTCTACATCATTTTTACCAACCAATTAGAATGCTTTCAATAGTATTGACAAAATGAACATGCATGTAAAGCGTTCATTAGTAAATATTTTATTTGTGCGCCGATGTTGGAAAATAACGATCTCATGTATCAGCATTATACAAAAGCATAAAACATTTAAACTGCAACATTGCAGCCATGTAGCTTTGCTCTAGATAAGTACGTATTTTATAGAATGCACAAAGATACTGGTGACAGAAAATACGTTTTTAAAATGGATTTCGAATTATATCCACATTTTTAAAAAATTGTGCTCTACAGCTTGAGCAAACAAATGAGGCAACATATTTTTTTCAAAATTTAAAACTTTCCTGAAATATATTCAAGAGGAAAACTATATCGATTTCTTCACTATGTATGCGGCTGATTCTATATTAGATTCACATCTGTTACAAGTGAAGAAGGTAGAACCCATTTCTTTACATATCAAAGCTTTAGTTTTATGAACTATACAGCATATTATTTGAATCTGCTTAAGTAAGAGTTCGATTGCAGAAAAGAAAGTTGAATTTCTCGATAGATTGTAACTTTTAAGTACTCCCACTGAAAGCAATTTTTGCAGTTAACCTCAAGGCAGTCCCCATTATTATTAGAATATTTATCACCAAGTTATTTGTAGCTGCGTTAGAACAAATCATCAGTTCTGTATTATCATAATTTCACTCATATATTTATATGATCAGTAGGATAATAATGTGGTATTGAGGTACGATATCACATACGTACATGATTGAAAATTCATAAAAATCTGTATTAGAAGGATGTGAGGATAAACTAAGTAGAAGACTAGATTTTGCTGAAAAGACAATTCTGCACATCCGTGTTAAACCTTTTATCTCACTAAGTAGGTATTTTATAATGCTCATGTATATCTGAAACCTGATAAAAATTTGCAAATGCACCACATTTCAGGACTTTGGGCAAAAAAACAAATTTGTTCAATCATATTCACCATACTGACAGAAAGGTTTCTTTGACTAAAAAAAATACACTTCGAACTTAAGAAATAACTTTTTTAAACAGAGCTAAATAAATATTTTTTCAAATACAAAGACTATTTTAACCAAATATTTTCTATTCAAAAATAATATTTATTTATCGTAATAAATAATTTCATTGAAAGAATTCCGGTTGGAATCAATATTCTTGAAATTGATCAGTCCCTGAAGAGGTAAGGAAATAGTTATTCGGAACCCAGGAACGCAATTTTCTGATAGTAAATAAATTTGTTCTTCTGAAACAATTATTTTTTGTCTGTACACCTTCTTCAGTTTGCAAAATTAATACTATCCCCACTTAACCCCACACATACTTTTATGGTTACAACAAACTCTGTGTAATCATGTACATACATATACGCTACCGTTGTGTTTGTGAGCCGTTTGTATTGCAGCAGGACAGTGACCCCTAACATACGGCTTGAATATGTATAAAATGTTTTAGAAGAGACAGCAGCAAGAAATGAACTAAAATTAATGGTTTGGCCACCTAAACGTTCGGATTTATCCCCCATGGAGCTCCTATTGGGTGAGCTTGATTGAAGGCTTAAACAGTAACAATCTCAGAACACCCAAAACTTATGGAAAATCTATTGCTGCTTCCTAAATTTCGGACGGTAGTGTATATGTATACGTATATTACTAGTTCGTGAATATTATTTCCGGTTTTTTTTTTGTATATATAAGATGAATGAATTTATAAATCAGTTTCTAGGCAAGTGACGGTATTTACTGGTATAATAATACTTTTAAATATTCTTTTGAAGTACTAAATGTAATAAGTAGTCACGGGAAAGAGGGGTAGGTTTCAATGCCGTTATAGGTGTTTGTTTATTTGTATGTAATGTACCGTTCACTTTACTAGACCAAGAAGCATTTGCCTTCTTCTGGGACAAGTATTCGGATTATACATTACCAAGTCGGACATCGTTAAGAAACTTTATCCCATCTGTTCGTGACGATGTTGAAAGAAAAATTAAAGCAGAATTGAAAGATAAAAAATTTGGTTATACGTGGACGAAACAACCGATCAGCGAAAATATTCTGTGGGGAATGTGATGGTACGTACAGTGGAAGAGGTAGAACCGTCATCCCTTTGTTACGTGCTTCCAAAACAGGAAGATGGACTAGCGGAGAGAATTGAAAAATTACTAAGTGATCCGACGTCGTTTGTGGATTCTGTTCACTCACGTCTATCTACGGTAGAAGGCGAAAAAAAATGAGAGCGTAATACGAAAATTTGAAAGTGTTATTGACAAGGTTTCAAACTTTCTCATACTAAGACAAATTTGTGAAGGTGCGTCGAGCGATCCGTTAAATTCTCACAAGGACTATTTTAAGTTTAAAAATATAACATCACTCGGTGTAGGACGGTCGTTTTCATCATCAAAAAAATATTTATTCGGCACGCCGTACTCATTTAACTGAAACGAGTGTTGAAACGTATTTAATGATTCTAATTTAATAGATGCCACCCAGTTTGTGATTTCGCTAAAACTTCTTAAAACAGTAAGTGTTTCAGCATGTTATATATAAACATATTTTTTACCATTATTTTATGTGTAAACATTTCTGCGCCCGCGTCGCCTATGCTCATTCATGAAGGTCACAATTATAAATGATACGAGTACATAAATGTTACCAAACACTTAATACTGCCGCTCGGCTCTTCCACGTTGTTCCCCGTACTGCACTGTAACTTGCCCTACATTGCTGAGACTAATAATAAGTACCTTGTAGTGTTACTTATTTCCCAAGTAAAGCATCTTCTTTACTTCGGACGTGTTAAAAGGTATATTGTATAATACAAACTCATAAAAAGTGAGGGAAGATCCCAATTAACCAATGGCATAATCAAAATTGAAAATAGATAATAATATTACTTTAAAAGAACACTGATTCACAATGTTATTATGGAATAACCTACTGTGCTGGGTCGCTGCATGTACAAATATTGTTGGAAGTTACTCACTTGCTTCTTCAGTTAGTTACTGTTCAAATCAGTCCCGAGCTTTCCACATGTAAAACATATATAATTAATTTTAACCGACTGTTTGCCCAAGAGAAGTGTCTTCAACCTCAAGCGTGCCGAAACGAACACTGCGAAATTTTAACTTATCCACTAGAGATTCAACCGCTTGTTGGCCCAACGAACAACGACGACGAAGGATTTTCGCATTCGAGAGAGTGATGCGATAGCGACACCTGTCGCGAAAACAGTCCGTGAAGGAAACGGCCACCTCGTCAGCCGCTGTCGTCGTCTAGCTATCAAAACCTCCTTTAATTAGAATTTTTGGCGGATTTCGGGAGTCTTCGCCGAGCGTGTAATTAAAGCACATGATCCCCTGTTACCGTTTCATAAAGTATAAAATTTAATAATACCCCCGGGGTCGTGATTAAATTTTCGATTTGCTCTCCGCTAAGTCAACAAAAAAAGTGATGGTGGTGATTTTGGAAGCTTCTTACGTGGATAATTGAGTTTTTTTCTTCTCCTTCGCGTTTTCGCCACCGTTAAAAATCGCTAAGGAGAAAGGAAAGCTGCAGGATTAAGAAATTTGTATACAAAATGGTAAAAGCAAATACCACCAAATTGATTTGTAAATTTTCTCTTACATAAAAAAAGTTCAAACCCTTTTTTTTTGGAGAAATGTTGGAAATTGTAGTTTACATCTCTTAAATATTCTAGAAAATTAAATATTATTATTATTTGGCGTATTCACATCCATAGGAATAATTACGTATCGACTGAAACAATTAACTGAAATATTTGTACTTTCCTATAGTAAAAGGAATAATATATTTGCGAGTTAAAACAACTTCTAGATTATTATTAATCAGGATTTAAGACTGATCACAGTGATCGCAGTTTCATGACTGCTGCTTTAAACGGGAATAATTTCTACTTTGGCGTTGTTAAATTTTAGTCGAGTTTTTATTAAATAACTACGAGGGGTGGTCCAGAAGTTCGTGGAATGGAGGGGATGGAGTGGGGATAGGGGCGCTCGCTAGGTGTCATTCTAATCGGCGACTCATCATTAGTATGGGAGCTGTGTGGAGACAAACCTGCACAGATTTTGGAGGGGATTGTTACCGGAGATGAAACATAGGTTCATCATTTTGAGCCTGAGTCCAAACAGGAGTCCATGCAATGGCATAAAAAGGGAACACAACCGCCAAAGAAATTCAAAGTGTCAGAATCGGCTGTATAGTTGATGGCTACTGTTTTTTGGGATTGTGAGGGGATATTATTGATTGGTTACAAAGAAAAAGGTAGGAGCATAACCGGAGAATATTACGCAGCGATATTAGAAAAATTAAAAGAAGGCCATCAAGGAAAAACGAAAATTGACCAAGGGTGTGTTGCTCTTGTAAGACAATGCGCCGGTTCACAAGAGCAAAGTTGCAATGGCTGCTCTGCACAACGATGGCTTTCGATCAATAGTCCATCCATCCTACCGTCCAGACCTGGCACCTAGTGATTTTTATTTGTTCCTCAATTTAAAAAAAGACTTACGTGGAAGAAAGTTTTCCGACGACAATGAGGTAAAGGAGGCAACTTTGGCCCATTTTGAGGCGAAAGATAAAGCATATTTTTATGATGGTTTAGAAAAATTAATTCATAGATCTAATAAATGTATTGTGCTTAAGGGTGATTATATTGAAAAGGAAAAATAGATTTATTGTTTTATTTTACTTAAAACCCTTTCATTCCACGAACTTCTGGACCTCCCCTCCTAATAAGTTGCCATTAGCTATTCAGAATCACATCGGTTTCTTTTTATAAGGCTCCTTGTCCTATACTCCTGAACATTTATGTGTTACTAGGGATGGAAGTGTTTCTTAACTTTTCATTTACGCGAGTAATATGGAATCATACTCTTTCAAATTACAGGACTAACAGAGGGATTATAAGGATATAAAGTCAGAAGAAGAATGGGGATATTAAAAACTAATGCAATTCTTGTTGTCATTATTAAAATGTCAACTTGTTGCCTTTAAGTCAATTCTTATGTTATTTACCAATAAAAAGCATGCGACAAAGGCGCTCTTAATATTAATAACATTCCTTTAGCTATGAAACGGAGACTAGGAACGCAAAATCGAAGCTGGATAATATTTTCAAATAGTAGTCTAGTAATACTACTACTAAGTTATTAGAAGAACTTTCTTCTCGCAGCAACTACCTGGGGATTGAAGTCGAGAATCTGCTAACTGCTAAGTTTTGGTTTGTAACCCCAATAAATGTTACTAAAGTATTTCTTAAAGGATAATTCACATTTTTTATTGTGCATAAAATTCTATATCCGTCGAACTCGTCAACTGTACAAAATAAGCAGCAATTTATCATAGAATTCACATTAATATGATTTTCTCTCATAAAACAATAGGTTGATATAGCGGGTAAAACAAAAGACGAATTTTTACTAACAAAGCAATCATGGTTTCTGCATCCGAAAGAGAATTACTAAAATATCATAGTAAGCCATCAGAAGAGACAGCAATACTCCATTCAACATTGTCTTACTCTTAGCAAACCCTCTGGTTTTTATCCTCGCTTGTGTATATGTATATAAAACACATACAGTATTTTATTCACGCGATCCTTACCAGTCTACAGAATGCTAATGTAATAACGAGAAAAAGAATTGCATCGCATACTTATTGTCACACTTGGTAAATAGAGAACTGACGAAAGAATCGCCGTATTCTCACATAATAATTAGCTACGCAATCTTGTTATGCATTCAGGTCGTCTCTCACATCTACAATACATGAACGGATAGCGTTTGTTTTATTAATTAAAGGTGTGAGCATATTTTAAAAGCATCTAAAATAATGCTATCCACAGCATGTGGCTAATATTATTTCACCCTTCGCTTAAGCGCAGATGAATGTTATTGCATACACAATGACAGATGATGGCAGTAGCGAACTATAGAGCACATACTGAAACAGCCGTTGACAACAATCCATCTCTTCTTCGACAGACTGCTCGTTTTACTGTAGATGGACTAACGTTATATCTGAATTATGCATTGACCGCCAGTACTATATAATTCCAATGTCGTACCACGAAAATGCATATATGTATGTATATAGGCTAGAAGCTCTGCGAGTGAATACTGCATAATATGCTGCGGCTTATTGTTAAATTTAGTGTTTGCAGCGGTGCCGAGAGGAAGGCAATTTAAGCAAATATACCTAGGCCTAAAACGTTTGAGAGCATTTAACCGTATACTTACCGAGTGCACTTACAATTGTACAGGGTGGCGCAGGGGATCGGGAAATTTTTAAATAACGTCATTTCCACGAATAAATTCATAAAACTAGTAATTTATTAACGAATGTGCATATATGCAGCATGCCATCTATGTTTTTACAATCAAAATGTCCAAAAGTGTCACTTTACTTTTTAAAGATGACATCGGAAAGATGTCCTCCCATTCGGCGTTCACACTCTAACAGCCTGTTATGAAAACTCTGGAATGCGCGGTGTAGCAAATCTTGGGGAATGGCAGTAATTTTTTGTTGTATGTTCTCCTTCAGCTCATGAATTGTTGCAGGTCGTGTACGGTACACCTTGCCTTTAAGATACCCCCACAGGAAGAAGTCGCACACACTAAGATCAGGGAATCTCGCAGGCCATTCAATGTCACCGTTACGTGAAATAATGCGTCTTCCAAATAATTGACGAACTGCTGTCATCGAATGTCGAGCAGTGTGTGACGTGGCTCCGTCCTGCTGAAACCACATGTTTCCCATGTTAAGATTAAGCTCGTACAGTCTCGTTGTAAAGAATGTTTGAAGCATTTCAACATATCGAGCGGATGTTACTGTCGCTGCACTACCATCGTCACGTGCAAAAACATAAGGGCTGATAACACCATGACATGATACAGCTCACCATATTGTGACCTTGTCGCTATGTAGTGGTCGCTGGTGTAACTCACAAGGATTATCTTGGGCCCAATAACGAAAATTCTGTTTGTTTACGAAACCGTTCAGGTGGAAATGGGCTTCGTCTGATATCCATATGTTACCAACGAAATTCGCGCCCTCGTTAATTTTAGCCAATATCTTCCTACTAAACTCCATACGTGACGCTGGGTCTCGTTCATGTAATTGTTGCACAATCTGCAACTTATAGGGATGGAAATGTAATTCCTGCAGTATTCTTCGTAAGCTTCGTCGCTAATCCCTAGCGTAGATGCATGCTGTCGAACGGAGCGGCAAGGACTTCTCTCGATTGCAGCTCTAACAGCCTCAATGTTCTCTGGGGTACGTACCGTTCGAATGCCACCTGGAGCTTTCTTTTTCAAGACAGATCCTGTTTCTTGAAAATTACGCACCCACGTTGTAATCGCATGCGCATATATAATAAAATAAACTGTTTAAAAGAAGTTCTTTTATTAACCTTTTCCAAAGTGAAAACCTCTAAAATTAAAGGAAATTGAATATCGATTAATGCTCCCCAAACCTGAAATATTATTATGCCATAGCTGTGTAGTGATGTACCAATTAAAATCCTTTATTAACTAATATTAGGTCACCAAGCACCATATTTTTCAATATACCATAATGTTCAACACCTTCTCTGGTGAGATAGAGTACGGGCGGTTAATGTATGTTATTACACCAATTAGAGTTAGATTAACAAACCCTTAGCTGTATTGGTTCATTTAGACGAAATGTATATATTTCATCAACTGGTAACATTAAATCTCTTGACCAGCCAGATCTCCACGATGCAAATTCAAATGAAGTTTCATTTCATTAATGTAATTCTTTAGGTATATTTACTGCGGTCCATCCCAAATATATTTTAAAATTAAGCATGAGTACAGACTCCAATAATAATTGTAGCGAATTTCATAGTTTTACATAACGAACAACATAATGCTGCTGATGGTCGCGAAGCAGCATAGTAAACAAGGGAAACTGACAAGAATCAGTTGGTTGTAACACTTGTCCCTATTTTGTTTGGATACTTTTTCAGTGTCGCCATAATACTGTTTACGTTATCACTTTTCTTGTTCATACCGGCCATAGGCTTCTGCCTTGCATAAATCCATCTGTTATTCTAAACGTTTCTGACTACTATTATATATTATTTGTACCAGCCTTATTATTTTATCACTGCCTCCTTTTATCTTTAGGATATTCCATTGCTGTTTTCTTGGGATTTTATCGAAAGCTTTCTCTAAATCTATAAATCCTAGGAATATTTTCTTTTCTTCTTGCGAAGCTTTTTGTGATAATTGCTTTTAGGAGAAAATGGGCTCTGAGAATTATTCAAATATACAGAATAATAATATGGCCCTCCATTTGATAACAAATGATAGCTACACTTGGGATGTTGAGCAATTGTAAGAATAGTTAGTATGTAGGAAAAATAGTGATCTGTTTCTTACTTATTAAGTGGACTTAACCAGTGCAGATGTACACTAGGGTGACAGAATAAAATAGACACCAGGTAGCGGTATAAATATGTAAACAGCTAAATTCTAAGAACGAATTAAGAACTTTCTCTTGTCATTAGGGTAGGGGTAAATGTATCGGATGGAATTCGTCATAGTTTACTATCGTTACAACTATGCCTCGCCTACAAGGTTCGAGTGATATCAGCGACTTCACCCGGGGTGTCGCATCGTTGGCCAGAGTGAACGCGGCGCTTCGCAACGTGAAATAAGTAATTTTTTAAATATTCCGTTGTCCACAGTTAACCGTGTGATTACACAATTTAAACGCAAGGAAAAAACAACAGTGGAGCAGAGACCAGGTCGTACCGGACCTTCTGAAAGAAGTAAAAGGGTGCTTGTACGCGAAGTGTTAAGAGAGTGGCAAAGAAAAGACCTCTCCTTACGGCGTTTCAAAAACGGCGCCGAATGACTTGGGCAATCGAAACGCGAACGAAACCCGAAGAGTTTTGGCGGTCTGCCATTTTTTCAGACGAAAGCAGATACTGCCAATTCAGTGATAGTGGTCGTACGTGGGTATGGAGACGTTCGTGACAGCAACTAGACGACAAATTTTTGCGTCAGACGGTGAAATACGGCGGTGTGAACATCATGATGTGGGGCGCGATATTGTATGGTGGAAGATCGCAATTAGTAATCTGCGACGGAAATATAAATGCGGCAAAATATATCCAAATATTAACAGAAGGACTACTATCGATATTCGACAACGCCATTTTATCTAAAGAAGACGCCGCTTTTATAGAGGATAGAGCACCCTGCCACAAAGCAAGAACAACAACCACATGGAAAGAGGAACAGGGGATTCGGATTTTACCATGGCCAGGCCAATCACCAGACATGAATGCGATAGAGAATGTTTGGCACATAATCCAGACAAATATGGCGAAACGATCCCGAAAACCCAGCAATAAGGAAGAACTCGTGGCAGCTGTTACAGAAGAGTGGTTAAATATTCCAGAAGACACCATTAATCATTTAATAGATTCTATGCCACGACGATTCGCAGCGCTTCACGCAAGTAAAGGTGGATCGACAAAATATTAGTCTAATTTAAAAATTTTAAAATATTTTGTATATATGACGATAATAGAATCTTTTTTTTAATTAGTAGGTGCCTAGGGTGTCACCCTAGTATATATAAATTGTACACGAAATATACATTTAGTTTAAATATAGAAATTTTGTAAGAAAGAAAGTGTTTCTCATTTTTTCTACAAAATAACAAATAATAGGGCAGTAATTGCCAGTAGATGCTCACCTTTAATAAATCTATACCGGCATTATCCCTTCAATAGATACAATATTCCCAGAATCTAACCTCACCAGGTTAATAATTTAGACCATAATTACAATATACAACATTAAATCAGAGGTATCCTCGTAGCGAATACCTTTCAATGCACAATCTATAGCCGCACTAAATAAGTCACTAGTCTACTAGTAGGCGTGCATAGTGTCTATTGAGGCAGCATCAGGAGAGGAGGGTTCGATTCTTGACAAGTATTATAGTAGCATTTTTAGAGAGTCTAGTGCACCTTACCATTCATTGTTAGTAAATAATTCATAACACCATGGAATACTTTACTATTTACACACACCTAAGTTAATTATAATTACAACCTTTATTAGCCACTCAACACAAAGTTAAAGAAGGAAACATTTTTACATAGATTTCGAGGATTCTTTTCCGAATAAACATGTCATAATGACGCAACTTCCTTATAAAGTATAAACTTCGGAAACCACCCCTGTTGGTTAGAAAAAAAAACGGAATTTATTCCTTTCTACAAGCACAGCACGTAATATTCAAGACAAATTTTATCTTTCCTAACATGAATTTATCACTTTCATTCCCAAGAGATTATGTTAAGAAATAGTGTTAGCGTTTAGAGCTTTACTCCGACTTCAACGTCTCTCGGGTAATTCCAAAAGACATTTTAATCGTTTCTTCGCTTAGCATATAAAAGACATCATACGAAACTGCATTTCGGGTTATTATGAAGACGCTGTTTTTGATCGTAAAATCGAACGTAAAATTTTACGCTCATCGTGGAAATAAACGGAAAACCGGCTGCCGAAAGGCGTTGTGTTTTGTCAACGATCGCGAGAAGCTCATTGTTTATTTGCTCGATTGTTTCGTCATGCACGGTCTTGTGTGAATTGCGCTCTGCGAGTGAACGGTGGGTAGCTATCCAGTCTATGGTATGAGCGAATTTTAGATTTTCACTATGGTCTTACTACCAGAGCGATCGAGACGTGCGAACCTTCTTAAGACTGATTTATGTATTTGCTTATTTTAGATTTCGTATCCGCTGAAAGTATAACAAAACATCAAAAGACTGGAGATTGTAATTTAGGTTTATTCTCTGGCGGCGAAGTTACTCTAGGTATATTTAGTGCTAGTTTCAGGTTGCGAAAGGAAGAACAAATACTGTAAACATAAACTCTGTTTAGTTCAACTTGCGTACATAGAAATTTACTTAAACTGTGAGAGTATACCTGGTTACAATTTTAGTTCACTAGTACAACGTGATTTCTGGACAATTGCAACCTGTTTTCTTTCGATTCCTATTTGATGAGATGCAAACAGGCATCAAACTTTTCTATATCAGCGTAGGTAGATATCAGGTATGATCGATTAACTGATGCCATAATGCAATTATTCACATGACAGCTAGCAGATCGGCCTGACAGTCAGAATTTTGAGAATCCAAAAAACATATTTCGAATCATTAATCTGTCGTAAAGAGAATTAATTTGGCACGTGTCGTAACCATTATCACTGATTAAAGATTATACACATATGTAATGTTTATTGAAATTTATGTGAGCTGAACATTCTTAGCCCTTAGGGACTAACCTTTCCAAATGTGTTCTTATTTACATTAAATTTAGATACAAATTTCAGTTCCTAACTTCCTTTCCTACATTTTGTGCTTTCGTCTTAAATAAGCTCAAATAAATTTGAAAAAGCTCTACAAAAAAATCATTAAGCAATGGTCATGGTTTCGATACAAAGCAAAACCTTTTTGCAATACTTCGAATTGGACTATTCCAACTAAAGATGGTCTCTGAACCGAAGCTAGTACAGCAATAAGTACATACACAGTAACGAAAAAAGGGGGGTTGTCATTTTATTTATTTAAAGTAACAAAACTTTGGAACATCTTACACACACGATTTACACATCCTTGGCTCCCAGGATTACGATAAACTTATCACGCTTTTGTCCTGTTTACAACTTAAATAAAAGGAAAATGGTTAAATTCTTTAACCACATTACCAAATTATGTGTTCGAAACGTTAGGGTTTCTTTCTTCCTCTTCACTGCAGTTTGCATGCTATATGCGTATCACTTCCCGTTTCCTCAGTACAGGAGATATTTATTTAGAGTGCATCTACCTATCGGAATGTAACGTATTTGGGTGCAGATTCAAATCTTATAGGTATTTCTATACTAGTTTGGAGCTATTTCGCAGATTACTCAATTTAGCGAGCTTATTTCTAGAATATATTTCAAATAGAACAGAATTCAAATTCTGTCGCGCAACACTCAAGCGAGTTTTAGTTTTAGTCAACATACGATTGTATCCTTTATCAGCCACTAATATACTCCCTAAATACATCTATTCAGGCGGAATTTCAATCAATGTTTCTTAAGCATCCTGAATAATTCTGTCATCAACAGTTTTCTTATATTTTCGTTTGTGGTAGGCATAAAAGTAAACATCCTAAACTATTCTGTTGTTTTTCCTGTATTTTCTCTTATCATAGTCATTACCTCCTTATTCATTGGTTGAGGGATTAGTTGAATACAATAGTAAAAACATTATCATATTCGATTATTTACGATCCAGCACCTATACTTTATTAAATCAGTAATTACTCTTATATTGAATGTAACTTTTTGCTTCGCCTGCGTTTGAAACGCTTGTGCATCTAGTTGTGTTTAGACATTCTTAGAACATACCCATTATATTGAATCACGTACCTAAGTTACCACAAATTGTGATATATATTCCAAAATTATGTAATTATGTAGTGCGTTTTTATCGGACTCTAAAACAGCAGAAAATAGTTGATCAACATTTTTATAGGAATACAAAATAGCAACTGTCATTTAGAATATACGAAATAGCTTTCTTCGGGTTTAGTCGCGCATTGCGTATTGTTAACGCTAACATTTCTTCTGCTAAATTTTTGTCACGTTGGCGATTTGGTTTTGAATTCGTAACCAGAAGCGTAGCAAATAGATTTTGGATGGATGATAAAATATTGACAACAGATCTTTAAAACATCAATTTCATATTGATTTTCTAAGCAGAAAATTAATGTAAATGTGATAAAAAGATAATTTTAAATAGCTTTTGAATTAATACAAATATTTAAATTTGAGCACTACACATTTAAAAGCAAACGATTCCGTTTTTCGTATAATTTTATTGCAAAAAAACAATTACATTATAATGTTTATTCGAAGTGGCCTCCATTTGATTCAAGACATAAATGTATGTAATGTGTCTCTTGATATTGTCAAACAGTCGCTGTAATTGGTTTTGATCGATATTACGAATTTCCTGCTCTACGGCTGCTCTTAGTTCTTCCAAATTGTGAAGTCGATTTTGATGTATCTTATTATTTAAATGCCCAAAACAGATAAAAATCTAAAGGGGTTAGGTCAGGTGACCGTGATGGCCAACGATCGCGACTAATAAGTCTGTCACCAAAATACTCCTCTAGATATTCCAACTTATCATGCGCTACATGAGGTGGTGCTCCATCTTGCTGAAAATACCCCCTTTCCAATTCATCGTCATGTAATTGGTTTATAAACACTTCCAAAATTTGAGTGCGATATCTTTCCGCATTGATATTTTCATGGAAAAAAAAGGGCCAATTATGCGACGTCTAGACATTGCCACCCAGACCCCAATTTTTTGTGGATGTAAAGAAGTCTCAGCAAAATTATGAGGGTTTTCTGTAGCCCGTGTCCTGTAATTTTGGCTGTTAATATAGCCTGACAAGTGAAACCAGGCCTCGTCTGACATGAATGTTAAATCTAAAATATCATCATTATGAAGATTTTCATTAAACCACTGACAATATTGAATTCGTCGTGGAATATCAATTGGCAATAATTGCTGTGTTACGGTTACTCTATGTGTAGATTTTTAACCAATGCTTTTCTTGCAGTACTGAATGATAAACCTAAAATAACGAAAATGAAAAATACTACATCTTAGAAATAGAAAAAGCATCATACCAGTTTGAGCTGCTAATTTGCGAATTGACTTTTATCCGCTGTCTAACATAATCAACAATCTCTTCTGTTAACACTGTTGGTCGTCCAGTTGATTTTCCTTTGTGCAAATGCAGTGTTTCCCTTCGAATCGTTCAATAATTCTGTCTCTGTGATTACAAAACACTTTGTATGGTACGACAACATCCGGATAATTTTCACGAAATTGGTTCAGGCGTGATTGCAATGAATAAGTCCATGATCCATCTTCGTGATGAGTGCCACTGCGATAATGCGCTTTTAAAATAAAAGCGTCTTGCTCGGCCGTAAACGCCATCTTAAAACTAACAACAATTAAGTTCACTTAATTTAATAGAAATTTAAAATAAACGAAATATGTGTGCACAGACACAAAATATACGACAGCGTCAACAAATTTAATGTATTTAGAACTGGAGCACGTGACTGAGTACAAAAAGCTTGTCCGTGCACAACAGTCCAGCAATAATTTTTCGCAATCTATAAATTTTCTAGGCGTTGGTAGTTTCTCATCAGTTATTTCAAATTTAATTATTTGATCTCTCTGCCACTAATACTTTAAAAGCCAAACCGAATGGAGTAACACCAAAAGTAATTAACCAACTATTTTCCATTAAGAATCAGAAACAAAAGGGAACTAAAAGACCGGTCCGCCTATTTCTATTTGTTCGTTTCTTCGGGTTTCTTGTTACATAGTTCCTTTCTATACTCCTCTTCTTTTTTTAATCTCTCTTAAGTAAATAGAAAAAAGCCGATGAAAGATCGACCGGCGCCCGAAGATAATTAAAAACGACCCACGCGGTTCGTCCAAAACGTGAGTCGTAGTTTCGTCTCGATCGTGCTGTTGTAGATTGTTTGCGTTTGATAACGCACTCTATGGTAGTGTCGATGTCCCACACGTCTAATGTAGGTTGTACTTCGAAGATGCCAATATTTTCTTTGATATTTCGAAACACGTGTGTATACTTATGTGTATCCTTATACGCTATCTATTTACCAGATGTCACAAGTTTATAATATGATGGAACGTTGATGAGTTTTTTAAATCGATAATAACTCACTTCTGAGAAGACTTGATGCAAGCGAGGTTGATATATAAGTTACATGGATGACAATATACACGTTACAAAACTGAGAAAAGTGTCTACGATATTTTTTATATCTATCACGTACATGTTTCCACAATATCTACTTATACTCCATTCACGTTAAGAATGTAGACTTGGAATAGGTAGGCTTTAAAATACGGACTTGCCATTGGCTAATAAACGAGGCATATTCACACAGGAGAAATTGATGTAATATCTTGATATGAAATTTCTGTCAATTGTCAAATTTACTTACAATTTTCATGTCGTTGTTTCCTGTAGTTTTTCATTATATTTCTTATCTATAAACAAGTTGTGGCAAAAATAGTTCTTTTCAGAGCTCTTTGATCCCATTATTTAATAATTCGAGGTACTATACAATCAATGATATCAACAAAATAATTTTTACTGTACTACTACGATTACAGCTTTGGTTCGGTATGGCTGAGGAAGCAATAGTACATGCAGTTGCAGGATCATCGAAAAAACCCCCGAGGGAGGCATATTGGCAGTAGGCAGAGACTAACGGCTTACAATTTATATCTGCAGCTGAAGCAGGAAAATTGCAAGTCAACGTTTGCCAAGCAACACAACTAGGTTTAAGTGAAAGAACAGTGTGGGACATTATCAAAGAGATTAACACAACAGCAATTCCCAGCTCACCCCCTAAGAAAAGCCTTCGTGAAACAATGTATGATCACTTAGACGAAGCTCAAAAATCTATAATTAGGAGACATGTCCATTCATTCTTTTTAAGAAATGAATTGCCTACGTGCACAAAATTATTAAACGCAAATATAACACATTTTGACCTTACATTTAAACAAACTTATTAATCCTTTGCAGGTTATTAGTGCAGATGACAATTTGTCCCGTTGAAACGTACAACAAATTTTAAAAAAGTTAGGATTTAAGTGGTTAAAAAGGAACCGAAACAGTGTGCTAATGGAACGATAAGATATTGTGTTATGGAGACGTTGGTACCTAACTAGCATTAGAAAATTTCGTGCAAAAGGGGAAAAGATTTATTACTTAGACGAAACGTGGTTTAATGCAGGTCGTACTAAAAAAAAGTATGGGCAGATACCACAATAAATACCGCAAGACAAGCATTTGTCGAGGGAATAACAACGGGCTTAAAACACCCTGCAGGAAAAGGGAAACGATTAATAATTTTACGTATTGGAAATGAAGATGGTTTCGTTGAAAATAGTCTGCTGTGTTTTAAATCCAAGAAGAATGAAGACTACCACGAAGATATGGACAGCACAGTATTTACTGAATGGATGCAAAACGTCCTTCCTTTTCTTGAACCGGGTATAATGGATAATGCTCCCTATCACTCCGTCAAAACTGAAAAATTACCTACTGCTACCTGGAAAAAACAACAAATAGTTGATTGGCTTACCTCTAAAGGAATTGTAGTAGGTGAAGGTTCATTACAAAGGAAGAATCCTTAAAAAAACTTAATATGTATTAGAGAATAACGGTTCTCCTAGCATATCACTTCTCGACTGTGTGAGAGAGGTCGCCACGACATGGCATGTGGATGTTAAACAAAAAACCATTCAAAACTGTTTTAAAAAGGCTGCTTTTGGTAACGAAGACGAAATTCCCCATGCTCAACTAAAAGAACGACTGCAAAATTCAGAAGATAAAGAATTTCCTGTTGAAGTAAGCAAGATTTTGAAAACTATGTTGAGTTGTTAAATGTCGAGAATGTATCTCTTGACACTTATCTTGAAATTGATAGTAACCTCTTAACTACTGACTATCCTACAGACGAAGACATTCTAAGGAGTGTATCAAGCATTACAGATAAAGAAACCTCCGAAAAAAGCGATGAAGAAATTGTGGAGCAACCGTCACACAAACAAGTTTTACAAGCATTCGAGACATTAAAGAATTATTTTATGTCTCATGAACAAACATCCGATAAGACGTATATGTTCATTAATAAAATTCAAAAATCGTATGAACAGTTGATAACGGATTTCTTTAAAAAAACAATTTAGTTATGCAATTGTTTTATGTTCCCATGTACAAGTACACATTTAATACCTATACATATATAGGACAATTTTTGTTTAATTTCATACATATACATATAGTACATATATATATCCTAATGCATGTAATTTGTATTTTCAGTTTGTTTTTAAATCATTTTTTTATTTATTTTATATAATATTGTTATTACATATTATGCTTTATAAATATATACATATATTGAAAAGTAAATTGTGAATTTTCTGTAACTCAAATTTTCTCTAACTCGAATTTTATTTGGGGATTTAGGTGGTTCGAGTTAGGGGAGTTCCACTGTAATTCTTATTTTCCATAAAATTTATTCGTAACCTTTCCTATTGTCGCGGGTTGTACCATCAAAGCTATCTTATTTATTGTTTTATATTCTTACATCGACTTGTAAATATTTCTTGGGTATAAGAAAAATAATGATAGAAAATACATACACTGCAAGAACTAAGAGAAAAGCAAAATTCGTATACCAAACTCAGTTTTAGGTGTGCTATTTCAGAGCGTAGAAGGATTCATTACTATATATTCGAATATACGAATCCGACGATGACAGATGTGGCCTGAAATATAAATGTGCATTTGCATCCACGTTAGATGCATGTGAGACAGCATCGTATATATCCAATCCAGATTTCACTTAACGTGATATAACAGACAAAGTGATATAATACTAATAAATAAAAGCTCAACAAAAGTGTATCGATGTATTTAGAATATAAACTATATAATTGGTGAACCATATGTGTCAGCAATTGATTTTAGTTAAACTGGGGGTATAGTGTGAGGATAAAGCCTTCTATTCATAGATAGAAGGCAGTTTTATCGATCTTATCATTATTAACGCTGATGCTAGTTCTAATAATAATGTCAGCAGGTATAAATGCACTTAAATATATAAAAGAAATGGCCTTTGCAACGGTAAAGACTCTCAAAGTAGCCTTAATGAGAAATAGAAAATGATTTGCTAAAATTACAGATAATACCGTTTACAAATCGAAACAAAACTTGGAAGTTTTTTCCAAAAACAGGTGGCAAATTAAAATTCGAACATGATTGTATCCACTTCCATTTACATAAACCAAAGGTATTAGATTCCCCAGCGTCCACAGCTGATTTAAACCAGCTTATTTTAGCATACCGAGTCAAGAATCGCTAAATCCGAAGCTTGTTCGAGAATTTAGTAACACCTAAGACAGCATTGCCCATTTCTGTAATATTATTACCAATATACATACATATATTATAAAAATTTACAACATGCTTATTGTTATCAATAAATAAGAAATAAATAGGAAGAAGACAGGATTTTGAAGGGATCAGACCATTATTATTACTTCATATGTTGCTCCTTCCTCTTCCAAAATTTTTTTACATACCCTGGCTGTATACATACTTTGGGTCGTTATCTAGGAATTTTTAGCCTACAATGCGACCTTCTAACGACAATGTGTTACTTTTCAGGACATTCAAATACTCGTCTTTTCACGTTTTGAAGCTATTTTTACGACATCATTTGTTCTTGTACCGGCAAAATAAACCGACTATTACATTTCCACTCCCGAATTTCGTCAAACGCATTTAACAGATTTCCTTATGGCGTTCGCCTTGTCAATGGCAACGGAAAAGTCTACGTTTAGGGCCGAAAATTTCGAATTTTGACTCGTCGGTCAATAACACCCTCACTCGTCTAGTGTCCAATTTCTGTGTGCTGTCGCCACACTAATCGCTTTTATGTGTAAACAGGTTTTAGTAATACACAGTTGTTTTTTTTTCTGGAATACCTCAAACGCTCAAACATTGCGAAGCGTTATTTTAAAATTAATTGGTTGAAAAGTCCCGAGCCTAACAAAGAAAACACGGTTTTTTTGGTTCAAAATTAGCTTTATTCATCAACGTAATCTCCATCAAGAGCAACGCAATCATTCCAGCGCCGCTCTAATATTTCAATACCACTTTTGTAGAACGATTTATCTTTTGCCTCAAAATAGGCCTCAGTTTCAGCGATAACCTCTTCATTCGTGCGAAATTTCTTACCGGCGAGCGTTTTTTTGAGGTCTGCGAACAGCCAGTAGTCGCTGGGAGCCAAATCTGGCGAATACGGTGGATGTGGGAGCAATTCGAAGTTAAATTCATGTAGTTTTGCCATTGTTTTGATTGACTTGTGACACGGTGCGTTGTCTTGATGAAATATTTTTTTTCTTTGCCATATGCGGTCGTTTCTTTGCAATTTTGGCCTTCAAACGCTCCAATAACGCTATATAATATTCACTGTTGATGGTATTTCCTTTCTCAAGATAGTCGATGAATATTACACCACGCATATCCCAAAATACCGATTGTTGTGATTTCGGGCGCTTTGGACGAGGTTCACCAGTTGCTGTCCACTCAGATGACGATCGTTTTGATTCCGGAGTGAAGTGATGGATCCATGTTTCATCCATTGTCACATATCGACGCAAAAATTCCGGTTTGTTACGTTTAAACATGGCCAAACACTGCTCAGAAGCATCAACACGTTCTTGTTTTTGGTTAACAGTGAGCAAACGCGGCACCCACTTTGAACAGAGCTTTCTCATAGTCAAATGCTCATGCAATATAAAGCCAATACGCTCTTTTGATATCTTTGCGATGTCAGCTAACTCACGCAACTTCACTTTTCGATCATTCAAAACGATTTTGTGAATTTTGTTGATGTTTTCTGGTGTTACCGCCTCATTTGGACGTCCACTGCGTTCTGCATCATCGGTGTCTCTACGACCACGTTTGAAGTCAGCAAACCAACGTTTTATTGTTGTTTCTGATGGAGCGGAGTCACCATAACACTTTTCAAGCCATTCCTTCGCTTGAACGGTATTTTTTCCCATCAAGAAGCAGTGTAAGATTAAAAGACGAAATTGTTTTTGATCCATTGTTTTGAAAATAACAAAAGTAGCGCGACTCTTAGCACAATAACTCGCAAACTAATGAATAGAATATCATGAAATTTTCTCAGCTGTCTTTTGAAGGTTAGTACTAACTGAGAGAAAGGTGACTGCAATAAAACTAGCGTCATCTATGTGTTAGGCCCGGGACTTTTCAGCCCATGTGTTAAATAAACGCTTACCCTACTTAATACCATTTTTAGTATACAGATGCATAAAGTGAATAAGATTGTTTCCGCATATAACTGTATTCGCCATGAGGAAACCGGTTTGAATTTTTGTTTAAGCACGTGATACCGATAGAACGTGTGCAGCGCCGACTTTACTCATATATATTCATTACTACCAATAACCCAAACCGACGGATAAAAAGAAAAACTACAACCACGAAATAATACTTTTCGAAGAATATTTCGCTTGTGCATCGAAAAAATTAGGAAATGTCATAAAGTTTATATTCTTTCCGTCTCTGGAAAGCGAAACCTAGTTCCGAACTTCTGAGTAATCCATGAATACAAGGCTCGACTCTGGTACTGAGTTTAAGTGCCGTATGTTTATACGTACAAATATATACATGAGTACATATATGTATGTATACAGTTTCCACTACACTAGATATAAATATATATGTCCTTTAACTAACAAAAGTAGAAGCTTCTTCCTCTACGCTTAGAAGAAACGGGAAATAAACACAAGGTATGTGGCACAAGCGTACCATGCAGGAACAAGATAATTTTCGACTTCTTGACTTAATAATAACTTTCCACGAATCATCTGAACGAAGTTTTCACATAACACAAATAGCTTTTTACGTACAATAAAGTTGGAATAGCACTCGTACGATAGTAGAAATAGAATGTAGTAGTACATACATACATACGCAGTTCTAGTCTGACTAAATTTTATGAGCGCATAGAGGAAAAGTAATTTGAATAATTTGTACGTGAAACGAATTGCGTCGCATATTATAACATTCTTCGCAGTCAATAAACCAACTTCTTTGATCTATAAATCATCTTCAAGCTAAAGGCATCAAAGCTTGCTTTAAAGTATTTTCATAACCTTGCGTTTATATTTATATACATACATAGAACAAACAGAATCTATCATAAATTGAAACCATAAAGTCACCAACTATCCACCGTGCTACGCTATTTCTGACACGGTACTATAGCTACCAAGTCTATCGGGATACCACAGCCGTCCCCATCATCGTAAGTAATCAATAAGTAGTAGAGTATAAATAATAATACATCAAATATTCCATAACACCTACTGTTCTGCGAAATACACTAGGGTGACAGAATAAAATAGACACCTACTAATTAAAAAAAAAAAGATTCTATTCTCGTTATATATACAAAATATTTTAAAATGTTTAAATTAGACTAATATTTTGTCGATCCACCTTTACTTCCGTGAAGTGGTGCGAGTCGTCGTGGCATAGAATCTATTAAATGATTAACGGTGTCTTCTGGAATATTTAACCACTCTTCTGTAACAGCTGCCACGAGTTCTTCCTTATTGCTGGGTTTTCGGGGTCGTTCCGCCATATTTGTCTGGATTATGTGCCAAACGTTCTCTATCGGATTCATGTCTGGTGATTGGCCTGGCCATGGTAAGATCCCCTGTTCCTCTTTCCATGTGGTTGTTGTTCTTGCTTTGCGGCAGGGTGCTCCATCCTCCATAAAAGTGGCATCTTCGTTAGATAAAATGGCGTTGTCGAATATCGGTAGTAGTCCTTCTGTTAATATTTTGCCGCATTTAAATTTCCGTCGCAGTTTACTAATTTTCCACAAAACTTGACGTTGTAAAGCAAGAATAAAATGTAAGAACTCAATAATCTTACAGTCTTACGAAAATTTCTTGTGCGAAAGAAGCTTTTTGTTTGATTTCTTATCGCAATCGCATGCTTGTACTAAACGTTATGTGAAACAGTTCCACCAACGTTCAACAAAGATAGCCAACATATTTAGTTATTACTACTAATTTTTTAGAGTTTTTGAGACACGACCTAAATAGAGTAATTCCATTTGCGAAATAAGCATGGCACAATTTTTGTATTCGCAAAAGAATAGTCTTTGATACAACGTACATATACTGCGTATGAAATATATCTAGAATTCTGCGGTTAATTTCAGTAAACAAACTGGAAATGTAAATCTAAAAGTTGATATTAAAAATCGTAAAAATATTCTCGTTCGCGACTTTTAATAAGAGGATTATCTCCACTGTCAGAAAGAATTAATATAAATCCTCGGTAAAACATGGCGTCCATTTTCATATAGCTACCCAACTAAATCTCTCCCGTCTTACGTACGTTTCCAGTGGAATGCTTCCAATTAACCACCGCAGGAATGTTGCAGTGACATCGACAACTAGATACGTTCAACCTCACGGTACGAGGGAAACGTGACCATCAATCTACTTGTCCTGGCTGCACTGCAAAGCGAATTACCTCTTTCTTCGTCGAGTACAAAGCGTCACGGTGAAATCGGTCCCCGAGAAGTGTATTTTAATTAAAGCGCTCAAACAAAGTCATGACCAACGTCACCGCTGGAAGATGCATTGTCCCTTTATAAGACGTTATTTACACGTCTCGCCGGCCGTTATGGAAGAAAGAGACGAACACATTAAGTTAGAAGTCCATAGTGTTCATATTGTATATATGTAGATTTATCACGTATTGTATAAATAGTGTTTACTACATACTCTGTAAGAATTGTTTGAAGTTCTTCTCTGGCATAGGAGCAGAGGTGATTTTTGAATTCGATTATTGAATAATTTCAGGACTGAATAGATTAAAATCAGTAATTGAAATATCTATTTTTTAAAGGGCCAATAAGTTACATAATGCAGGTTAAATAGATTTTTATTAATCTATGTTTGTGAACACGCAATAGACAAAATTTAAGAAATAAAAATTCCAAAACAGACTACCTCAAATAAATATCGTTGCTCATCAAATACGTCGAAGTAATGTTCTCAATAAATTAGAAAAGTATTTACGGAGTAAAGTATTTTTTCTGTATACAGCAGTTTTCCGGGATATTGTGTAAAGTAACTTATTAACTAATAAGAACTTAATATGCTTAAGCGACCTCTTCTACTCCCAAAAGTCTTTTTCAGTTCGTTTTGTCCACTACGCGAACACAACTTTCACCCTAACGGCCATGTAAACAAATAAACCTGCCGTTATTGGAGTTCAACAAATCCAAAGCACTTGCCAAAACTTACAGTTTTGGCCGCAATGTTGGCGCAAGACATTATCGACCCATACTTTTCTGTATGATAGCAGAGGTTGTACAGCATCCATTAATTCCGAGGGATATGTGATGATGATTAACAACTTTTTTACACCAGCCATGCAAAATTTTAATGGTTTAAGACGAAACACGTGGTTCCAACAAGATGTAGCAGCATCTCATACATCTATCGTTGCCAGCTATTCGTGAAATTTTGCAAGGAAAATTGATATGCAAACGCGGTGGCCGACACGTACCCCCGACTTGGCACTAATGCATTTTTTTTCTGTGAAGCTATTTTAAATCAATGGTATACAAGTCCTCGCTCTTTGAATAAATTAGAATAGAATATTCGAAGAGTAATGGTGGCTATGACGGAGAATATGTGCCGAGCTGATCTCAGAAATTTTGCCTCACATAATATAACAGAACACGTTTAGAGGACATCATTTTTAAGAAAGTAATTTCCCAAAGCCCGTAGTTTAATAAAACCAACTAAACATTTGTACATTAAACCAAGTCATTTATTACGTTCTTTTTATTTCGAAAAGAACTTTTAGGACATTTTGTATATTTATGTAGCTCCTCCTCTTTAAGAATATTTCAAAATGTTTATTCTATTTCATTTAGTTCACTCACCTTTTGGTTTGCTCATCTAACTACGATTTTTCCTTATTCAATTTCATTGCCGGAAAGGAAGTTTTGTTGGTTCTTGACGTGATATTGTTGACGATGGATAATAGTTAGAGTTGCTGTTTGTGCTATTTTCATAGTAGATATATATAGATGGAAGATTAACTAGAGACATATCAACAAATAAAGGAGTTAGACAAGACTGCTGTGTGTTGCCAACATTATTTAACATATACATATATCGACGCCATTATAAAGGAATGGAAATCGAAATGCCCTAAAGGAATACGTTTAGATCAGAACACCACCCTAAACTCCACCTTATACGCTGACGACTTAGTACTCCTAACAGAAACAGAGGAAGATCTACAGAAAGGGATATATACCTTACAAAAAATCTGCCAAAACTATGAAATGAAAATATCGGTTAAATCGGAGATATGGCTTTTCTGGGTAAATATCCAATTAGGGCAAAAATAGTTGTAAACAATACTGTACTAGAACAAGTACGCTTTAAGTAGAAAAACAGAATAAATCCGCACATATCTGTGGAAGACTCAGCAGAACGTTGAAAAACAAATCAAGAAAGAATACATGAATAAAACTTTTACAAGATGATCGCAGTGCCAACCCCCTTATACGGTTGTGAAACATCGATAACAACGAAAAAACAAGAAAGCAGAATGCAGAGACAAGAGATGACATTTTTAAGAGTGAAAGGTTGCACAAGATCTTATAGAATAAGAAATGAGATATAAGAACAGAACATCTTCGACATAAATGAGAAATAAAAAAAAGGGGAACGGACCCATAGAATGAATGCAAGGGACAAGGGTGCCAGGCCGAGATTTTATAGATGTTTAGGAAGAGAATGTGTATGCAGACCAAATAAAAGATGGGCATCGTAACAGACAAAGTACGTAACACCTGAAGTGAAGAGGAAGAAGAATCCTGTACGTCTTAATACATCATTAACGAATGAAAGAATTGTAGCGGCGACCTGTGCTAATTAAACAACAGTTGTAGACCAATGATAGCATCAAATGCTACAGCGCTTCCTCATAACAAGTTTATGACATCTTAATATTCATATCACCATTTTCTAAATAACTCCCACCGCTTTACGAATACAAATACATATTTATTTTGATTATTCTTCTGTTCATTAGGAAATTAAAGCAATTTCAAAACTTACATTATTTTAAATAATCTTAATCGATAGTCACTATGGTAAGCCGTATGTACTATCTACAAGAACGTATGCGTGTAGATATGTACGTACATTTGAACCATAATAAATGACTAAATGTGATTATTTTCACGTTACACGAGTACTATTTGTATTCTTACTAGATGTGAGCACGTAACTTGGTAACATATTATTCTTTAATTTCATCCGCGCATTATGCTACGTGATTCTTCGCGTATTCAGTGAAGTACCTTAGCCGAATCCGAGATCTTGTTATATAAGATTCTTATGACGACGTCGGCGAGTACGTGTACATCCTGTTAAGGAGTCTTTCGAGCACTGGTGCCACGTTATCTCATTCGTTGATATCGAGATCCGATATAGGAATTTTTTACGGGTTTCTCAACTTTTTACTCACTTTTTATAGACGAAAACTCTATGAAAGCTAACGATTACACATTCGGTATTCATTATATGTCAAAAGGAACGGTTAGGAAGTTACTAAACTGCGTGCCATAGGAGAATTTTGGTTGAAGTGTGTATGTGTATAATAATGTTATTATAGTATGAGATATCTATTTTACAATAGAGCAATTACGGACTATTATTTGAGACACCTTGCTCCATAGGATAAATTTAGCTTATAAATCAATATAAGGTCGAAGTACTACCACTACTTTAAATAATAACCCATTTTATGTAACCGAAACACTCTGAACGTATACAATTTAGTTAGAAATAGGTATGTACTTGAATTCAAGAAACAACAGCATTGCTTCAAATTGAGTTAAATGCTAGATCAATCAGAAATAAATTATAATTTTAACTGAGGTACATGTATTAATAGCTTACCTTCCTAGCTAAAACTAAACTCAAACCGAATTGTGGTATAAATAATGATATTTTAATCAAGCAGTATAAGAATGTAATTGAGTTTGAAGTTGAACATCCACGATAACAATATCCTGAATTCATTTTCCAAATACAATTCTGGTAACTTTACAATTGTATTTCGACACTAAAGTTAAGATTATTGGTAGTGTATTTACAGGCTAAATACATATACATATCAAATGCTACTAGATAGACATCTTCACTAATAATACTTGCTATATAAAATACAAGAGACAGGAGCGTATATGATTTTTGATATTTTATCCCACGAGAAAACAATGGACAAACAATGAAGTGAAGTTTGCTGACAGAGAAGTTGAAGATACTAACACATGGGCTGAAAAGTCCCGGGCCTAACAAAGAAAACACGTTTTTTTTTGGTTCAAAATTAGCTTTATTCATCTACGTAATCTCCATCAAGAGCAACGCAATCATTCCAGCGCCGCTCTAACATTTCAATACCACTTTTGTAGAACGATTTATCTATTGCCTCAAAATGGGCTTCAGTTTCAACGATAACCTCATCATTCGTGCGAAATTTCTTACCGGCGAGCATTTTTTTGAGGTCTGCGAACAGCCAGTAGTCGCTGGGAGCCAAATCTGGCGAATACGGTGGATGTGGGAGCAATTCGAAGTTCAATTCATGTAGTTTTACCATTGTTTTGATTGACTTGTGACACGGTGCGTTGTCTTGATGAAACAAATTTTTTTTCTTTGCCATATGCGGTCGTTTCTTTGCAATTTCGGCCTTCAAACGCTCCAATAACGCTATATAATATTCACTGTTGGTATTTCCTTTCTCAAGATAGTCGATGAATATTACACCACGCACATCCCAAAATACCGAGGCCATAACCTTTCCAGCCGATTGTTGTGCTTTCGGGCGCTTTGGACGAGGTTCACCAGTTGCTGTCCACTCAGATGACGATCGTTTTGATTCCGGAGTGAAGTGATGGATCCATGTTCCATCCATTGTCACATGTCGATGCAAAAATTCCGGTTTGTTACGTTTAAACAAACACTGCTCAGAATCAACACGTTCTTGTTTTTGGTCAACAGTGAGTAAACGCGGCACCCACTTTGAACAGAGCTTTCTCATAGTCAAATGCTCATGCAATATAAAACCACTACGTTCTTTTGATATCTTTACGATGTCAGCTAATTCACGCAACTTCACTTTTCGATCATTCAAAACGATTTTGTGGACTTTTTTGATGTTTTCTGGTGTTACCGCCTCATTTGGACGTCCACTGCGTTCTGCATCATCGGTGTCTTTACGACCACGTTTGAAATCAGCAAACCAACGTTTTATTGTTGTTTCTTGGAGCGGAGTCCCCATAACACTTTTCAAGCCATTGCTTCGCTTGAACGGTATTTTTTCCCATCAAGAAGCAGTGTAAAATTAAAACACGAAATTGTTTTTGATCCATTGTTTTGAAAATAACAAAAGTAGCGTGACTCTTAGCACAATAACTCACAAACTAATGAATAGAATATCATGAAATTTTAACAGCTGTCTTTTGAAGGTTAGTACTAACTGAGAGAAAGGTGACTGTAATAAAACTAGCGTCATCTATGTGTTAGGCCCGGGACTTTTCGGCCCATGTGTTATTCGAGCTTTAAAATTTCACAGATTCCTCTTACATGAAAAAAGAAAAGACTGCTGAGATGAAACAAGTTATTAAATGCTTATCAAAAATTTAGATTTAAAGTATAAATTCATTTTCCAGATTTCTTTCTCATTCAAAATGATAAACGCAACAGATTAGGAATATTCCAAGGAACTAAGCAGGAATATTTAAATCTTTGAGGAGTGGTAGTATTACTTCAGAGATTTATTCTGCCTGACATCTAAACACAATATCTGATGCGTGTTTAGAATCAAAAGAGCATTAGAGCAGTGCATCATCCAGTCGAAAATTATATGCACATCCCCAATTTTAAATGCACTTTTCATAAAATCCTCTCTTTCACGTTGTATCAGCAATTATAGCGATATAAAATAAAATGTGCGGTGTATGACTTGAATGAAATGATGTACATGGATACCATATGTACTCACTTTGATGTTCAAAATTGTATTTAGTTATTGTATACACGTATACATCAACGCTGTGTAAGCTCTATAATTGGTCTATAGAGTGAACAATAGAATTTCCATTGAGCGATATCGTCTCATTACACTGCCATTGTACCAATTGCTAAATACATGTGAAACCATTCAGAACAATTGGATCAATAGCTTTATGTGTTAGTTCTTTGTCCACCTAATAAGCAAAAGCACCACGCCCACGTAAGCAAAATGATAATTCGTTTTATTTCTCTTTAGAAACCAATATTAATTCTACCAATGGTAATATTCATTCTTCCAGAAACTACTAGTACAAACATCTATATTATTTTTAGGAGATTTTATCTTTAGTTAAAGTTGGTGTGTGTACTCATATAATTTGAGTTTAGTGCGCAGAATCTAAGCGAGGCTTGCTGGAACTAGTGCAATATCTTGCATTATCTTATTCCCCAAATTTTATTATATTGCGCCTGCTATCAAGGCTAGAAGGTATGAGAAAGATAACAATATAACTTCAGTTCGTTTCGATTCTGTGTCCGTCGACTAAAGAATAAGAGTATATATGTAAGTACGTGAAGACATTATACAAAAGATTGTTGTTGAATTTCTTACTAGCAAGATGTAATTTTAATTTTGGAAAAATCTGGAACATATTATTTTAACCGAGTTTCATAACAACAGTGTTATGAACAGCAGTATTATCCTAATGGAAAAATATAAATGGTATTTCAGTAAATAACGTACCTATATGTATGGTATTTATTCTTCATAATTGTCCATGGTGTTAGCTATTTCAGACACTCTAATTTGACGGTGATTCAAAATACCATCGATAAACTTTTACCCATTCCTGGTGATATAGCACTTTGTAGATATTCATTGCAAGGCTTAACTCGTAAACTGCTTCTGCCTGGTTACAATTCGTTGTGAATTTTTTATATCAATATGAATTTCAGTAAATAACGTACCTTTTACCCATAAAGATTTACAATGATAATGGCACAAATGGTCAAAACTATTCATTTTAATAAGTACAGTCATCACTTCCACTTAAAAAAAAACTGTCAGAATTTCAAAAAAAGGTTTACAAAAACGGCCAAAGTATTCTGTGGTCTTATATCGCTCTCATACAAACGTTGTGAAATGACAGAAACAATATTGACATCAATGTGGGGGTCTTTGACAAAATTTACCTTTCAGAAGTACACATTATTTGAATTTCATATCTCGTTCGAAAAACGTATACATTAGGCCCCCTATAAAGTAATTCTATTCACTTTGTTTTACTTATATCTCACGTCATTTATCTATCCTTCCACTTTTTTCGACAGAGGGCGACATAATTATGACGTAATCGGACCAATTTTGACAGCAGCAGTTAATTACATAAATTACTGTGTTTAACATACGGCAAGTTATTTAGTCCCGATGTATATCTAAAACTGTAATCAAGGTTTCTTGACCCTAATACTATAACGTAACGTCGTTATAGCTGTGCTAGCATAAACTTATTTCACTAATACCCGCATTAAGATTCAACACCTTTACTAAAAATTTTCACGTATAGAATTGTAATTTACATGTAAACCAGTGTAAATAGTAACGTTATTCAAAAAGTTTGGAAGAGTAGATGTACATCTTAGGTTTCCATTGACACTATTTTCTAAACACAGTTATGATTCTTCTATTCGTAGTTGTATACATCAAAGCTAACAATCAGACAATATCCTACCTTTTGAAGAATAACGTTAGAAGACCTCTAATCGTGAAACCGTAAGTGTTAACAAACTGTAAGTAATTGCAGAACAGGAACAAACATGATAAAAGATAACATAGACAGAGTTACACAAGCGATATATTACAGCAACGAATAATATAAAATTTACAGATATACATCGAAGTAACTTTTAAAAAATTGCTATTGCATATAGTTACGCCATTATAGGATAATAAATTACATAAAAGAAACTTTATCTAAAAGGAATTAATAAAATACATTCATGCTCCATAGGCCGATCTCGAATTCAAATTACAGACAATGCTGTAAAATAGTAATATTTAAAAAGTTACGTACATAAAAAACATTATATCTAATTTTGGCGAATTTTTCCTAAATAGGGCAGAAAGAGTGAGTTTTGAAAACTAGATCTGATAGAATAAATTTGAAGACATTTTTGGATTAGGCACCCCAGTTCATACCATGATATTTATATTCTACAAATTGTCTGTTTTGTTCACAACTATTATAACAGTTTTGGTAAAACCAATGTTAAACATAATTTTAATACTAGACTTCAAAACCACGTATTGCCATTACAGCATAATACTAGTCTTTATCAAGCCAGGCTTCATTGCGGGGTTGTGTTCTGTTTACTAATTAGGCTGCATTTTTGAAATCTATGAATAGACATTCAAAAGAGAAGTACAGAAGTATCTGATGCAAATTAGTTACTACAGCATCGATGAATTTAGACACTTTTTGTAGAACTGCTCATATGTTCTCGTATTTTGTTACTAGCTGGGTTCGTTGATGCACGTGACAGATTATTTCATGATCAGTCTGTTTATCAAAAATACTTTTGATCGGAATAATATTTGTTTGTGTATTTAATTTTTTTAAATATAATGAATAAATATACATATATGTATACATATTTTTGAAATAAATAATTATTATTATTAGTTTTTCCTTTCCCTAATAATAATTCATTTTTTATTGAATTAGTTTCAGCTAATTTAATCGAAATTTGTCATACCATGTATTCCTCACCAAATGAAAACAATTCTTAAGCATTGTATTGTTATAGCGTGAATTATTTTGCGGAACCCATTCTTTTTGAATAACGAGCATAATTATGGCAATTGCACATCAAAACAAGCGAATACCTGTGAATCATCACACCCACCAGATGCTGTTAATACTAGTGTACGAACAGCACAACAACCGTTTTTAGTAGTTCGCGATTACGGTAATTTGTTGTTTTCTCTTTTTACTGTTCCATGTTTTACAACTGTAATTTAATATTTCAGAGTTTTAAAGCAGTTTTTGCACTTTTAGTATTTGAGTGCTTATTTTTGGTGTGGTCTAAATTGTTGCCTATTTTGTGAATTATCACACTAGATGGATCTGATTTTTGTTTGTGTATACATCTGCAATATGTTGTTAATGACAAATATTAAATAATCTACCGGAGTAACATGACACATTGAAATTTGCAATTACAACCAGCATCCTACAATATTCTTAACAAAATAAAATCCATGTTATTTCATGAACCACAATTCTGAATATGCTGACTAGACTTAATTTCTTTTTCTTTTAGGTAATTGTCTTTTTTCCTAACACACAGAGTACTCCTTAACACAAACTTTGTTTAATCCCCGTGTCATAATCAAGTTTACTATTCTTGTAAAATATTGCAGCTGCAAACGTACCTTAAAAGTTACAAAACTAACGTAATTACCGACTAATATTACTTATGGGAATAATGTAGGGAGATGAAGAAAAAACCTAATAGAAATGATTGATGCCAATAATACTTAGGTAAACGTAGAAACAAAATAAAACCAAAAATTTATCAAATTTCTCTGGAGACGATTTAGATATACTCCGTAAACATAAAAGATATATTCAACGAACGCTAGATTAACAACCACTACAGCTGCGGTCTCTACCTAACCATTAAATATTCGAGCGTCATCAAAAAAAAAAAAAAAAAAAAACGAAGAGCCAGTAGAAAATTATCCCCTTGCCCTAAAAACAAGTTCGTAAAACTTTTATGATGTCGTATATGTACTAGTAGCGACCATAAGTCGATACAGACGTATCTCGAGAGTGTTCCGAATTTGATAACGACCGCCGCTTGAGTTTAACATACGGATGGATCTCCTTCTCGACGATTCGATGCGTGCCTTCACCAAGCAATAAACGAATGTATTAATAGTTTGGAATTATTCCCGATAGAAAAATGATTTACCTTCTTCAATAATAAAAATCGACTATAGGATGAGATTATAATACACACAAACATGATAGGTTTCTTTTTATTTGTTGACATTATCACGGAATTGAGAGGTTTCAGTTTTTGTACACTTATCCTTAATATTTCACTTGTTTTAGTAAGTTTTCCACCTTTAACTTAATGTACAGGGTGGCGCAGGGGAACGGGAAATTTTGAAATAACGTCATTTCCACGAATAAATTCATAAAACTAGTAATTTATTAACGAATGTGCATGTATGCAGCATGCCATTTATGTTTTTACAATCAAGATGTCCAAAAGTGTCTCTTTGCTATTTTAAAGATGACATCGGAAAGATGTCATCCCATTCGGCGTTCACACTCTAACAGCCTGTTACGAAAACTCTGGAATGCGCGGTGTAGCAAATCTTGGGGAATGGCAGTGATTTCTTGTTGAATGTTCTCCTCCAGTTCATGGATTGTTGCAGGTCGTGTACGGTACACCTTGTCTTTAACATACCCCTACAGGAAGAAGTCGCACACACTAAGATCAGGGGATCTCGCAGGCCATTCAATGTCACCGTTACGTGAAATAATGCGTCTTCCAAACAATTGACGAACTGCTGCTATCGAATGTCGTGCAGTGTGTGACGTGCCTCCGTCCTGTTAACACCGCATGTTTTTCATGTTAAGGTTAAGCTCGTACAGTCTCGGTGTAAAGAATGTTTGAAGCATTTCAGCATATCGAGCGGATGTTACTGTTGCTGCACTACCATCCTCACGTGCAAAAAATACGAGCCGATAACACCATGACATGATACAGCACACCATATTGTGACCTTGTCGCTATGTAGTGGTCGCTGGTGTAAGTCACAAAGATTGTCCTGAGCCCAATAACAAAAATTCTGTTTGTTTACGAAACCGTCCAGGTGGAAATGGGGTTCGTTGATATCCATATGTTACCAACGAAATTCGCGTCCTCGTTAATTTTAGCCAATATCTGCCTACTAAACTCCATACGTGACGCTGGGTCTCGTTCGTGTAATTGTTGCACAATCTGCAACTTATAGGGATGGAAATGCAATTCGTGCAGTATTCTTTGTAAGCTTCGTCGCTTAATCCCTAGCGCAGATGCATGCTGTCAAACGTAGCGGCGAGGACTTGTCTCGATTGCAGCTCTAACAGCTTCGACGCACCCACGTTGTAATCGCATGCGCAGATGGAATACGTCCATGACGTCCAACCTGGTAATGTCGAAATATTCTCTGCGCGGCAGTCGCACTATCACCATTTTTATAAAACGCTCTCACAGCTACTGCACGTTCCGCACCAGTCCAACGATCCATGATTACTAAATGGCAATGCGTTCACAACAATTGTGCGACGTTACAAACAACTGCCGGCTCTACAGTGCTGACAACTGTAACGTTCAAAATTTCCCGTTCCCCTGCGCCACCCTGTACTATAATTTACCCTGAAGTAAGTGAAAAGTAAATAAATTCAACTCCATATGGATCAAAAATACGTGAATGTGAAATACATTTATGCAGACTAATATAGGAGAAAGAGCTTCGTAGATTGACAAAGCATCGCAGAATAACAAAAGATTCCTCGTGAAATTTCCTTAACGGAGAAGATAAATCTAGTGTTCGTTGACGATTTCAAGCATTGAATAACAAAATTTATGCATTTCAAAGTTTCCTTTTCTAAAAATCTATATTATTTCCTATTCGGCAGTGAGATGACTTGCACATTGAATTTCTGATTCTGAAGGGAGAGTGTTTTGTGCAAGGATTGTATAATAAATAACTGTATTAAGGAAGAGAATACAATTGTATTGCATTCGATAAAATTATTTCTCGACATAATCCCCATGTAGTTCTATACACTTGATTCAGCGATGTTCCAACTTCTTTAAACCATCCAAATAATGAGATTTGAAGAATTTTACTATTTTCTTAAGTTTGGAGAAAGGAGTCCAAAATGGGGCATCAATTCGTACCGTGACTGGACCAGTTTTGTTGATGAGTCTGCCAGGGCGTTATCGTAATGGTAGAGACATATCATCCATGCATATCCTATAATTGTCCTTTCCTTTTTCAAGTGATCAATTGCGAATCCCAAAAAAATGTCGCCACAACTTTCACGGCTGATGAAATCGTCTTCGCCCATTTTAATACGACGGAAAAAGACTCATTTTACCGACTGACCATTGGTTCCTGGCATGTAACATAGTTATGTATCGACGTCGCAACTACACTCACATAACGCTGTAGAAATCTACTCATATTACGTTTAAATATGTTGCAACATTGCTTTGAAATTATCACGCGATTTCAGGTATTCGTCCGCTCGCTCCAGAATATTATCTGGGATTCCGCAGGGTTCTAATTTCGGACCATGATTCTTTAATGTTTGTTTTTCAAGTGATTTGCTCGACAAATAGCAGATGATCTCAAAATTTGCAGTGTTATCGATTTAATAGTCGATTATGTTAACTTACCTTACCCTTATTAATGATTAGTGTACCGTGAATGGTATATCTTTAAATATAGGCAAATGTTTAGTGATCTCTTATATCAAACACTCTACACTCTTCAATCTATATTCATTACAAGAACAGCGACGGTAAAGGATTTAGGAGTATTTTTTGACTCAAAACTAAGCTTCTCTGATCATATATCTTTCTGTTTCTAAATCATTGGGTTTCCTGATAAGAGCTTGTCGTGCTTTCCCTGACATCTCGGGGGGGTAAGGACGCTATAGTATGCCCGTGTTCAATCCAAATTGGAATATGCCAATTTGATTTGGTATGCTTACTGCACATATCAAGCCATTTCTATAGGACGTGTCCAAATGAAATTCCTCAAATTTCTTAACTATACCCTGATCGTAGTTCAGATTATGTTACATTGCTACAGAAACATAATTTTAGTTCATTGGAAGATCGTCCCAATAAAGATATTCCAAGATTTTTATTTAACCTACTACTATCTAATGAAATCGATTCAGCATCATTGCTGGCTTATGCGAATTTCTGAGTACCACCACGTTACATGCGACCGGTTGATTTTCTCGTAACTTTTAAGCGTAATACAACTGTCTTGTCGAAATCACCTACATATGTTCCATATGGTCACCAACTTTAATAGAATATACTTAGTATTTATTTAGTTTTAAGATTATGTTTACTTTTGTAAAATGTACTGTATAGCGCAGAAATCTTGTTGATTTACTACGCATAACTATTACACTATGTAATCAATGTAACTCCACTAATTGTTCGTGTATTGTAGTAAGTGTAAGTGAAATTGGTATCTGATAAATTGACAACAGACGCGGGGCCTATTTCGCCGATAGCTTCCTCAGATTCATTTTCTCGTGAAGCACGTTTAACATACGAGATGCTTACGATATTAACAATCTCCTTAATCTTCACCCAGTAGCCTGCTAACACGATTCCATGAACTTCATTGGTCATAAAGTCCATAATCGCCCCAGTGGGATGATCTGTAAGCGTGACGTGATCTTATCGAGGATAGATCACGTCACGCTTAAATTCATTTGACCAGTATCTCATCCTTAAATCCCCAACTTATCCTTGACTTCTGTACACGTTTTCCATACAAAAGATGTAACCGAATCACTGACCTGTTTTATTCTTTTTTCCGTGATTCCGCAACTACATGAACATGCACATTTTCAATAGTTCTCACAACAACACTTTGATATATCTCTTCGAAATCTTGATAAACGTCGACTAAAGGATAGCATTTGAAGTCGGTAGTGCAAATTTCGACGCAAATCTCCACCTGCGTTCAAACACGGCTACTTCTCGTACCAACACGTATATAAATTTTTACATTATTAATTTGCTTCGCGTGAGTAATTTGCGCAGTGTGGACGCACTTTACTTTTTTTTTTAGTTTATTTTATCACAACTGCTTAAACGTCATTTGTTAAAGCCTACTTCTTCATTATTATTTATTATATTAAGACATTTATCACGTAAAAGATTATAAAGACGGATGTTACGCCTGTTTCTTATGACTTTGACGTCATTCTCGGTCGGCTTTTCTGCTACCACACGCTTTTATTGCATTCGTTGAACATCTGTCCCACGTACAAGTAACATATGCGGCCACAGCATGCACTCCGCTCCGTTTGCGTTCGCTGAAGGCAGTCGGTACATCTTGTCTGAAACATCCGCTTAAAATGTGCTTTTACTCTAGGTATTCGGATAAATCCTATATATAGAAACCGTAATTAACTAGCGACCGAACATCTGACGCGCTTTTCTTTTCATACAGGCATGGACTCTTGTGGAACAGCCATTCCACGATTAAATGTCTGATATGTTCTATAAAACTGGAACAGCTAATATATGTAGAAAAGAAAGCTGTCGTTTTGATAAAATGTAAATATTTGAATTCAGAACCTTTAGTAATTGACACTTAGTTAACTGAAACTCTATCTATTGGTTTTTCGTTTGTATCATCTGAATAGATTATCATTATTCACTGCATTTGCAAAAATTGTGACTGCAGTGAATAATGATAATCTATTCTTACGTATAGTTATGAGAAATCAGAAGTGTTAAAGTATTCGTGCAAAGCACATAGTTATGACAATCCCAAGATCTACTTGGAACTGTACTGGATTATTCGTGAAGACACAAAGAGTATTCATTGACAATGAACGATGCACTCAATCAGTGAGTTCGATGGCGGGCTTGTCTAAGCAGTCTTTAACATAACAAACGTTTTGCTTAC
The DNA here is from genome assembly GCA_023509865.1 of Trypoxylus dichotomus. Lineage (NCBI taxonomy): Eukaryota > Metazoa > Arthropoda > Insecta > Coleoptera > Scarabaeidae > Trypoxylus > Trypoxylus dichotomus. Next base: position 3,552,751 of record CM042078.1, read on the forward strand.
TTTCAATGATGATTTTTCTAAACGAAAACCTGTTTACTCTCAACCACAAGACCTCTGTTTGTTGTGTGTGCAACTTAAGGATAAATTGTGCTGCACAATAGCACTGGTCATTATTTCTTTTAAGCTAATACAAATCTTAACCTTCATATAACATTACATTTTTGTTATAGCTAAGGTATTAGTTTTGCGCAATTTTCATTATTTCCTACATGAAGGATAGCAACCATGAATGATTCTATTTTTCTGACAAGAAAATATGAATAATTCCAGGCACTTTTTTAATCTCTCAATTTAACTCGTGAAACTACAAATGTAAACATGTGCACAAACTCATCAGCATTTATGACAGTTTGTTTTACACGCTATAACGGACATTTTCTAAAAATATTGTCACGCCAAAATCTGTTGATTTCTAACCGTACCTTTATTCTAAGGATACAGCAGTTATCTCAGCAACTGCCTCAGTATACTCCTATTGTTTCTTTTTTCATTATTTCAAAGTATCAAGTGTGATATTTACCTTGCAATTTATTTTAAAACATTCATCTTAAGTTTGTAATGGAAAGACAGAGATCTTTCGGAATGTAGTATAGAATAACTAGTTTATCATCAAGACCAATAGGCCCCCTCCCATCCTCTGTTGATTTTTATGCTTTATAAAAGTTCTTAAGATGCGTAATGGGCACAATTAACGATCTTTGTTATAAATTGAAAAATTACCGAGTTGTCAGTACTTCAAGATGTACCGCCCGTCATTCGCAACGCGTTGTAGCTGGAGACCCTTCTGTTAACCTGCGACGAGAAAATTGAAAAACTTTCGGGAATCGACCCAAAATTCACATAACTACCTTCGACAGGCGCAATTATTTTCCCTTATTTATTAACTCTCGTAAAACTGTTACACCAAAATGAGAGAACGGCTTTAATTCACCCTCTACTTCAACATCTCAGGCTAAATTTTATTGGTACGCCTACCGTTTCAGATGTATTATTAATTGAGGTTTGAATATAGAAAGCCCTCCTTTGAAAAGAACAGATAGTTGTAATAAACGTTAGACACTGTTATTTTCATTTATTACGGTGGTGTGTTATTTGTACAATTCTCTTTTTCTGTAACTCCTTGGAAAATGAATATGATTTGCAAATGCATTAGAACGCTAAAAATATGTAGGAATAATTACTATCTCAGTGATATTCATGAAATTGAAAGCTTAAATTAAAGAAGCGATTTGAATAATCTTGAAATTTATTGAAGTATAAGAAGCTAATCTCCCTCTTTTTAATTTTATCAAGATTTATTGTACAAGGTCCACTTTATAATTCATTAACATTGTTTACGACGGATAAAGAATTGTAAAATAAAGATCCCTTCTTCGTAAACCTCTTTTAAAAACAGAATTAAACTATTTTAAATTTTTCAGCAAACACTCTTAAATTATGCTGCCTAAAATTTGTATTCACTGACAAGGTTGCGTGTTCAATTAGAATTTGTTTTAATGACACACGCGACTAGCGTAAAGATTTCATTAACTACCTTATTAAAGACAATAGGTTTATGGTATAGGACTTAAATGAAATGCCTTAACTCCACTCTAAGCTAACATATTTAGGAAACACTTCTTAAGAGAACATGTCAGTATATGAATTTTGGACGTAAGCTGTATATTGGTTTTTTATATTAAATAGTGACTATTTATATTTACTTACGTGTTGACAAAAATTTTTTAATTTTTGGAGGAGAAGTTTTGTAGATCCCATATTTCTTTTGAAAGAAAAAAAATGTGAGTTAAGAATGAGAATATGTTCCAGTAAGGCCAAGGGATGACTTGCTTAATGCGACTATAAAAATATTTACCCTTAGACTAAGATACTCATTTGCTTCTAGTTACAGGTGTTTAATTTTAGTAAACATATCGTATTTTTACCAACACGTCAAAACTAATAATGTGTAACCTATACATATAGCATCAAGCAATCCATATGATCAAAGTGAAGACAAATAGGATTTCGACTATTATTACAACACTTAGCTAGCCGTTTATTACATGCGGCTTGTTACGATTTCTTTCAGTTTCCCCAATCAATCAAAAAAGAAACCAATTTGAGTTTTTCTACCAAAAGCTGAAAATATTCAAGAGCATTAATTATGTAATGTTCTGATACAAAAATTTGTAGAAATGACGACCTCCAAAATGTGTTTATTGCTTCTTCCTTTAGAGTCTAAAATAAGGTGATGTACCTAAATCTTGTCACAAGTGTGTTGGTAATTGAATCCTTTGATGATAGCAGCACAAATGTTCCTATATTTTAGTTCTCTGTGAATAATGTGCTCAACATTTTCAATGCACTGCAATATATTGTCGCAAATTTCCGCGGTCGTCGTTTTCTTTTAAAGAATTTAGGTTTCGGGGTTGAAACCGCGTTGTAATTACATGAGTCCCCCGATGCTTGAGTCTCAGTTACATCGAGCTTCTTCTGGACTGTTCCACGTTGTTCGTTTACTCTGAGAAAAAAGACGATGTGCGTACATTGGTTGGCTGGACTCCTTCGATCCGTTTTCTTCCAACGTCTTCCTTCGTGGAACTTGCTCGGGACTTATGATCCTCATATTAGGTACGCAAAGCCGTCATCCTGTACTTCCTAGGAAAGACCATGTGCATACATTGGTTGGCCGGACTGTTCTTCGATCCGTTCTATTCCAGTGCCTTCCTTCTTGGAACTTGCTCGAGACTTCTGGTCTTCATCTTAGGTGCTCAAAGTCTCCATCCTGGACTTCCTGACAAAGATCATGTTCGCTCGAGGTCCACTTGTTATAGTGCTGAAAAGGAGGGAGTAGACGGACGAGCAGCGTAGATACAGTAATGTGCGGCCAGCTTCCATGCAGCTTCATGCAACTAAAAGCAAAACGTCGGCAGACTCATGCCATTACAACGCAATTTCAACCAGGAAAGCTAAATTATTTACAAGCTTAATTGTAATGTTGTTGCCATATTAGGTCAACTAATGGTCACATAGACTAATTAATTCTGGTCTGTCCAGAAAATTTTGCACCATTAAAACAGTTGAAGGTTTTTGAGGAGGCATTCTCCACAAATCGTTGTTGTAATCGTACCAACACTTTAATTGATTTAAACGTTTGTATTATAACTAGATTTTATAGGAATACGCTGCCCAAAAGAACTATAACACTGGTTGCTCTGACGTTGTTATGAAGGACAAGCAGAAGTAAGTGTCACGATAGTAACAACTCAAAAGCTTTCGAAATTCTGTATAAATGTTGTACTTTTTTGTTAACTTCAAAAATTCGATTCATATTTATGCAAAATGTTGCTTTTTTGTATGCCTAGATATATTGTTGCTGAGCATGCAGATTAAATATATCAACTATGCAAAAATGTTTGATTAACAAATAATAACCTTGCATCACTTATTTTTCGTTTAAGAAACATAATCGCAATAATTTTCGTAGTCGTTGTCAATTATAGAAGCTTGTATTTTTCTTTTAGCTGTCATAAAACATAGGTCCAGTTTAATTACACGATCCATCAAATGATATTGTTAATCAAAATGATATTAGAAGCATAATTGAGTAATTAGTGCAACCAATATAATACTGCTGTAAAAAATAACGATTACTAAATTAATAATGCTGTCTATTCGAACTGGTTGCTTATTTATTCTATCTCTAATTCCAAATCAATAATTTTCATAATTAAATGATCATTATAGAAGTCGCTTCGTTCTTCTTTCCTAGATAAAAGGTTTTTCTTAATGTCACACAGCCACATTAATAATGAATATTGTTCCGAAAGTACAAGTTTTCTAAGTCGTAAACAGAAATAACTTTAACGATAATACATTTATAATTACATACACCATGCGGACGTCGTTCTAGAAACAAAGTCGTAATGGTGGGTTAATTTTCCTGACGTAATTCCAAATTGTCTTTTTGTGTGCTTCAAATATTAATTTCCCATGCGTTATCGGTAGTGTGGCGCACAAGTGTTCGAATAAAGAACCGTAACGGGACAATTGGATTCGCATGATAAAATTCAATTTGAATTTTCATAGTTCGCTAAAGAAGTGTAAGGCGAAGAAATATAAAGGAGCTTTTCGAAACTAATATTAAGGAATCGTTAAGATCTCTATCGCGAATGGGAAAAAAGTTCGGTTAACGTCGGGCTACGGGTTCTTAAACGAAATTTTTGTAATTACGCTTGGTGATGGAAATTTTTAAGTAATTTTCCGGCGCGAGGAAACTTTCCGTTTTCGCAGCGACATAATTTTTCTGTAATCTGGTATATACATGTTCCTAAAGTTTGTTATCTGTATCTTAAAGAAAATCTTTAAAAGCATAATATTTTTAGTTACGCTAATGTATATTATGCTCGTACAAATTATAAATAGACAAGTAGTTTAAAAGATAAACATGAAGATAAACACGAGGAGAACAAACACAATGATAGTAGCAGCAGAAGAAAGAAAACATAGCATGAAAATCGAGGAAAAAGCATTGGAACAAGTTAAAAGTTACAACTACTTAGGAACAATCATTGAAGACAATGGGAGAATAGGGAAAGAGGTAAATGAGAGGATAGGGAAATCCGCAAAAATATATAACATATTGAGAAATTCTGGATAAAAAAGAAATGCAAAAAAAATAAAGACAGAGGTGTATAAAAAACTGGTCAGACCAACGTTAACATATGGTAGTGATTCATGGATAACCACGAATAAAATCAAAAGCAGAGTTACGGCCATGGAAATAAGATTCGTAAGAAGAACAGAAGGAGTAACTAGAAGTGACAGAATCAGAAACACGACAATCACTAATAGTCTGAGTATCAAACCAGCAGAAGTGGTCATAGAAGAGAGACAACTGGGATGGCTTGGATATCTACACAGAGTGGAAGAAGATCGAATCACAAAGAGGATATTTGAAGCCAAAACAGAGGGCAAAAACAGAATAGGTAGACCCCGAAACGCCTGGAAGGAGCAGGTATATAGAACATTGGAAAAGAGAAGTATGGGATGGATTGAAGCCAAACAACTGACTCAGAACAGGAACCTGTGGAAGATAAAAATAAGAAATAAATAGACCGACACCGCAAGGTATACAGGACATAGGATAAAAAAAGTACTTTAAATACTAGGTATCAATAATAAATCATAAATATACTGACTTACCGGTTGAGATATTAGATTACAACATTACGAGGGCGAACTGAAATGTTTCCGAAACGGACAAGAAAAGCACGCTATTCGTGTGGTTTTTTATTCTTGTTTTTCGATGTAGTCTCCTCGAATATCAGTACACTTTTTCAAACGGTGCTCCAGTTTCTTCCAGCTGTCGGAAAAGTAGGATGTTTCGAGGTTTGCATAATAGCCATCTGTAGCAACGATGACCTCATTTGAGGCAAATCTCTTTCCCAGTGATTTTCTCAGGTTTGGGAATAGAAAAAAGTCACTGGTAACTAGGTCCGATCCGTCTAGTCGACGATGTGGGATGAATGAAATGGGCCATTGTCGTGGTGAAAAAGCATCTTCATCATTAAATTAAATTTATGCGTGGAATAGGAAAATCTAATAATGACAAATGGTATGCAAGGCACTTCTTGAAGTATTGTTAACAATAATTAAGATGATGATTGCAAGGACTGTGTGGATGTACAATTCACAGGTATAGCAGTAAACTCGACTCACACATATTTATTAATTATGCGGAACGCAGCGTTTCGAGAGCACGTGGGCTCTCATTGTCAACCGTGTTACCGACTGCGTAGTCAATGAGAGCCCATGTGCTCTCGAAACGCTGCGTTCCGCATAATTAATAAATTTGTGTGAGTGGAGTTTACTGCTATACATGTGAATAATAAAGATAATAATAACTGGTCGGCAATCTAGTGATATAAGGCTTGTATCTGTGGCATCGCCAGGTATTGTGCGAGTTCCGTCTGTGACGATGTGATGGCACTACATTTTTAGGCAAGTCCGGTATGGTCCCGAATTACCATGCGCTTTTGGGAAAATAATTAATAGGATTTCACGCTTTACGACGAAGGGGTGAACTCATAATACGAAATACAACACTTTACACACGCCATATATTCATTAAGGCTCCTAAGCTTATGATAAATATATGAAACCCACTAGCCCGTTTGGGTCGCTCTCTATGTTAAAGTTTGGAATTCTAAGTCACCGACTATTACACAGATGATAAATATTGTGATATGTATTGTAATTATTTCTAATCATTCTAAGGAATACAAACACGAAATAACAGATTTCAATGTTTTGGAATGGATGTATAATACATAAACCAGCATTCAGCAAAAAATTCTATTGCATAAACCTCACATTCTAAAAATAGCCAAGGTTATAAACTATAGAACAAATTACTTTAAACCAGCGTTACAAATGAAATGCAGATCTTAACATTTAAAGCGAGAATGTTGGCCAATTACAACGAAATTGCACTCTCGCTAGCGGTGACCTAACCCGATCCACTCTTGCGGTTACAACATATTTATAGTTCGAGGGGCAATCACCGAACGGCGCTCGCATACACGCACGTAACCAAAGAATAACAAATCAATCTTGCACCCGAGCAATGGCAACCGACCAATTCTAAGCGCAAATCCCGCGCTTGACTTGATCTAAATATATTTGCTTCTTGTTCAGTACCGGTTGCTGCCGCGGTCACGTTGCCTTCTGCTCTTTTAAAACACAAAGCATTCACTGCGTCATAAATATGAATGACAGTTAAATGTACCCGGCGACTATCGAAGCAAGAACATCGTTCTAGATCAACTAAGACGGCTTGAGCGGAGAAACGATCCGGTTTTTCCTTGTTAGCCATTAATAGAGAATAGTGTATATGGGCATGCAGCATTTAGTTAACAGTAATTGCCAGACTGAAGTGCAATGAGGAAGCAAATTCGTCAATACGATGTATAAACCTAAAATAGTAGTTTGTAATTTATGCAATGAAGAGATAAGGATAACTAACGTCTTATCAAATCTATTTTTAGATTAGATACCAAACACGTAAAGTTTATTTACCAATTTGATCGAATGTTTAAAAAATCACATTTAAGCACTTCATTAGCTTGTGCTCCGTAAAAGGCTGTCGTCCATCAATGAATCATCTTCTTTGGTAGACAATTTTTGTTTTATTTCACTCCGGTTTTCTTTGAAAGGAATTTAAATTAGACCGCCTATTTCTATAATTGTATTTTATCGTTTTTTTTATGTTTTATGCTATGAAATTAATGTCGCGATGAAAAAATCTTAAAATTTCTGATACATCTGTGTGGAAATACAAAAACGGCTTTAATTAATATATTACACAGACTAACTTATAAATAAATATAGCCATAAAAACTATTTATAAGAACAAATGATAGATATGGTATCAGACCGCATTATCACATAATATTAAATGGTAATTTCGTATGCTATGCATGGATCTCTAGCTTGACAATTTCAAAAAATTCGCAATTTTCTTCTGAACTGTAGTGCTAGATTGGAGAACAAACGACATTTACTAGGAAAGTAATCCATCATTCATTAATCCTAAAGGTTATTGATCCTTATTGATGCTATAAACCGCAATTATGCAGCTTTCCAGAGTTTTTCTATCCCCTTCAAAGTGGTGCCATCCACTATTCACGCACTCCTCCCAGTAGTGTTACCATTATCCAGAGCAGACAGTTTCAAGATATCTTTCAATGTTTGTGATTTCATCAATGGTCTCCAACTGGTGCTGACTTCTATTTCTCGAATAAGAGAAAGTCGCAAGTGGCCAGTGAAGTCTAGTGAGTAGAGAGGCTGAGGAGGGACAGCGATCTCATCTTTGGCACAAAACTGACGAATTAACAAAGTAGAATGAATGAACGCATTGTCGTGCTAAAGGAACAGAAAATTGTTTCGCCACAACACTGGTTTTTCTTTACGAATTTTTCCATATAATGATGTTCGGAATATCTCTAAAAATGTTAAATTTATATGGGAGATGCGTATACCAGCATGTTAGTTTGATATTAAAAAATCTGTGCACGAAAAGTACTTACATGACAGGATACCAATTCAGATAGCCTCAGGTACGTGTTAGAAATGGTACTAATATGTTCAAATAATATTTATTTATATAGATGTTCAAAGCATTGCCTTCTTGCCCGACATTTTTGGGTAATAGTAAGGAATTAACACCAGCACAAGAACTAGATGTATGTAAATACAAATAATACTCCGTATCTTGTGTATAGTTACATAAATGCCTTTCCTTCAAAAAATTACTGCTTGCAATAGTAATAGAAGCAAACATTTCTCTTTTTTAGATCTTACGGATTTCCAATACAGTTTTAGTATATTTGTTCTTCAAGTTCAGACAGCGCAGAAACTAGCACAGTTTCTCCATATAATACGTATGTAATTATGAGAATTTTTCAGTCGCCTAAAGAAAATATACCCACCGAGAGCCAGGAAATAAGCACTTCTAAACGACCATTAGCTTCACATGTTTGCTCTCTAGTTCACAGTTATATTCGTGATAATTACTATACACTACAACACGAGAGTTAGATAAAAAAACAAAGTTCATTTCCCGCAAACTGTATAGCTATTGTTGATTACTCTCCATACTGCAGTTGTATCATTCGTCACGTATACGCGCATTTACCGATCAATTTTAATCGAATAGAAAGGATGTGTAACGCATGTGACCCAGGGGAGTATTCTTCCGACGTATTAGCCGATAACAATTATGTTCAGCCACACATTTGCGGAACCCCTTAATAGGAATTACCTAACAAAGAAATTGATATATTTCTTGCAGCAGCATTGAGGTAGTTGATTACTTGTTATATTGAAATTACCATATAAATTGTATCGATTATGTGCTGGGAATTTATTAGATTCTGATGTATGAACCATTCTGTCGCTTTCCTCAATATCTATGAGATCTACCACTTAATACATTTGCAATAAGGATAATTAACGCTAAGTGCTTCCATAAAAAAATGTTCGATATAATTAGATATTGATGTGTGTGTTACATTTACATTTACACCATGAAGTCTTTATTATATTAATTAAGTTTCTAATGATAAAATACACTTTTGTTTCATAACATTATGCGTGATTGACCACTGTAAAAAATAGAACCTTGGAATGATTTAGACGCAAAGAGTTTTAACCAAATATAAAATAGCTACAGCCACTCTCATCATCTCCAATTCTACAAACGAAGATTCACCATTCATTTTTAAATCTAAAAATATTGGTAGCTATATTAATTATGTAAGTACAATATTGCTCATGAATAGTTATAGAATCATTATATTTAACACTTCCAGTTATCTATAGTAACCTCATAAAAAGCCAGTAGTCTAACAACGAAATTTGTTTGATATCAGAAACTTTAAAACGTAATAAAGTACAGTACCGGCTACTCCAAAAAGACACAGGAGCACGTGCCACCCTTCTTTTCTTGAAACATAAATGGTTTCATTCATGGAAATAGCTACATTATTAATTTTCTTCAATTATTATTAATAGAAGCCTAATATACTGAAATAAAATACCTTTTCTGTATTATGCCGTATGTGTGTGTATGGTACTTTTTACTGAAGGCACTTGGAGTGGGAGTGGTCTCCCTAACAACGTGCTAGCAATGCAGTCTCCAGTTAATAGTTGTAGGGTAATGTTGAAATAAATGAGTACAAAATAATTGTTTAAATATAATTCACAATCACAAGAAGTGTCCAAAAACTAATGTATATATACATATATCAAAAGTTAACGAACACATAAGGAACTTTACTTTTCAATTGGGCCGTCCATAAGTATATTAGCTGAGCTCACCCATCGATTGATATTGAGCATACCTAATATTTTACTTACATATACCATAGATTGGGCACTTGGGAAATGTATTCTTAAACAATGTACAGAAAACCAGCCAATAGGACTGAACATATACTGATACTAATGTTCTGTGGGAACAAGCCACCTGAGCCCATGGCCCCTTTGAATGGTTTAGGACCGTTAGAAAATATAAATACAAAATGCATTTGGTACTGGAGTTAGGAAAATCGCAGAAAATCTCAACCCTGAGAAACATAACCAGCATTAGAGCCAGGTACCCCGAGACTAATAATATTAATTGTCAGCATAATATGTTTAATATTTGATAGTTTCTGCTGATAAATAATCTTAGCTGCTTTCTATTCTTCGGCCAAGAGCTGCTGTAACCAACGGGGAACTAATTTTTTATGCACAAGAATGCAAATTTTTTTTGAATTGGCGTCTTTAAAATCATAGACGTTTTTCTGAGTGACTGCCATTTTTAGTGCTCCTGCTCTTGGGTCTTCGCTAAGACTAATCCGTCCACGTCTGAATTCTCCATAGCAACGAGAAATTGTTGACTGATGCAATTCTTCATTACCGAAAACAGAAACCAATTAGGCGAAGCATTCTTGTTGAGATAATTTCGGAAATTATAAAGAATTATTACACGAAAATTTTTAATTCCAAATTTCAAGTAACTTGTCAACTTTGACAGTTCGTTATAACTACAACACTAGACTATAGATAGAGATTAATTTTTAGTACTGACATTTGACTGCATGCGCCCTCTGTGTACCACCATACAAAACTTAAGAGACATCCCTCGTATTCCCTTCGAATCCAAAAAGGTCACCGATTAAGTAGTTCTTACGCTAATTTCTTTTCCTGTCCAGATAAAATATGTGTACTATTACAGAGAACTTCAAACTGAAGTTTTTCTGATGCACCAAATTCTGTTGCGATGACTAGATTTTTTATATCTTTATGGGTTCAAGAAGTGTAACATATTCTATTTATAAAATACGAAATTTTTCGACGGAAAACTTGCCACCAATTTCGAGTAATAATTATTATATTATTGCTTAATGGTAAAAAGTTTTGGCACGAACAAATGATTTCCTTGCGACGAGAAATTACGACTTAAACAGATAAACCTATGAATAGATACTTGGACTATTTGGAGGAGGTCCATATTAAATGGCGTATAAGTAAATCTACTTTACAACTACGTCTACGTTAATATTGAAACGAGGAGATAACACTTAAATTTAACGTACATTTTCGTAGAAGGATTAAGCAACAGTAACTATTCCAATAAAGTTAAGTATTATTCCCTCGTTTCAATGTTAACTTGTAGACGCAGTTATTGAATTGATAGATTTGTTAAATTATAGATTGATAGATTTATCTGCACACTGTTTAATATGGACATCTCCCAAATGGTTGAAGTATGTATTCGCATATTAGGATACACATTTAATTTATAATTTCTCATCGCAAGAAAATCATTTGCATGCTAGAATTTTTTACTGTTCTACAATTATTGTTGAACACATACTAAACAAGATTAAATGTAGACGCATACCAGTAGTTTGACATTATTGTCGTTAATTTTTGGATATATGATTTGCACCGCTGTTTTAATGTACTAATATACTACTAGAAGTATTTCTTACTGTATTTCTTCAAAAAATTATTTGCTTTATGTGTTAAACTAAACAAGTTACTTAACCTTCTTTGCGGTTGTTTCCATTTCACATATTCATCATCCTCATTTGAAGTTAAAAACCATCTGAATGTTTTGAGCCATTGAATATTATGATCACCGCCATACACTACTGAATAAAATAGACACCTACTAATTAAAAAAAAGGTTCTATTCTCGTTATATATACAAAATACTTTAAAATTTTTAAATTAGACTAATATTTTGTCGGTCCACCTTTACTTGCGTGAAGTGCTGCGAGTCGTCGTGGCATAGAATCTATTAAATGATTAATGGTGTCTTCTGGAATATTTAACCACTCTTCTGTAACAGCTGCCACGAGTTCTTTCCTTATTGCTGGGTTTTCGGGGTCGTTTCGCCATATTTATCTGGATTATGTGCCAAACATTCTCTATCGGATTCATGTCTGGTGATTGGCCTGGTCATGGTAAAATCCGAATCCCCTGTTCCTCTTTCCATGTGGTTGTTGTTCTTGCTTTGTGACAGGGTGCTCCATCCTCCATGAAAGTGGCGTCTTCTTTAGATAAAATGGCATTGTCGAATATCGGTAGTAGTCCTGTTAATATTTGGATATATTTTGCCGCATTTATATTTCCGTCGCAGATTACTAATTGCGATCTTCCACCACACCATATCGCGCCCCACACCATGATGTTCACACCGCTGTATTTCACCGTCTGATGCAAAAATTTGTCGTCCAGTTGCTGTGACGAACGTCTCCATACCCACGTACGACCACTATCACTGGCAGTATCTGCTTTCGTCTGAAAAAATAACAGACCGCCAAAACTCTTCGGGCTTCGTTCGCATTTCGATTGCCCAAACCATTCGGCGCCGTTTTTGAAACGCCGTAAGGAGAGATTTTTTCTTTGCCACCCTTTTATACATCCCTACACTGTGGAGGTATCGCAGAACGGTGCGCTGTCTTTTCTGTGAAGTTGCCGCAACCTCAGCTGTACGTTTTCGCGTTCATCTACCCCTACCCTAATGACAAGGGAAAGTTCTTAATTCGTTCTTAGAATTTAGCTGTTTACATATTATACCGCTTTACCTGGTGTCTATTTTATTCTGTCACCCTAGTGTATATCGATGTAATAGTATGAAACAAAATTGTATCTTATAGTACTAGATGAATAGAATATAAACTATAACAAGCTTTATAATAATAATAATAATAATAATAATAATAATAATAATAATAATAATAATAATAATAATAATAATAATAATAATAATATTTAATGCCCAACAGATACAAATATCCAATTACAAGGCAATGTTAAATAATGTACACATGCAAATATAAATAACATAAAATTAAAGTATGTCAAATTAGAAAACTTAGTAACAAGTTGCTTTAATTTAAATTAAAAAAAAAAAGTAGTTTACCAGTGGTTAGCAAAAAAGAGAGAACGGAAAAAGTATTCAACTAAGTGTAACGCACCCGCGGTCTACATACCGTCAAAAGGGACGATAAAGTGCAGGTATGTATATCCAACTCGGCAAACTCAACAAAAGAGTTGAAATTGCTACACAATCTGTGTATTGGGGACCTGATGGCGATGTTTGTTCTAGGTGCGAAACAGTAAAAAGTATTTGTTTGCCTAGATCCTGAACGTGGTACAATGAAGTTGATTTTACTCAACAACTCAGGGACATCAAGACCATTATGAAGTAAAGTAAATAGGAATTTACACTCAGCCTGTTTTCGACGCAGTTCTAATGAATCAATATTAAATGCCTCTAGCAGAGCACTGTGGCTAAATCCTTGTATCGGGTATTTGGCGGCGGGTTTTATCAAGCGATATATTTATGTGTTTGTACTGCTCATTTTCACGCAACCGTTTAGCATGCTTTAAGACAGTGTGAGCCTCTCTAGAGCTAGAGAGCCTCACTTTGATCGGGCGCCGCTTGTCAGGAACAAAACGACCAATACGGTGCACCTCAATGTGGTCAGTGTTCATGCCAGATGGAAGCGCTTTTAGTACCGCCTGAACTGTCTCCAACTCCCGAGACCTCCTGGTGTTCGCATCGTGCGTGTCAGACTCAGGTACACCAAACATAATGGTATTCTGCTTGCGATTGTTTCTGTCACCCAATTCAGCCAAAAGTTCCTCAAACGCTTTATCGTCAATTCCAGCACTCTTCTCTCTAGCCGCCAAGTCGTTTCTCAAGCCCAGTATAGCTGCCTTGAGATCATTAATGTCGCTGCTCAAGATGTTACAATTCCTGCAGGACCACGATACCCCTTTCTTGCTCTTTATGGTACGAATCTCAGTTATGCTCAGCTCTGCGCACGAATGCAAATATATCTTCTTGCACACACAACAGTCAATGAATTTGTGTGTCTCTGATGACGTGGTATTGCATCCACAGGAACATTTAATAGATACCATTGTAAGGTAATCACCAACTAACACCAGGTGATGACAGAAAAGGTATTAAGGAAGAAAAACAGGAAGACACTCTTCACACCTAGGGGTCCGTCAAGGTGACTAACAACACACGGTAGACCACGGTACGGAGAGGCAAAGGAAAACGAGGGAGTATAATTTAGGTCAAGACTGTAAATGCGCCGTATTACAAGAACGAAGCGGCGAAAAAAGGATGTATAAAGCGGACAGACAAAAAGTGTCTGTTTGTATTAAAAAAAGTAATGTGAACGAGGTATTTATGCAAGCTTAATATACTAACTATCACCAAAACTACCGCGCAAACAAAATCAAATAACATCAAATACTCACCGTGAGATAGAGTAAAGAGTGAGCTTCAAAACAATATATAACAAGCAAATTAATTTTAAGACGAAGCTATCAAATTCTCACAAACAACCAGAGTACGAATTTTCACGTGTACACACTATGCTGTACTATACTACTCTGAAAACATGCTTATTTTAAAGCAGTGGATAAATAAACACACTTTAGTTTGAATTTAACAGCAACTTCAAATACACTTCACTCATGTGAAATTAGTAAAAATTTGCTCAAAAATCATGATTTCCCGGATTACAGTATACTAAAGCATTACGTTTATAACACTTAAACTGGTAATAATCCGTTTGGTGATACTTTATCTACTCCTCAGCACTTTACCGTTTAACATTCTGCCCGGGATTATGGGGGTTAGAATGAAATGTACATCTCCGAATCGTTTCTGTTTATCTACTAATTTATTAACTGTAAGCCATCCCATTCGGAAATGTTTGCAGTTGTTCCGGCAAGTTTTAATTGAATTAACCTGTGCGTATGGTGCGTTACCCAAAACACAAATAATGGCCAGCGTGCAGCTGGTAAATTGGCGCTCTATTCCTCCGCTATCTAATAACTGCAATAAACAACTATACGGTTAATTAATTAATAAATAAATATGTATATAAACAACTAGCGAATGGGATAATTACAATATATAGTGTACCCTCCGAATCTTCAAATTATACGGACGAATAAGTCCGGCTATTATTATTTTCAGAACGGTCTAACGCACATTTACTTTGCATAGCTCGCGAAAATATTTATTGTGCATTAAAACCTTAATTACGCGAACTATAGAATTTATTTTTTATTAGGGTTTCTCTTTCTCTTTTCTAGTTGCACTGGTTTGCTGCGATGACGTCAAGGATACTAGGGAAGGTGAAAATGTGACGCTGGAATGTAGATTTACCCCAAAAACAAGGGAAAAACTGACATACTACTGGTCGAGGAGCAATAGGCAGTCGCATGACAACGCCGCTATAGGTGAAGTTCCTCTGGATAACAGTTATAGGTAAGCCAAAACAAACATGCCCGTGTCAATGTAATAAATTTAATTCAACCACCTACAATAACAAGTTACATGGTCTCAGGTAACCAAATAAGTTCGTGTGTTTTTGTATACAGCTGAGTGACATGAATATTTTATAAGGTGTTGACCAATAGCACTTGTAATCGCGTCCAATTATTATATTTAATTTATTTTATTTTCCATTGTAAATATTAAATATATACTGCACAAGGAGCCATGTACTAAGACTTAGTAGAATATATAAGAAAGGAAACATAATTCAAAAGTCTTCAAAGCAACACTGTATTAATATCTAAATACTTTAAGAATATCCAAAACTTGACACAACTAACCTGTAATATTCCTACAGTGAACTACGACATCAGTTGTTTTAATAACAAGATATAAAAATACACATTGTTGCAAATTATTGCTGGTTTTAGGCTTCTCAAGAATGCATCGTAGCAACAACAAAATTTGCTAGCTTAAGACCTATTCTGAATTACTTTAGTATAGTAAGAAAAATATTTCTTTATTCCTAATAAATGCTTATTTGACTTTGACTTAAAGAAAGATTTCCTTAGTGCAAAGTATTTTTTTCAACGAGGAAAGCCCTTTTCAATCTAAGAAATCTTTCAAGGATACATTTGACATCGCAAATATGTAAACCATATTACCTTTCTGCGGAAGAAACAAACAGCACCCTTTTTGATACTATTTGGATTATGGTTTTGTCTGCGACATATAATAATAATGACTGAAGTTTCAACTGTGGTCGTAGCTCAATACCCAGAGCCTATTTTGTTGATTCAAAAGTATTACAAGCATCATCTACATTTTTGTTGCTCGTGTCGCTCACGCGAAAAGGGTGTACCGTGATTTTATTTTTTATGTCTCAAAATTTTCCAAACAGCAAAGTACCCATCTCCTTTATATTCGGTGTAGTCGAGCGAAAATAATAAAATTTAAATACACCAGTCAAATAAAATAACATTTTTATAGCTCGTAAATAAAAAAGCATTTATATTGAGATAGCGGATCTGGATAGCGTTGACGAATTACATTTTCATGTCCTGTTTTTTCCGCTGCTGTTATCCAGAAGCAACTGTTGCTCCCTCTACGTGTGCACGTGTATTTGGTAACCGAACGTGTGAATTCGCGTGACGTTTATATCTTTCTGTTTTCCTTTTTAACATTTTTACGCGAAAAACAGTCATTAAAACGAAAGATAAAAAAGATACCGTAATAAAACGGTAAAGTGGTAATGTTGTACCTGTGCAAGTTGTTTACTAAGTGGTAGATTAGGTGTAGGTTAAAGTATAGAGAAAAAAGAAAATCGATATCACAAAAATTAACTCCGCTCTCATCTTTTTGGGTATTACTTCAATACAGTCGTTTAATTGCAGTTAATGCCGTACATCGTACAGCGTGAAACATTCGTTGCTTGGTTAATTAGAGAAGGCGGAAGGTGTTAAGTACGCCTTATAAAATTAATGGACTGTTAATTACTTGTCAGTCAAATCGTGTGCGTTGCATTATTGATCTAACACTGTATTTCAGTTGCGTTTAGATTAAGGCTTTTGCGCGCATTTCGTTCTATATAAATTGCAAGTTAACAACTAAAATTGAAGCTATAGTTTTATTTCGGTATTCGGGATCAGAGATTATTTTACCACATTACTTAGTAAATTACTAAACATGTACAACTATCGTTTACAAAACACAACACATCCTCTCTATACATTTTATACATAGATGACAGGAAGGAAAAAGGAAGAGACGAGCTTCACATTCCGGGATATATCGGGATAACTTAATAGAAAACGACCAACGGTAAAAAGGGAACCATCCACACTAGTAAAGAAGGATACCTAACAACGAATATAGGAAGTAATTTGTGTGTTTTTTTATAAATTTCATAATCGCGTCATGCAGGATGTTGCGATTTTCTTCAAGTATACAGAAAATATTAGCAGGCATACTAACTCTGGCATGAATAAGCTCTTCCAGAAGGAACTTTCTGAGTCGAGAAAATTTAGGGCGTTCCATGAACAATTTATTATCTATGTAAAGGCCAAGATACTTCGTACTATCTCATATAGGAATTGTACTGTTTTTTTTTATTATTAAAATACCCTCAGTTGGAAAAATGCTACGGCGGAAGAAATACATCACCGCCGATTTTTCTGGAGATAAATTTAGGCCGTTAGTTGTTAATCATTTAATCGCGAGTCTAATGGCTTCTTTAATAATGGTTTCAATTTGGTCTAAACTAATGTGTTCTGCAAAGATACAAAAATCATCTGCTTATTGAATAGTAATAACTTTCTTCTCAAACAAACAATGAAAATCCAAAATATAGAGGTTAAATAAAATCGCGCTCATCCTACTTAACGAGGACCAATTGGCTCATTTTTAGAATTCCGCAGGTAGGTTTCCGGATCTCTAAATAAGTCAACTATATTTTTGGCTATATGCACAGGCAATCTCAAATTTGATGGCTTTATCATCTAGAATATCCAGATTTACAGAATCATATGCCTTCCTACTGCCTAAAAAAACGCATACTGTCTAACCTTTCCGGGAAAGGGTATTCTGAATCTTAATTACCAATTGTAGATCCCACACCTTTTTCGGAAACCAAACTGTTGATTCGCCAGTATACGATTTTCTTCCATCCACCAGCCCAATCTAAGTTAAATAAAACGATATATATATATATATATATATATACATATATATATAGATATATATATATACAGTGAAATCTCCCTTGAACGGACACCAACGGGACCAACTGAATGTCCGTTCAGGAGAGGTGTCCGCATAAAAGAAATATGTAGTAGATACAACAAAAATCGTGTTTTAACGAAAAATGAATATATTAAAGAAACTGGGACATTTAAATCGTATATGTATATAAATGTTTTTAAAATAAATAAGAAACTTTAAACTTAAGGAAAAGAAAGTTTATTTCCTTTAGGTTTATACATAAAAAGCATAATATATGTACAAAGATACATAGATGTAGTATGTAATACAAAACAATGAAATGAATAGTCAGTTTAAGGACGCAAAAATTCATATATTGTTGTTTGTCTTCTCTTTTCCTCTTTTCTAATTTAGAAAGAAGCTTCAAAGACTCTGTATCTCCGTGATTTTCGACAAAACTTTTGAGCTGCTTGGTCAGGGTAATAGCTTTACCATACTTTGGGATAGCTTCTGTTGGCACTGGAACCTCATCGACATCAGAATCTTCCGAAAGTTCTGGATCTTCAACATATAAATCTTCATCTGCGTTCAAAAAATCATTAAGGTTTTCGTTATCCGTCAATTTCAATAAATTCTTATTTTTGAGGATATCTGAAAGTACACTAAGAGGCAAATCATCTTCTAGGTCAGATGTATCAGCCTCAGTTAACTGGTCTTCACTTTGCATATTTACACGATTAAATCCTGCTTTGCGGGAGCAATTTTGAACTGTCTCTTTGGTTACTTGGTCCTAAGCGGTTTTTGCCAAATAAACTGCATCCAGTGGCGTAATTTTCTTTATTAATTCAGAAGCTGTACCAGCAGTTTGAATGTTTACTAGCAGATGTTTGAGTATTAGACTTCGGTAATAAGTTTTAAAATTCTTTATAATCCACTGGTCAAGTGGTTGACAAGCTGATGTACAATTAGGGGGTAAAAATAATATTTTTATATTATTTAAGCGAACGTCTTTCGGATGAGATCCCGCATTGTCTAAAAATAACAAAATGTTTCTTTTTTCTTTAGCCATTTTCCAACCTAGGTCTTGCAACCACTCTGTCATAATTTGTCCTGTTATCCAAGCTTTCTTATTGTATTTCCAAGTTACGGGCAAGTTATTTATATTAATGCTTTTAGAAGCTCTGGATTTAGCTGCCCTACCAACGACTAGGAGTTTTTCTTTTTCACCCGCCATATTTGTACAATGCAAAATTGTAAACATAACGCAATTTGTCAATTTTAGTATCATTACCCGTCAAAAAGCTTCTTTTTTCATTCAAATTGCTGTTCAACATCCATTTGTTTAGAAGGATTTCTCTATGTTTAATTATATCTGCAACTTATGTTTTTCCAATATTAAAACGCTTGGATAAGTTCCTTACACTTAATTTCTCTTTATTGTAAACTTTAACAATCTCAATTTTTTGTTTAAGCGTGAGAATTTTTGCTATTTGGAGCCATTTCAACATTGAAGGTGTCGCCCACTGTGTCTTTTCCGCATAGACATTAGACATTGTTTTTTATTCATGAATAAATCTAATTTTTCCGAACATCAAAAGTAAAACAACGTTATTCTTCGAAAAATATTAAGGATTTCATCAATATTTTATTGTCATGTTTAATTTTTATGTGATGGTAAAGTTTTCCATCAATACACAAAGTTGAATTTGTTCATTTTCTTAAGAAATAATCCCATTCTTTGCTTCAGAATTTAATTACATTTGAAATTGCAAGATTTCAACTTTTCAAAGCTTGATTATCTCTCTTCTGTTCCTGTAGCAGTTTGTTAGACCAAATTCCCGGATTTCCGACGTGAAAGGTACTTTGACGAACATTTGTATCTAAAGTATCTTCAGTGCGTACTACGTTATTATTATTTAAAACTTCTTGGTTGCATTTCTTAACATCTCAATACATGATACATAGCAAACTTACATAATTCATCGCGTTTGAGTAATTTCAAAAATATTCACAACTGACATACTAATATTCATTATATGTAATGGATGTGAAATTAGCAATATATTTTAACACTAGAAAATCAATTTCGGTTCCTAACATTCAACTCCTGATTTTATACATTTCTTCTAGTGGTTTTTTATGCTTACAGTGACTCAGCGTGCAAAAATCCCGGTTAAAAGACACCAAACTCTGCAGAAATTATTGAAAATTGTTACAACTTTCAATCATTCTTTCCGACTAAGACTGTAGACACGAGTGCTGTTAGAGATGCTTGCGACTCGGTTACTATCAATATTAAAAATAATGAATGTTATTACTTAGTATTTTAGTTTGATTATATTGTTGATGTAGTCTCTACATCAGCAAAGTTTACATCAATAACAGAATCGAACTAAAATAGTAAGTAATTACATTCATTATTTTTAATATTGATAGTAACCGAGTCGCAAGCATCTCCGAAAGTACCCTTAAGCAGCCATACCTCTGAGATCCACAATAACCTAGTGTTCAAAAATTAAGTTTTAAATATAGCGAACTGGGATAGATTTTCCATTGCTAAAATCTATTTCTAACTTCACATCGTTTATATTTAGTATAAAAGAATGCGTTTGCTATGAATGAATGAATTTTGTTGCTACACAAAAAAGAGTCAATAAACTACTTTTCTAATAAAATGTAACGTTAAACTTTGAGAGTATTTAGAAAGCATATTAATTCAAAAATCTGCGTTGAAACATTTTTCTCTTCAAAAGTTAGCTTCGCACGAAATCCCCCAATAAATCCCACGTGGTATCGCGAATAATTTAACAATGCAGAGAAACCCTTGCGCTTAGTAAAACGGCGCGAAACAGAAAAAAAGAGAAAACAAATTACAATTTCAAGTTAATCTGAATTAATCACGAACAGATCGAATGCAATGGTGTCGACCGTGTTTCGCAATGAAACACTGTTTTTCGGCGGAAAAAATTGCCAATACGGTCCGATTGCTAAACTAGGCAGATTATTTGTGAGTAGATGGTGGAAGTACGGCTGAAATGAGTTATGTTTACGCTAGGCAAATAACAAACGGCTCCGCATTGTATTGTATTGAAAATTTTTCAGTTTTCTATCCATATTCGTTGTTTATCTTGGCTTATCCAGAACGCATGTAGTTTGACTGTTATTGTACGGTTTAATGAATAAATGTACACATCAATATTTATTCTTTGTTATACAAACATGGCTAATGTTGGGCTGCTACGTTGATAAAACATTTACTAGATCATCCATCATATTAATAAACGAACTGTTTCCGGGATTGAAGCGTGTTATAGTGAAAAAATCCAAAAAGGGTGATGCGGCGTCTCGCCTTTGTCGTGGGTGACTTCTTCAGAAGGGAAAGATTGGAACCAAATGGTAAGGTAACTCGACGTGTAGCAATGTTAGTCACGAACCTGATAGCATGTAGAAATCTATAGCAACTTGAAAACATCAAAGTAAACAAAGTAAAGGTTATATAATAGAAACATGGGTAGCATAGGGTTGGTAACTCTGTCGAAACGTAGAAATAAAAATGATGCCGTCAATAGAAGTTCCACGTCCTTTCTTTGATACGAAATACCAAAATTAAATTGAAAACTGCAATTATATAACTGTTTAAGTCAATAATGTAACGCCCATCTAATGAAAACATTCAAATTCAATTCTTTTCTAAATATACACTAGAGTGACAGAATAAAATAGATACCAGGTAAAGCGGTGTAATTATGTCAATGTATAATATGAAAACCCCGAAAAAGTACAGCTGAGCTTGCGGCAACTTCACAGAAAAGTCAGCGCACCATTCTGCGACACCTCCATAGTGTGTGGATGTACAAAAGGGTGGCAAAGGAAAAACCTCTCCTTACGCCGTTTCGAAAACGGCGAAAATGCGAACGAAGCCCGAAGAGCTTTGGCGGTCTGTCAATTTTCCAGACGAAAGCAGATACCGCCAGTGGTCGTACGTGGGTATGGAGAGGTTCGTCACAGCAACCGGATGACAAATTTTTGCATCAGACGGTGAAATACGGCGATGTGAACATCATGGTGTGGGGCGTGATATGGTATGGTGGAAGATCGCAATTAGTAATCTGCGACGGAAATATAAATGCGGCAAAATATATCCAAATATTAACAGAATACTGCCGATATTCGACAACGGCATTTTATCTAAAGAAGACGCCACTTTTATGGAGGATGGAGCACCCTGCCACAAAGCAAGAGCAACAACCACATGGAAAGAGGAACAGGGGACTCGGATTTTACCATGGCCAGGCCAATCACCAGATATGAATCCGATAGAGAATGTTTGGCACATAATCCAAACAAATATGGCGAAACGACCCCGAAAACCCAGCAATAAGGAAGAACTCGTAGCAGCTGTTACAGAAGAATGGTTAAATATTCCAGAAGACACCATTAATCATTTAATAGATTCTATGCCACGACGACTCGCAGCACTTCACGCAAGTAAAGATGGATCGACAAAATATTAGTCTAATTTAAAAATTTTAAAATATTTTGTATATATAACGAGAATAGGATCTTTTTTTTAATTAGTAGGTGTCTATTTTATTCTGTCATCGTAGTGTTTGTCTAGCTATGTATATGATAAGATTAATCTCTTCTTTCCTCTATTGTGTTAGATTTCTGGCCTCCAACATTCCTCCTCATCTTCTATCTAATCTTTAAAAAGCAATTTATTTTTTTCAGATTTTATTTAAAGTAATTAATTTAGAATTCTAGTAATTAAAGAGAAAAATTAAAATTCAGAAAGAGAGATATCAATTGTAATACGAAGGATTTTCTTAGAAGAATTGGCTTTCTTTTATTCACGAGGGTACATGAATAAAATACTTCCCAACCATCTTATTGGCTCAGTCTTCCCATATAAACCAACTACATGCCAGATTAATGTATCCGGCAAATCCATTGAAGCGTGATGTTTTCTATTGTGCTTCTCCTTTCCTTGTCGTTACGTATGCAGACGCCCCTTTTTCCTGCGTACTCCTCTTGCGTCTATTAATAAACAATGTCGGTGGTCAAGAAAAAACCTCACAGCACTCCCACCATATGTCCGCCTACACCTTTGGTCATACGCGACACGTAAATAAAACATGACGTGTAGAACCAGTATGGGTGTTGTGTGTTTTGTGTAATATAAGAAAAAACGAAGCCGAAGACAAAGATTTTTTGTCTGCGCGAAAATAAACCGCGTCCTTCTTTGCGAACGGCAGATCTTTCATGCAACAGTCGAGGCTTCCTACCATATACGTATGTTCCTCTCGTTTGAGATCTTACATTACGGCTATACAGCAGGAAAACAAATACACGTCCGCGGTATTGTAGCCGATGAATGGCGTGAGAAACGTGAGATAAATACAATGACCGACAACGAGACAGGCAGCCTCCGTTGCTAGATAATATATGGCGGTAGTACGCGAATTCATTTCCAAAGGTCTAATACGATCCTAATGCGTTTTCCAGGAAATTCCGAGAATTTTTCAATTTGGGCCAAGGTATAAAATTGAGCTATAAACATCTAATAACAAAAGCGCCTCATCTATTCTATAATTCTTCGTGTAAAAGCAACGTTAAGTACGTCATAATGTGCTTCGATGTAGCTAAGGGTTTTTACAATTTCTCGAAAAGGAAAATATTAAATTTAAAATCTTGGAACCATTGTTCAGTTATTAGTGCATACTGTATACAGTGACTCACAGTGAAAATGATGCAGTGGTATATAACACGTGGGCTGAAAAGCCCCGGGCCTAACACATAGATGACGCTAGTTTTATTGCAGTCACCTTTCTCTCAGTTAGTACTAACCTTCAAAAGACAGCTGTTAAAATTTCATTAGATTCTATTCATTAGTTTGTGAGTTATTGTGCTAAGAGTCACGCTACTTTTGTTATTTTCAAAACAATGGATCAAAAACAATTTCGTGTTTTAATTTTACACTGCTTCTTGATGGGAAAAAACACCGTTCAAGCGAAGCAATAGCTTGAAAAGTGTTGTGGACACTCCGCTCCATCAGAAACAACAATAAAACGTTGGTTTGCTGACTTCAAACGTGGTCGTAGAGACAGCGATGATGCAGAACGCAGTGGACGTCCAAATGAGGCGGTAACACCAGAAAACATCAAAAAAATCCACAAAACCGTTTTGAATGATCGAAAAGTGAAGTTGCGTGAGTTACCTGACATCGTAAAGATATCAAAAGAACGTATTGGCTTTATATTGCATGAGCATTTGACTATGAGAAAGTTCTGTTCAAAGCGGGTGCCGCGTTTGCTCACTGTTGACCGAAAACAAGAACGTGTTGATGATTCTGAGCAGTGTTTGGCCATGTTTAAACGTAACAAACCGGAATTTTTGCGTCGATATGTGACAATCGATGAAACACAGATCCATCACTTCACTCCGGAATTAAAACGATCGTCATCTGAGTGGACAACAACTGGTGAACCTCGTCCAAAGCGTCCGAAAGCACAACAATCGGCTGGAAGGGTTATTGCCTCGGTATTTTGGGATGTGCGTGGTGTAATATTCATCGACTATCTTGAGAAAGGAAATACCATCAACAGTGAATATTATATAGCGTTATTGGAGCGTTTGAAGGCCGAAATTGCAAAGAAACGACCGCAGATGGCAAAGAAAAAATTTTGTTTCATCAAGACAACGCACCGTGTCACAAGTCAATCAAAACAATGGCAAAACTACATGAATTGAACTTCGAATTGCTCCCACATCCACCGTATTCGCCAGATTTGGCTCCCAGCGACTACTGGCTGTTCGCAGACCTCAAAAAAATGCTCGCCGGTAAGAAATTTCGCACGAATGAAGAGGTTATCGCTGAAATTGGGACCTACTTTGAGGCAAAAGATAAATCGTTCTACAAAAGTGGTATTGAAATGTTAGAGCGGCGCTGGAATGATTGCGTTGCTCTTGATGGAGATTACGTTGATGAATAAAGCTAATTTTGAACCAAAAAAAACGTGTTTTCTTTGTTAGGCCCGGGACTTTTCAGCCCACGTGTTAATTTGATAAGAAGCTGATAGTGTTAGATAAATAATTATTTGAGAAAAGTAAATTAAATATAATATATCTATTGTTCTTAAAATACATTACAAAAATAAAACAAAACCAATTCGAACAGGAATTCTAATCAGATAACATTACGGAGGTTACATATTTAACATCACAGTGAAAATGATTCTACAATTAATAAAAATTTGCGATGGATGCAAGAAATAGAATATATGCGTGTAAATAATTTAGTAAAATTTACGGAGGTTACTTCATCTAAACCTAGAAATTATATATAAGGGTGATGTTACGTTCTCCTGGTTTGAAGAACAACGCCGCTGTAGCCTGCTCGTAATTTCCTAAATTACTTGACCAATACTTACTTGTAGAGTATGTTCGCTTATTTACTAGAGGAGAGGTTGTACAGTGAAACTCAATGCGCATGCGCAAAAAAAATATATTTAAAAATGAAATGGTTACACGGTTTCCACTCTTGCCTATGTACATGTACGATGTACGTAAGATATATAGATTTGCAATAATTGCAGTTATTCGAGCTCTCTTATACATGTAATGTACATTAGCATTTGTATATGTATTTTCATTGGTAGCAACATAAAGTAATGCCTCAGCATGTACGTTGCAACGCTATGTCTTAATTCTGTTTAAAAGGTTAAACTCTTATATGCTTCCGCTGAAGCTTTGTCAGAGGCATGTACTAATGCCTCTATCTGTTTGCATGCACCACTACCTTTTATAGGAGCCAACCCTATTTATTTCTTAAATTTATAAGCGCACCTCGGTGCTATGCTTATTTATATGTCCCTTTCCGGGAGCCTAATATACTTTCCTTGTTTTAAATTTGCCTAAGGGACTTGGCCCTGTATTATTGGCATGTATTTGTACTTGACCAAATACGTTTGTTATATTCACATTTATAGGGAACCCACCCTATCTCTTAGAGCTTGAACGCCTGGTCGAGGGCGACAGTAGCGATAATAGCCGATCTCAATACAAAAGTAATGTCACAGCTACCCAGGCGTTCTCGTTTGAAATATTACGCTATGTGCAATCTTTAGCTCTATACTACTGCGCCCCAAAGAAGGGAAAAATCCAGTAACCAGCAAATGTGCGAACTGCGCACCGACAAGTAAAACGGAGCGATGATGCCGACATTACATAAGAAAACTGGCCCGTGACACTCGTCCGCTACGACGAGCAACTAAATGAAAAATTTCTAAGTCCCGATACGACAAGGACCGAACAAACGTACAAAAGACAACGGGCGCTGCGGCCGCATCGACCGTCAGCAAGAAGCGGAGTGATCGTACTTGTAGAGGAGGTCTATGCATGCGCGCCGACAATCTCACCAAAATAATTTCCGACACAAACTTAACTGAAGACTAAAAATATGTATAGACGACAATGGACACAGTAGCCTCGACGTACGATGATAGAAAATCGAGAATTTATACTTATTAAAAAAATCTATACGTGTGGTCCGACGACGTTACCAAATGACTCCCGCCAGAAATAAATGTATAGACAACGTCCTCGACGATTCCCGCCAAAACTAGAAAAACTTGGAAATCTCTAATAATCTTACGACGACGTTACTGTACACGTTACGACGAGGCACGAAAGGTGACCGAGAGTGCACGATCGCTAATACCTCGACTGTCGCGCGGGAGGCGACTGCCTATGCTTGTGTACCTTAAATTTCAAGAAAACTCCCATTACATATCCGACGACGTTGCAGTGAATGATTTCTAATTAGGCAGTTTTAGTTAGCGTAATGCGAATGGCTGGCTTGCATACATATACAATGCGTAATGTACATACATATTAAAATAAAATTGGATATAAGAGAGCAAAATAAACAAATATAAAAATGAAAACAAAGTAATATTCTAAATCGAAATAATAATGGTAACCCATACGGTTGCAAAGAAGATAAAATACATAGTAGTAAAAAACTTACAAAACACAAAAAACAATGTTAAGTCCTTAACAGGTGAAACTGTAAATAAGAAGGGATAGACTTGTTACATGTAGTTGAATTTACTACTTTATTTCCGGGTACTTTTTTTTTTTGAAAAATGACTTTAAGAAGGTTAACGATAGCAATTAACCTCGGCTGTTATTACACACGGTATACTTGTACGAATTATTTATTTACGATAGCAGTTCAAAAGTTTAGTGGTTATGACATAAATTCCTGTTGGCGGTTATACAAAACGATCTTTTTTAAATTAGGTTATGGGCCATAAGCTGTACATGAAAGTCTCGTAATAGTGAAAATGCACTTTATAGGCAATAAAAAATTCAATTCAGCATATGCATGTAACTGGTATATATGGAGGTTAACAGGCATATGAAAATGAAACAGTTTTAGAATAAATTTTTCATTACGGAGTGAAGCAGGTTCAGTCTTCATACGATTTTATTAATTTAACTCAAAGAACATATTTATACAGTAACATAATTTTTTCGAAATTTTAAACAATTTTGGAAGAATATGAAAATTTGCTTTTGAGAAAGGTAAAAAATATTTTTTCTAATACAAACACAAAACTACGCATAAATAATAATATTTATTCTGCTCAAAATGATATGCATATTATCAAGAAATATAAAGACAACTTATTGCATAACAGAACATAGTACTCTTAGAATACAAAGTAAATAAAGCATATAAGCAATGATCCATTTAGAGAATATAAAATGAGAGAGAGAGAGACTTGGGCGTCGTCTCCGCCTCAAGACTGACCTTTACGGAGCATATATCCAGCGTTGAGTATGTTAAGATTCATTATACGTGTTACACGACCATTTTCTTCTATAACAGCCATTCTTCCTCTTTATTTCGCTTTTGTTCTGTCCCGACTGGAGTATGCGTCCTTGGTCTGGTCGCCTATATACATCTATCAGATACATCTTCTAGAGCAGATTCAGAGAAGGTGTTTGAAGTTCTTATACTTTAAAAAATTTAATACTTACCAGATACAAGGGCTTAGTCACAATACTCTGCTAGAGATATTTGAGTGCAAATTCCTATTTACTTTACTTCATAATGGTCTTGATGTCCCTGAGTTGTTGAGTAAAATCAACTTCATTGTACCACGTTCAGGATCTAGGCAAACAAGTATATTTTACTGTTTCGCACCCAGAACAAATATCGCCATCAAGTCCCCAATACATAGAATGTGTGTGTTGCAGCTTCAACTCTGTGAAGTTTGTCGAGTTAGATATACATACCTGCAGTTCATCGTCCCTCTTGACGATACGTAGACCGCGGGTGCATTACACGTAGCTGAACTCTTTTTCCGTTCTCCTTTCTTCTTAACCACTGGTGAACTATTTTTTTTAAGTTAAATTAAAGCAACTGGAGTATTTGAATTTGATCTACCTTAATTTTATGTTTACTTATAGCTTGTTTTTACATGTGTACATTAATTATTTAATTTTTGCCTTGTAATTGGATATTTGTATCTGTTGGGCAATAAGGTATTATTATTATGAAATATATAAAATAAAGTAAATTAGACAAATAAACATAATAATTCCCTTACCCTACATTTTAAAATAAGTAACAATATTACTAAGCATTAATTAAGTTAAGAAACAAGCGTTAGCATCAAAACTGGAACTATAATTATTGTTAAAGTAAAAGCTAATTCAACGTAATGGTGAAGTGAGCATTAAATTAGTACAAACAAAACAGCAATAGAAAGCTGAGTTTTGGGAGACAGTAAAAAGTACAAAGCATTTGCAGGCAAGATTACTTCAATACCATTATTCATTAGATTATGCAAAAATTACATGTATGTTATTGTACGTCGCTGTTCAAGTTATTGAAGTTCAAAGGCATTTAATAAATTTGTATGATCTAAATCTCGTTTTGGTAAACCAGCTACTCCGTTTTTAACTCGTATGAAGGCGCAGAATGCGTCAGAATTATCTTTATTTGGCTTGCTGCTTTTAGTACATAGCTTTTGTATAAAAGCATTTCTTTTTATTATTTTTCGTAAGTACATACCTATATTGTAGAGTGTGGTAATTACAATAAGTTCTTTTATATCCTATATTCGTCCTCTTATATCCTACATCAGTCGGTAACACGGTTGACAATGAGAACCCACGTGCTCTCGAACCGCTGAGTTCCGCATAATTAATTAATTTGTGTGAGTGGAGTTTTCTGCTATACCTGTGAATTTTATATCCTTTACAATATTTACTTTCAAGCTTTATATAAAAATATTGATATGATTCACAATCAAAATTACTCAGTTAGCGTAATTTTCCTAAAAACAACGATCACCCCTGATGAACAGTCTTTTATAATTTTAAGTGTCTGGAAGCTTGTTGGTCGTTTAAACAAAACGAAAGGAACAGGGGATTCGGATTTTACCATGGCCAGGCCAATCACCAGACATGAATCCGATAGAGAATGTTTGGCACATAATCCAGACAAATATGGCGAAACGACCCCGAAAACCCAGCAAGAACTCGTGGCAGGTGTTACAAAAGAGTGGTTAAATATTCCAGAAGACACGTCATCATTTAATAGATTCTATGCCACGACAACTCGCAGCACTTCACGCAAGTGAAGGTGGATCGACAAAATATTAGTCTAATTTAAAAATTTTAAAATATATATCCGAGATAAAGGTACCTTACGTTTTCGCTAAATCCTTTAACCTCAGATAATGTTGCATGTCACACTTTCAAGTAATATCATTAGTTCGATAACCTTAACTCTTAAGTAGTGTAAAACTACAGTGAAGGAAAATAAAGTAAAAGGAATATCTCACGCGATGACAAGCTTTACCCAACCAGCAAATTCTAAAGCAAATTTTGAATGAAAACATTCCACTGCTGGCGCGTTGTGAATAAGGCAAGCGTGCCGCAGACGAAGTAATACCGTATCTTACAATTAAACCTGTTCATTTTATAAAGCATTATAAAACATTTATTAAGAATTACATGACGGCGTGGCGCGACTTTTCCATTAGCCTTAACCTGGAAATGGCTCCAACTGCAGTCGCGGCTGAGGTAATCGCATTAAGAAAAGCGACGAGAAGACGAAAATGCAGGAACACCTCTCATACTTATTTAATGTTGATGACTACGTGCTCGCAGAGATGTGGCGACCGGCTATCGCCGCAGCCATAATGGTATGAGTAGTGCAGCAGGAACGAACCACGCCTGTAACATTCGATCCGTTTACTCTTTTGCCTAGTAGAGAGCGACTCTGTACGGTAAATTGGTCCCGATTATCGCTTCCATCTGATAAAAATTACAAACTACTTTAGCGTGACCGTATTTCTTGTTGGGGAGAGAACGTCACAGAATATATAGATATAGAGTCGAAGCGGACCAATAATATCTCGCTATACCCCACGAACGTAAAATTTTCAAACGGTAAAATTAGTTTAATCCCCGTAGCGACCCTAATACTTCCATATAACAGCGTGGAGAGGAGCGGAGCAAGGTCGAACAATTTGAATTATATCCGACTCACATACCTACCGAGGCATTGTTGTATTTTGGTTGCTTTGCCTTTGCTAATTGATCCAATTTGTTTTGCTCAATAGTACCTACCTAGACCGCAGATATAGGGTACGCAGAACGAAGAGATATACCGACATAGAAATAGAAACAAAAAGGAAAAAGGACTTGAGACAGATCGAGTATCTAAAGTCCAGTAACTAGAAACTTTTTAATAGATCGATCAGCAAGCAGATAAGAGATTTATTTTATAAAGTAATATCATATATTGAATTTATTAAATTCATGTTAAATATAATAATTAAACTTGTTGTTTTTTGCTATTTCCCTTGTTTGTTGAACTTACATACTTAGTCCTACCACTCCGCACTACATAAGTTCAACAAACGATGGAAATAATCAAAACAACAACTCTAATTATCATGAGAATCCATCATCAACAGTATCACGTTAAGACTTAGAAATCCGTCCGAATTAAGCAGGTCTTTCGATCAGACTTGCCAAGGAATCAAACCATCTTATATTCCTGCATACAGCAAGACCACTTAAGGTTATCCCGAAAGGCTTAAAAACTAGACTCTCTGTTTCAAGCAATAGAGCCAGAAGAATTAAAAAGAACTACGTAAGTTCAGCAAACGATGGAAATAGCTCAAGAAACAACTCTAATTATCATGAGAATCCATCGTCAACAATATCGCGTGAAAATGTTAAATATGCCCACCATTTTGTCCTTTAACAGCTAACAATCTTCCTTTTCGTGAATAATATTCTCCAGTTTATCTCATTAAGTACTTTTAATTTGACCTGAAATTGGAAAACGCTGTCTAGGTGTTCGAAAAATCTTTGCTTGGTGATTATACGATTGCCAATGTGATAATTGACACATTATGATTGCATGGATTATGGGGTCGTACAATAGACACAAGCATCTGTACCGAGATGCTACATCACACAAATTATTGATTATTTAAAATTTTTTTTTGAAATACAATGTTTCGGGAGCGTTTCGGCTCTCATGGTCAATACAGTGGACAAACAAAGAGGACTATCGAGAGATGAGATCTAAAGAATATATAAGGTACTTTCGTTTTGATAAATCAAAGTTGCCTAGTGTAGTAAAGAACATGGTGAAATCTAGACGCAACATAGAATTTAAAAACGATAGCTCTAAATAATAGACAATTTAAGGATTTTCCTAGGAAGTATTGTACGCGATTGTAACTTGTACAATACCCAATAGGGTAGTTCGTTTGTTATGTTCCAAATTAATTAATTTGTTCGGTGTGGAATGTGTCGAGGGGGAACAAGTATTTTGCTGGATTATAATTACGGGGCAGTCTATCACCTTGCATACAGATTGTATTCCTATATCCATATAATTTCGTAAACTTGGTATAACAAACTCCTTCACACATTAAAATAAAAACCACTATATAAATATAGAAAAATATCCACCAGGATTAAAGTTCCATTTAATCTCTATTTCCCACGTAATTCCGTTATACTGCTTAACTACTCAACCCTCTGAATAGGAGGGTGAATTTTAAATGGCGATATAAATATAAAAATATATATATATAGTAAAAACGCCAGAATTGTTTGCAATAAACAATGTTCCATAAATTAAAGTTTGATAAAAATAAATGCGCCCTTTCACATAGACAGGTATAGACTACATTACAAGCAAATCTGCCCAAAAAAATTAAGGAAATTTCTTTGGCATCGGTACACCTTCACGTAATTATTCGATAATAATACAATTAAAAATCTGTATTGGGAAAATGGAGGTAAGAAAGACAATATTTTTTTAATATTTTATTAGCCACAAAATACTTCAATATTGTGTATAGTCACCATAGACAGTTAATGCTTCTCTACACGTAGCTTGCAATGACTTTATCAAATTATTCAAAAGTTCTTGAGGAATTCTTGGCCACTCTTTATTTATATTAATTTTCGTCTCCTTAAATGCTCTAACGATACTTATCCACCACAAGAAGTGATTCCGTCATTACCGTCAATTAAATCTAACCTTTGACAGATTACACCAACGTAAAGAATAACTACAGGATTGAAAACTTCATCCCAATATCGAACAGTAGTCATAACTCCATTTTCAGCGGCAACAAGATG
The DNA here is from genome assembly GCA_023509865.1 of Trypoxylus dichotomus. Taxonomy (NCBI): domain Eukaryota; kingdom Metazoa; phylum Arthropoda; class Insecta; order Coleoptera; family Scarabaeidae; genus Trypoxylus; species Trypoxylus dichotomus. Next base: position 3,585,491 of record CM042078.1, read on the forward strand.
AGCACGGCCGCCGCTACTGATTCAAGTCCACACCCTAGTACTGCCACATTCATGTATTGGCTGTTCCCGAATAGAAACATTACCATGGATAATAGTTATAAATAACACATGGGCTGAAAAGTCCCGGGCCTAATATATAAATGACGCTAGTTTTATTGCAGTCACCTTTCTCTCAGTTAGTACTAACCTTCAAAAGACACGTGTTAAAATTTCATGATATTCTATTCATTAGTTTGTGAGTTATTGTGCTAAGAGTCACGCTACTTTTGTTATTTGCAAAACAATGAATCAAAAACAATTTCGTGTTTTAATTTTACAATGCTTCTTGATGGGAAAAAATACCGTTCAAGCGAAGCAATGGCTTGAAAAGTGTTATGGGGACTCCGCTCCATCAGAAACAACAATAAAACGTTGGTTTGCTGACTTCAAACGTGGTCGTAGAGACACCGATGGTGCAGAACGCAGTGGACGTCCAAATGAGGCGGTAACAACAGAAAACATCAAAAATATCCACAAAATCGTTTTGAATGATCGAAAAGTGAAGTTTCGTGAGTTAGCTGACATCGTAAAGATATCAAAAGAACGTATTGGCTTTATATTGCATGAGCATGTGATTATGAGAAAGCTCTGTTCAAAGTGGGTGCCGCGTTTGCTCACTGTTGATCAAAAACAAGAACGTGTTGATGATTCTCAGCAGTGTTTGGCCATGTTTAAACGTAACAAACCGGAATTTTTGCGTCGATATGTGACAATGGATGAAACATGGATCCATCACTTCACTCCGAAATCAAAACGGTCGTCATCTGGGTGGACAGCAACTGGTAAACCTTGTCCAAAGCGCCCGAAAGCACAACAATCGGCTGGAAAGGTTATGGCCTCGGTATTTTGGGATGTGCGTGGTGTAATAATAATCGACTATCTTGAGAAAGGAAATACCATCAACAGTGAATATTAAATAGCGTTATTGGAGCGTTTGAAGGCCGAAATTGCAAAGAAACGACCGCATATGGCAAAGAAAAAAAATTTGTTTCATCAAGACAACGCACCGTGTCACAAGTCAATCAAAACAATGGCAAAACTACATGAATTGAACTTCGAATTGCTCCCACATCCACCGTATTCGCCAGATTTGGCTCCCAATGACTACTGGCTGTTCGCAGACCTCAAAAAAATGCTCGCCGGTAAGAAATTTCGCGCGAATGAAGAGGTTATCGCCGAAACTGAGACCTATTTTAAGGCAAAAGATAAATCGTTCTACAAAAGTGGTATTGAAATGTTAGAGCGGCGCTGGAATGATTGCGTTGCTCTTGATGGAGATTACGTTGATGAATAAAGCTAATTTTGAACCAAAAAAACCGTGTTTTCTTTGTTAGGCCCGGGACTTTTCAGCCCATGTGTTAAGTTTCTTTCGTTCATTTGGAAGTAATTGTGTCAATATTTCAATACCAACTTTGATTCGGTTAATTATTATTAAGCCAATTGCGATATTTTCTTCAGATTCCTCTACCTTACAAAATCAGTATTCATGCAGGAAGAAGCTCTAATCACAAAATAGTAACAAAGGATATTCATTGTATGTAAATGTTTTTCATACAGTATCTCCTGACTTGAGCAAGGTTTTTATTTCATTAAATTAGTTACCTTTTAACGTTTTCATTAATTTGTTTAGTTGGAATATAATAATAAAACCAATGTTCTATTGGAAATCATTTCTATTATGTGCAAAATTCCAAGAGTTTAACTACATAACGTATTCAATCCAAAAAGATTGCAATCGTAGGATTTTGATTCGCTTGCAACAATAAATCAAATGTCTTACAAATTCTTCAATAACCTCAGTGAACATTTGTTGAAATAATGTCAGTTTAGGATTTTCTTACTGATTAGGATTGTCAAATAAGAAATCTTCAATACAATTTCCATAAATCCGTTTCGCTTATTAACGTAGAGCCGATTATACCGCATACCACAAGACAGAAGCTAACTTCTAGCTACCAAACATGATAATCATTTTCGTACAGCTCTCGGAATTTGGTAATATTGGAAAAATAATTAAATTCTTTTATCCCAGGAAAGCGACGCCCTTGATTGCTTTTCCATGTAAACGAGCCTTATTAAAATGCAGCAGCCGAAAGTTAATTTCAGGTGGTAAAAGTCATCCCGACTTATTGACTCCTTCGCGACTCTCTTAATATTTAATTAGGTCGGTTTTTTTTTGCTAATGGCGACGTGACTTGTTTTCTTTATTTTTCAGCCCTTGTTCTCTTTAATAAGTTATCTCGCTGAATAATATTACTTAAATAATAACATCGCGTCTTTGGTTAGATGTCGTTTACGCCAACGCTGCAATAAAAGTCGTGTATTTCTCAGAATCGGTATAATTTATCAGTTGGCGTTTCTTTGTATAATTAAAATTGTTACGAAAAAAATATGTGATTGCGTCTTCTCGTTTTCAATGTACCTTAGAAACAAATTAACGTATTTTAATGGGTGTTGGTTATTTATTAATTAAACTGTAAAATTACAAAATAATATGTAATAATACTTAACTTACAATTTACAAACGTTGTAGATCACAGTCTACAACTTCTACTAGTTAATTTTTTTTCAAATTGTTCTTCATTAAAAAAACCTTTTTATACACTCAATTGTGTGTATTTGACATTGAAACATGTGTGTTGTTAAGATACACCACTTACCTGTGACCATCGTAAGAGCTGGGTATTTAAAGCGACTCCTTCCTTAAGACAACGTGGTGCAGTGATATTACATCCGTTTAGCAAACCGGAGTTCGCAAATCCGAATCCTACACAAATCATGACAATTGTTAATTCATCATTAATTTATAACGTCCATAGAAAAGGCAAGGAAGACACGAATCTCCAAGTCAATTGTATGTTTAGAATCACAATGGAGTGGTGTCCCCTTAAATAAGATTCAAACAAATTCAGACCGCATAACATACTAGGAAAGCTTATTTATCAACACTTCATAATCGAGGATAATGTAGATCCTTAGGCTATAAAATTTTGCTGATGTGTTTATATTTCCTACATCCTGTCCATTTTCCCTTTTATGTACAGGCATGATTATTTTTCCAGATGCTTCCCACTCCTAGCGAGGCAGTTGATAATATTTTTTAAGTGTAAGATTTTATCTGCTAGCAATTCAAGAACATCTACGGTAACCTCATCGACACCAATAACTATAGTGTTATTAACCGATTATGATAATATAATTTCAGTACCCGCGATGGGCTACAAATATCAAATTAATGCATAAGTTTGCAGCTTTTTTGATTAAATTTAAAATTTACTAACTCTCTAACAACCGAAATTAATAAACTAGTAACGAGTATAGTTCCGTCCATTATTTAGGATCACCAAGGTTCGCAAAGTCGGTGCACAAGTGTGCAGCTTTTTTGATCAAATTTAAAATTTACTAACCTTCTAACAAACGAAATTAATAAACTACTAACGAGTATACTTCCCTCCATTATTTCAGATTGGTAATCTTAAATGGAGGTTCGCAAAGTCGGTGCTAAACCATGGGCACGTAGAGAGGTGGATAGTATTCCGGTAATACCATGTACCGTACAAAATGTATTTTACCAAGTACAATCGAAATAAGGCTTACACTAATTATCGACATAATCCTCTCTCCTTTTCCTAACGACATAACAATTTTTAGATATCATTGTCGTAGAAAGAAAAATGATGAATACTGAATCGATTACCTCGCAAAAATCGGCAAGCAAAAACCCCCACTAGTTTCAAAAAATCTCTTACCACAAGTTTGTCTGATGACAAGCGAGCTTTAGTTTCTAACACATGCGCTGAAAAGTCCCGGGCCTAACAAAGAAAACACGGTTTTTTGGTTCAAAATTAGCTTTATTCATCAACGTAATCTCCATCAAGAGCAACGCAATCATTCCAGCGCCGCTCTAACATTTCAATACCACTTTTGTAGAACGATTTATCTTTTGCCTCGAAATAGGCCTCAGTTTCAGCGATAACCTCTTTATTCGTGCGAAATTTCTTACCGGCGAGCATTTTTTGAGGTCTGCGAACAGCCAGTAGTCGCTGGGAGCCAAATCTGGCGAATACGGTGGATGTGGGAGCAATTCGAAGTTCAATTCATGTAGTTTTGCCATTGTTTTGATTGACTTGTGACACGGTGCATTATCTTGATGAAACAAAATTTTTTTCTTTGCCATATGCGGTCGTTTCTTTGTAATTTCGGCCTTCAAACGCTCCAATAACGCTATATAATATTCACTGTTGATGGTATTTCCTTTCTCAAAATAGTCGATGAATATTACACCACGCACATCACAAAATACCGAGGCCATAACCTTTCCAGCCGATTGTTGTGCTTTCGGACGCTTTGGACGAGGTTCACCAGTTGTTGTCCACTCAGATGACGATCGTTTTGATTCCGGAGTGAAGTGATGGATCCATGTTTCATCGATTGTCACATATCGACGCAAAAATTCCGGTTCGTTACGTTTAAACATGGCCAAAACACTGCTCAGAATCATCAACATGTTCTTGTTTTTGGTCAACAGTGAGCAAACGCGGCACCCACTTTGAACAGAGCTTTCTCATAGTCAAATGCTCATGCAATATAAAGCCAATACGTTCTTTTGATAACTTTACGATGTCAGCTAACTCACGCAACTTCACTTTTCGATCATTCAAAACGATTTTGTGGATGTTTTTGATGTTTTCTGGTGTTACCGCCTCATTTGAACGTCCACTGCGTTCTGCATCATCGCTGTCTCTACGACCACGTTTGAAGTCAGCAAACCAACGTTTTGTTGTTGTTTCTGATGGAGCGGAGCCCCCATAACACTTTTCAAGCCATTGCTTCACTTGAACGGTATTTTTTCCGATCAAGAAGCAGTGTAAAATTAAAACACGAAATTGTTTTTGATCCATTGTTTTGAAAATAACAAAAGTAGCGTGACTCTTAGGACAATAACTCACAAACTAATGAATAGAATATCATGAAATTTTAACAGCTGTCTTTTGAAGGTTAGTACTAACTGAGAGAAAGGTGACTGCAATAAAACTAGCATCATCTGTGTGTTAGGCCCGGGACCTTTCAGCCCATGTGTTACAGTCATTGGTTCTCTCGTCACTTTATACTACTTAATTTTATCGAAGGAGTGTAATAATGGACACACGTTTCATCGCAAGTAGCAAGTTTTGTGCAAGGGAAGGTCTCCCTTTTTTTGAAAGGGGTCGAAATGCGGACGCAATGCTAATTCGCTCCACTTTGTGTTCTTCACCAAGCACATAATGATTCAGTGATTGGCCCGTACATTACCAAAACTGATACCGAATTCCTGATAACTCATAACCGTGAGGTCCCTGTGTGAGACACCGAATCTTGGTGATATTTTCAAGGATTTTCTTCATTCGTGAAGGGCGAGGATGACAACACGATCATATCCCTTCCCCTCCCCCTGGTACTGCCTGCACCAAACTGTTACACCCCATATCAGGGCATCGTTCCCGAACTTAACGTCGACGGTGAATGTG